>JAXQQM020063761.1:0-589471 GCA_034641835.2 Pinus albicaulis
TAGTAATATGAAGTAGGTAAAAAATAATTTAAGAAAGAGCGTAAATAAAATAAAATATTTATATAAAAAATAATAAATAATTATAAGATATATATATATATATATATATATATATATATATATATATATTTTATTAATTAAAAAGATTAATATAAATTAAACAAATTAAATCATAATTATATTATATTAACAATAATATAAAAACTAATGCAATGAAATCATAATCATATTATATTAACAATAATATGAAAACTAATTTAGTGAATAAATAACATATATTTAATATTTTAAATAAAAATGTTAAGTAAATTTATTTTGGATGACGAAAAAGAGTAATATACATTAAATAAATCAAATCATAATTATCATGATGATGATGATGGTTAACGTCACCGAGACCTAAAGAAAAGAGTTATTTAGTTTGATTTTAAGATTTTATTCTTGTGCTCAAAAAGCTTGAAGAGAAACCTCTTGAACTAACTATAATTTGACATCTTAAAAGGCTAGGAAAATCAGTATTGCAACAAAGAAAATTATGAAATTGAGCTCTAATATGGTTGTACCCAGGGCATATCATATTAACCATAATATAAACACTAATTAATAAATAAATGTTCTCTATAATTACTAATAAACATAACAAAAAATCTACTATTATTATAAATATTGATATAAAAAATAATTTTATTTATTGAGAAAAAACATACTTATTTTTTCATACTGAAAATATGATATAATCTTATATTATATATTATTAATATATATTTTAGTAAAAAATTATTAATATATTTTAATTAAATAATATATATATATATATATATATATATATATATAATGGAAACTTCAAAATAAAACTTAGAAGAATAGTGATGAAAATACGATATAATCTTATATTATGAAATAATTTTATATTAGATATTATTAATATATATTTTAATAAAAAATTATTAATATATTTTAATTAAAAAAATATATATTTTTTAAAAAATGATAATATATATATAATTTAATTAATTCAATAATTTAGATCATAATTATAATGGAAACTTCAAAATAAAACCTAGAAGAATAGTGATGCGAGAAATTCCTCGAATGAAAATAGGCATATCATAATTATAAAAGTTTTAAGTGATTTCTCAGATAAAAATATACCATACATAACTAGATTTATGTAAAAGATGGAGTGAACATTTCATCCTAAAACACCTCTTCAAAGATGGAGTGAACGTTTCATCCTAATACACCTCTTCAAATCACTCTAGTTATGTAAAAGATGGAGTGAACATTTCATCCTAAAACACCTCTTCAAATCACTCACAAACTTACACCTCTTCTTGTCAAGTCACTATCTAGCTCATCGTAACGAGAACTCTCTGGCCAAACGAATGTACACCCACGACCCACTTTTTTTAATGTCCTTGGCCGCGCAGTCTCACCAGTGACTAATGCAGACATTTTCTCAAGGCATCCTGTCCCTAATATTCAAATCCATATTCCTGACTACCCCCGCCACCTTAAATAATAACCATTATGAATTTTTTCATCTACTTATTTTATTGTTTAAAATAATTCTGAAAAACTCTTCGTCCCTCCCCTACACCGGCAATAATTTCTGGTAGTATGCCGGCAAGAATAACTATTCGCTCTCCTCTCACATCACACAGCCGCCCTCAACTTTCCTCAACCCACTTAATTATGTTTTTATTTTTATTTTATTGTGGCCAAATAAATCATGTATGTAATTTTTTACCATACTCGGTAAAGACTAAATTGTGGCTAAATAAATTACATATATACTTTTCTACTAGACTTTGTACAGAGTGAAATTAATATTTATTTATTTTTGGAAGCTACTCAAACAGAACAGAATTGCTGGGTAAGAATCGAGGTGGCAAACAAATTGTACTCTAATGATAATCATTCCAAATAATATTTCTAGACAAGTTTCACTCTCATCAAAAATTCATTTAAATTAATTTTTCAAAATATAAAAAAAAACAAATATAAAATCTAACTATGGTTGAATCAAACAAATGGCATTGAAATCACACTCACAAGTGCATACAATGCTCCTCTTCAGATACGATATCGCTCCCATCTAGGCAACGGGAAATGGCATTGCACCACCGCCTCCAACAATCTATATATCAACCGCAAAAATTAATTCTCTCCTATCCATATGAAAGTCAAAACAAAAATCAAACCAGAAATGAAACCATACAAGTTAACCACACTAACTTGCAGAAAAAAACTTTAAACCGTTGTGAATTTGGCTTATCAACACATCTCCTCCCAGCAAACATTTGTGATTATTATTTTTCCAACCTGAAACCAAGGTCCAAAAGAAAATCAGTCTGGCTGATCACTAGACTTTTAATATCTTCAAAAGATGGCATTTCAACATAGCCCTGCACAATTTGTATATCCATGGTGAAAATTATTTCTCATCTATTTATGTGGAAATAAAATAAAAGCAAGATCAGGGAAAAAAACCCTAGTGAATTTAAATATCTTCACAACAGGGTATTTCAACACAGGCTATGCACAATTTGTATATCCATGGTGAAAATGATTTCTCATCTATTTATGTGAAAATAAAAGCAAGATCAGGGAAAAAAACCTAATGAACATACGATTGATACTAATAATACATGCGATTGATACTAAAAACGGAAAACGCACAGTATAAAGTGAAAATCCACCAAATCAAATATAAAATTAAGGAAAACGCACATTAAAAAGCGAAAATCCACCAAAACACATAAAATTAAAGAAAATTGAAACAGACAAAAATGAAGAAATATCAAAGAAAATTGAAACAGAGGAAAATTCAGAAAAATTGTACATTCAAATCAAATTTAAAATTAAAGAAAACGCACAGTATAAAGTGAAAATCCACCCAATGACATATAAAATTAAAGAAAATTGAAACAGACAAAAATGAAGAAATATCAAAGAAAATTGAAACAGAGGAAAATTAAGAAAATATGTACGTTCAAAATTCAAAATAGAGAAAAAGGAAAATAATACAAACGAGAAAACTCAACCAGCAGAGAAGTTATACCCAAACTGTAAGAATTAAAGAATATCTAAATCATGGAAGAGTAATTAAAGAATATGCAAACAATGGAATAGTGATTAAATGGCATGGAAATTATACCGAAATTACAGTTACAAAAAAAATCTCAAGATGCATAGGCCTTTGTGCGCCGTGCTAAGTTGGATGTGGTTTCAGATGATTCAAGAAACTCCACTACAGAATATTAATATACATTCGGCAGACATTGTGCCGGCACACGCTGGGAGGTGAATTTATGTAGCACAGATAAACTTTAATTTGAAAATATAATACAAACCAAATTAAATATCTTAATTCCTTCAATAAATAAAATAGGATGATCGTGATTACCGCAGACATTGCTATCTCTCTTTGGGATTCACCTACATGAGATCTTGATCTTCATCGACTCCTTTATCTGAAAATCTTTTCATAATTTATCAGCCATTAATTGAGGGTTTTCAGCGGCAAGGTCAATGATATTTAGAATGTCAACAGAATTTCCAAAACCTAAAGAAGCAAATTACCTGTAAAAACCAATATCTGCCTAGGTGTAGCTGCAGTTGCATAGAAATTGATTGATTCATTAATTAATGGATTATCTTCTCTTCTTCATCCACAATTAACCCTAAAAACAGAGGCAAACAAACCTGACAACAGAATATTGACCAATACACCACAATAACACCTGGATAGGCATAGGCCTATCCAAGCCCTCACACAGATTAAACATCTACACAGAAAACACAGAGACAGAAACCACATTAACTTCGAAACGGACGCAGACTACTATATGGACGGAGACGAGAAGGAGATGTAAGAATGATAAAGTAAGCCAGAAACAGAATTATATAAAGATATATGGGAGTTTTTTAAAGGGCCAATTTAGGTTGTAAGCCGGAAACAGAATTAAATAAAAATATCTAAGAACTTTTTTAACGGACAATTTAAGTTCTGACCGTTTAAATCAACCTACAAATCGTTCACTACCAGGCCAGATCCCATCCTTCCACTTTCTATTGTAAAGTATTACTTCACACACTGCTAAATTGTCCGATTTTTGTCATTTTGCATAAATTATTTTTAGTCTGGTAAACGAAAATATTATGATTACGATGTCAGCAGAAGAAATAGAAATAAGGAATGGCATAATAAACGCCATTTACCTCTATCCTGGCTAGCCCATCTTGATTGTGAAATTATTTTTTTCTTTTAAATTATGAAACATAAAAATACGTTTATTTCTAAAGTTCCACAAATTGTTCAAACGCGTCAAAACGGTAAAGGCAGATAAGAAATTGTGCAAACGTGTGGAAAACGTGTATATTAACTAGAGGGTCAACTTGCCTATAATACATTGCATAAAGATTTATTAACGGCCATAATAAATTGAATAAAGATTTATTACTGGCAATTGCACTTAAAAGTGCGTATAAGTGCAAGAGAGGTAGGTAGCAGGATTGTTAAATTCAAAAATTGTATAGTTTGGTTTTTTTAATCGAGCATATATATTAAATTTATAATTGGTAGATGTAGAATTAACTAGCAGTTGCCCCAAAAGGTGCAAAGAGAGATCGATAGGATTTTTAAATCAAAAAAGTTGAGATGATATTTTAATTTACAAAAATTGAGTGTGTCAAGGATCCATATATGCATATTGAGTGGTTCTAATAGTTAAGAATGCATGCCTTCTTGTAAAAGGTTAAAAGTTCAAATTCAGAAAGGTAGAAAATAGACATCTAGGAATCAAATCATTAGGCAAAGACATTGAATTCATATTTAAGTATAGCTTCCTTCATAAATCCGGATCATACATTGCAATAAAAAATAAGCTTTATCATAACAATATAGCAACAAGATGTGGGATTCAACTAATATAATTATCCCATCTTGCAAAAGGAATAACTGAAATTTAATTAGAGTGTAATGAGAAAAAACCCAACTTGCAGAAAGATTCGTGGAAATTAAATTACAATATAATAGAAAAAAATCCCAATCCCAACTTGCAGAAAAACAAGGTAATTGAAATTTCATTCTATTGCAAAGGCCTTATCTTGGATTTCATTTACAGTGTTTGTTACTAAAGAGTTTACAACAAACCATGGTAAAAAATCAATGGAAGCTTCAATGCAATACCAATTTACAAACGAATTAAATTTGTACAAAAAAATGAGGTGAATTTTTTAGTAAATTTTAATGCAAATATTCTGCAATAGGAACATTGGACAAAAATTGAGAGGATTTTTCTTTATAACTGTAAAAATTCACAGATAAACATTAACAGAAACAGATGCTAAGTGCTCTCAGTAGTCGGCCATATATTACAGGCCTTCAAATAACAAATGAGAACCATAATTATGATATAATATATCATCTAGCTATGATCAACAAACTGTTAGCAATATGACTAATAACAGAGATCCCTAATACCCATCAATATCTCATCAATGACTGCTATCCTAGTGTATCTCAGATTTAAAACCAAAGATTAGCACCCTTAAGGTAGATCGCAGTAAAATATTTAAAACAAAACTCCCGGCGAAAAAAACCAAGAAATGGCATTTCACAACAAAGATTAGCACCCTTACGGTAGATCGCAGTAAAAAATTTAAAGCAAAACCCCCTACGAAAAAAACCAAGAAATGACATTTCACAACAAAGATAAAGACCAACTCAAAACAAAATCTGATATTCTCAATACTGTAACAGCATGATCCTTACGTGTTGTAAATTTATGACTGAAATAACAAAAAATTAAGAAGGCTGAAATATTACTAAATCATACTTAATTCGTTTATAAATCAGTAATATTTCCTACTTACTATTTAGTAAAATTTACTAGTAAGATAACTATTTACTACTAAATTTACTAGTAAAATAGCTATTTAATTTTACTATCAGTAACTTTACACCGTAAGTCGACATTAATTCAAGTTAGGAAATTACAAGAACTAGCATAGAAAACAAGATCGCATTCCCCTGCTCACGATTTTTCAAAAAAGAAATACTAAGAGTTTAGGACTTTGCATTTTAGTTCTCTAGAAAAACGAGTACACAATGGTCAGGGATTGCTCAGGCGTTGTATCTCCAACAATGCTGAAAAGGGTTTTGCATCTTTGTGTCAGAAAAAGATAGACAGATTGATTAAGCATGGCAGAACGAACAATATGCTAGGGATTCACATTCAGTGTGCCGAAAAAAGATTATTGACAATAAATGGATGTGCATGAATTGCCGCAGGTTTTGCAGTGTTGCATGCCTAATGCCGCAAGTGAGCATTTTGCATTTATATGTAACTATACAAGATTAAATGCAGGTGAAGCCTCATATTTCCGTGTGCCAACACATTACTGAAAGCAAGTGAGGGGTTTAGTATATAAGGGTTTAGCATTTCTGTGTGTGAAAAAAAGTTTAATAGAATTATTGATCGTTGTAGATACGGTCCTAGAATTTATGCGACTCAAAACGATAGAACATCTGGGGTTAACATATTGAACAAATGCAGATATCTATGCAACTTAAATGATTTTGAAAAAAATAAATAAAGCTATCTAATTAACAGCTTCATAGAAAAAACCACAATTTCTTGTAATTCGAAAGTTCATTGGCCTGCGTAGCTACAGAGGCATAGAAGAAACACACTAATTAATCAATCAATTCAGCAAGAATGAAAAGAAAATAAAGAATGAAGAAAACTAACCATCTGTAGGGTCAAGCAAATTGACATATCCATAGCCAAGGGAGCGTTGGGTCATGCTATTGCGGCAGACTCGTACTGAAGTCACCGTTCCCACAGGAAGGAAGAATTCAACAAGCTGGTTGTCTGTGACCTCAAGGTCGAGATACCCAACACAAAGCGAAGCCAGTGGTGGAAACTGTAGCGCTGCTGTTGCTGCCATCGCTGATGATAACGATATCTCTCTGTCTAATAAAAACCCCAATTCGAAATCTAAAGAATTTGGTTATAAAGAATAATAAAAATGGCAGAAGCTCGACGGATTCTACCCGCTTTTGTTTCTTTGTTCTAATTTTTTTCTGTCACCCTCCGCTCCACTCCCCCTCCTCTTCCTACCAATGTGCCATCCACAATGACAGTTGACTGCCCAGAAAGATTGGAATTTGCATTATAAGCATACGCTCAAACCGCAATCCTGCTTAGCCAACACATGTCATTCCGTATTTTGCCTTTTTTATACGAAAGAAATAATTATAAATGAGTAATTCAAAAAAATTAGTTATGAGGGGAAATTCCTAAAAATTTAGAGAAATATGTGAACTTGCTACTTTTTTGCACACGTCTGATTTTTATGATCAAGTAATTCAAAAAAATGAGTTATGAGGGAAAATTCCTAAAAATTTAGAGAAATATGTGAACTTGCTACTTTTTTTCACACGTCTTACTAGTGACATGTGTCATTATCAAAATGAATTGGTTGGACGAAAAAGCATCAGTATTAATTCAAAGAGAAGGCCTATCGGCCTAATTAATTTTGTAATATAAAAATTATATAAAGATAGGGATTAGTAAAGTTGATATGTTTTGACATAATTGTATTTATATTTGTGTTGTGGTGAATAGGAGTAGAACATTAGTAAGGTAGTAAGTAAATGGTTATAGAGTAATGAAGAAAAGATGGAAGATTGAATTTGGATGATGCAATTGTTCATGAGCTTCATTTTGATGTTTGAAAATTGTTAAAGAACGTGCACAATATGTAAACTAAAGACAATTATTAACCTATATAAGATCTTACATAACTCCACCACAGAATGCAACATCTTGATGCCCTCGCACCATATGGGAGGTGTAGATCCGGATCTTTAGGACATTGCAAGACCCCAAAAAAATCAAATCTTGTTCTTTGTGCACAATGTTGGTATGAGTGAAACTCAAGTTAATATTTGATATTTAAATTTTAAACACTATCATGACTATAATGAAGTAACAAATATTTGATATTTAAATTTTAAACACTATCATGGACTATGATGAAGTAACAATTCTTTGTGAGTAAGTCTTAGACAGGGGGATGTGCCCCTGTCACCCCTTCTATTCATTCTTGTGATGGACTCTTTAAGCTCTGAACATTAAAAAAGTCGTGGATATGAGGGATTTCAAAGGCATAAAAAATCACGAGTCGAAGGAAATATTTCACAGCTTTTTTGTTGATGATGTAATGGTTTTTGGAATGCTCATTAATAGTGCATGATAGGTTTTATATAATATTTTTGAGTTGTTTTGCGAGCATTTGGTATGGAGACTAACAAAGGAAAGTCTTGTATCTTCCATCCGGAGGGTTGTGCGAGAGGAGGGGTTTTACATTGGAAATTTATTCGATTTTAGTAAGGTTAATATGGAAGGGGGTTTCAAGTATTTGGGTTTCCACCGAAGGTGACCGGATACCTTATCTCGGATTGGTTGTGGTTGCTTTTAAAATACAAGAAAGGAATTAGCATTTGGGCAAAGAAGTGGCTTACGAGAGGAGTGAGGCTTGTACTCTACTAGGCGGTCTTACAACAACCTGTCGACGTCTTTGGGCTCACTTGTATTTAATCATGTCTAAGATCATCAATTCCATCTCGTAGCATCATGGCGGATTTTATTTGGAACGGTGGTTTTAGAAAAGGATCATATCACCTAGCAAGTTGGGATATGATTGCTCATCCAAATGATTCGAGAGGTTGGGGGGATTTTGGATATTTTTACTTTCGGAAAGGTCCTATGTTTGAAGTCACTATGGAGAAGCATTAACACTGCGGGGATATAAAAGGAGATTATGGACTATAAACTTAAAAAGGAAGATCAATGGAGGACTCAGTGCCTTGAGGGATCCTATCAACAAAAGAAAGGATTGCCAATCTAGCGCAATTTTGTTAAATTATGGGCTATTTTAATGGAGAATATTAGATGGAGCTTTGGAAATGGAGGTAGGATCCTTATTGGTGACGCCGGCCTAATTAATCACAGAGGGCGAGAACTAAAGCTAGTGGAGAGTTGATCTCTTTTCTTAATCATAAAGGGGAATTTTTTCACCAGTCAAATTTTTTACATGGCAAGGAGATGTCCCTAAATGGCACTCAATGGATTCGATGGGGATTCCCAGATACTTTAAAGGATGATTGGAACACTTTCTATGAATGCCCGAGAGGTATGGGATGACTAGAAGAAGAAGAGGGGACATAATTGAATGGAAAGGAAAGACTCTCAAAGGCCAAATTGTGATAAATGATACATACAAGAAATTGATGAAAAGGAAGGACAAAATACAATAGAAAAATTGGTTTCGGGGCCTCCGAAATTGAAATTACAGATCAAAGATAATCATATTTTACCGGCTTGCTTGGAGAGACAGGGAACTTGAATTTGGCTAATCTTAAAAAAAAAGGTATAAATGGACCCGGCCATTGTTTGTTATTGTAGGAGTGCAAGTGAAGATAATTATCATCTTTTTTTATGACTGTGCATTTGCAAGGGAAGTATTACAAGTATTATGCAACATCATGCACCTAAACTATCCCATATACATTGATGCGGAGGAGTGTTATACCTAGTGGGGAGGACATGGGAAATCTTTCAGGAAGGTACCCTGTCATTATTCATTGGTACATATGGATCAGTAGAAACAAATGGATATTCAAGGGGAGATATAGCACTCCAAACATGGTCGGCAACCGAGATAATGCAACACTGAGGGAATATGAAGTTAAAGCGAGAAAAATTACAAGGACCTCTCCATTAGAAGCCAACTACACGAAATCAATTATCCTGCTTTGGATTTTTTGATGGGGCAACCCAAAACAACATATGCGGGTGCGGAGCTTGGTTTGATGATCTCACCTACATGCCATTACAAAATTCATTGGACGATGGTGTAGGCACTAATATGACAAAACCGAGACTCTTGCTCTTTGGGGTCTCATGTGGTTTTCACATCATCCGTGCATTGAGACAATGCATATCTTTGGGGACTCGTAGGTTCTAATAGATCATATAAACAAAGGAACTCAATTAAATCCAAAAGATGCTGAGGGATGGGTCGGGCGAGGATCAAGAAGTCGAAGTGAAAGTTCTCCAAAAGTTCCTTTGTACATGTCTTCGAGGGAAAAAAAACTCGGAGGGTGACATACTATCAAAGATGGGTTTGGTGGCGGATTCGGCAATATGAACTATGAGTTATTCATAGCAAATGGACATGGTGAAAAAAGGCACTATATGTTCTCTTTAATGTTTTTTTGGGGTTTTGCGGGGAATTGGATAAAGGCTTCAAGTAATTTTTTGGAGCGAGTAACTCGTCTATTTCGATTCTAGAGAGGTCTTCGATGAAGTGCATTCATGCCTTACACTTTCCTATTATAGAAGACCAAATCCGAAGAACGATAGGAAGGAAATGAACAGAAGAATAATTTTCACATATGTGAAGGACTACAAGCATCTATTTGGTTGTTTTTTTATTTGATCACCACATGGGAATTTTTTTTAAATGTACTCTCTGTTGTGAATGAGTAGTCTGTCCACTAAATGCTTTAAGATGTAAACAAATGTAATTTTTTGGAAGGTTGGTTGATATCGATCGAAGCTAAATAATTTATCTTTTGATATGAAGTAGATGAAACAATTTTCTATTAAGGCAAAGATTTAACTGATTTGAATCACAAAGATTAATATCTTGGTACATAATATAAACCAGTGATTTTTTTTATCTTAAAAAAAAACTAAAAAACCCAACCAACAAGAGAAGTTATACCCAAATTATAATAATTAAAGAATATTTAAATCATGGAAGAGTAGTTAAAGAATGTCTAAATTATGGAAGAGTAATTAAAGAATATGTAAACCATGGAATAGTGATTAAATGGCATGGAAATTATACGCACATTACGAGTTACAAAAAAAAATCTAGAATATGTGCAAACAATAGGAAAATCTCAAGATACATAGGCCTTTGTGCGTTGTGCAAGGTTGGATGGGGTTTCACATCATTCAAGAAACTCCACCTTAGAACATCAATAGAAATTCGGTAGGCGTTGTGTCGGGACACGTTGAGAGGTGAATTTGTGTAACACGAGGTGAACTTTAATTTGAAAATATAATACAAACCAAATTAAATCTCTTCATTCCCTTCAATAAATAAAATAGGGTGATCTTGATTACACGTAGACATTGCTCTCTCTCTTTAGAATTCACCTACATGAAATCTTGATCTTCATCGACTCCTTTATCTGAATTTTTTTTCACAATTTCTCGACCATTAATTCGGGGTTTTTAGCGGCAAGGTCAATGGTATTTAGAATGTCAACAAAATTTCCAAAACCTAAAGAAGCAAATTATACGTAAAAACCAATATCTCGCACAGGGCGTAGCTGCAATTGCATAGAAATGATTGATAAATTAATTAATGGATTATCTTCTCTTCTTCGTCCACAATTAACCCTACCCTAAAAAACAAAAAACAGAGGGGAAAAAACCCGACAACGGAACATTTGTTGGAATTTCGAGAATTCAGAACAATACATAGAGAGAACGATACTCTCCTTCAACACGAAGAAATTAAAAAAATTTGCTTCACGAGGGAGACAGAGTTTCACTCTTGAAAAAAATACTATTCCATTAAGCTGAAAAAAATATTACAAAAGAAACATCCTCCTCGGAGGGATTATAGAATCTAGATCTTTGCAAACACGAGCATCGAAAAACAACTTCACTTGTCTCACCAAAATTTCGCACTAAGCGTGCTCTCGTCTAAAACACTCGTCTCTCAAAATATCACACTGCTTTGTGTAAAAACAATACAACTATCGTGTATTACATTACCCTTTTCTCTCGGGATTTTTCAAAACTATATATGTCGTAGCATATATTCCTTTTAATAAAACTAAACTACAAAAAAAATAAACCATTAAAAGACTAAAACTATATAATGCCCTTTCGGGCCCACCATTACAAAGCACAAATGTTATATGTATGAACGAAGGTTTAAATAAACCTTTGTGCGTGGCATGTATCTATATAACATTATAACATAAGTTTTATAACAAAATTTTAACACCAAAGGCATCACGCGAAAACAAACAAACATAAACCTTATCAAACTATACCATAAACCTTCAGCTAGACTTCAAAGAGAAATTAAACCAAAATGCATGAAAACAAATCGCATTGCAAAATTGGGTTTGTGACGTCGAGCGCTTGAACGCGCGATGGATTATTAAATCCGATTTATAATCTCACATCGAGTCCGGAAATTGGTTTTGGGTACAAAGGCTTTTGGACGCGCGATGAAAAAATTCATTCGCGCTCATAAAACCACATCGCGTCCGGTTTTGAGTTTGGTGACTCGGCTCGGACTCTGCGCGATAAAAATAAAAACGCTGCCGCGTGGTCCCGTGGGACCACTGCTTGATCTAGGTGGATATTGGTGGTCACCCGCCTATTCCGCTTGGGGCTCCACCATTGTCTCTTTCGGTTTTTCGGTTTCGGCACGAGTTTACTATTTTTAGCGCTTTTTCGGGTCCCGAACTTCGAAGCCGTTTTGAGGCCCTAAACGACGTTTTTGGGAAAACGGAGAGCAACATTGGTCCATACATGGGTCCATGGACCAATGTTTCTCATTCCAAATTTGTAGTCCTCGAATAGATATTTCTAACGAGGTATGGTACGCGTCAAACGGAGATCGTATGCCAAAGTTACGCCCTTGGGAAGTTGAAACACCAATTTACCCAAATGGGGCCCATAGTTTTGGCGCTTCATCTCCTAGGGTTAGGGTTTTGACCGTTTAGGATTTCCCATTGTTTCTAAATAATAAATAGGCCCTTGAGCCTCATTGTAACTCATTTCGAGGCACAGTAGCCACCACATCTCTTCTCGGAGATAGCTACTAGCGCCCTAGCTAGTTTTATTTCCATTCACTACGTAAGCAAATTTCGGTTCTTTGCTATTAATGAAATGAAGTGTTATTTCCAGCTGCATCTCTGTATTTATGGTTATATGTTTATTCTGTTGCGTTCCCGCATAAATCCGGATCGGTGGTATTGGAGCTGATCTGCTTTTTTCTCGATCCTTCTTTGCATGTCCCCAACGAGGTCGGGGTATAAGGAGCTAAGGCTCGATCCGGTGGAACCTTTGTAAGATCGGCCTCGCAAACCTCGACGGACGCCCATGGGGGATGAAAAGAAAGATGAGGGAGTAGGAGATCCTATCAAAATTTTGCTCGAGGAGGCCCTCGAAAAACAAAGGAACGCGATGATGGATAACTTTGCTTAAATCCTTCAACGGCTACCCACCGCGCGATCCGCATCCGAAAGCAACCACTCTAGAGGCGCGACTTCTTTTAAGGTACAAGTAAATTTTGACATTCCCATATTTGAGGGTCAAATAGACACGAGATGTCATATATAGATGGTTGAATCTGTTAGAAGGATATTTCTCGGTTCATGAATTTTCGAGACGGGAGAAGATTATTTTTGAACTCCTTAAAGCTACCCCCCATGTTAAGGACGTGGGAAACCTACGCGTGAGAAAAAAGGACCGAGACAAAACCCTCTCTGTTCTCAGCAGTAACAACTTGGAATTATTTTCGAGACGCACGTCAAGGAACAGTACTATCCCATGGGGAGCTATGAGGACAAGTACATACAATGGACCATGTCTGCGACAACAAAGGGATCAAGATATGCATGAGTCGACGAATCGTTCCATACCCCTGCGCACAAAGTTGGGTATCAAAGATTCGAGAGAAAAATACTGGTGCTAAAGTATCGCATGTACGCTCGCCCTGATACATTCGGGAGGAAATGGAGTTCCTCGACATCTCCTCGCTTGGTACGACATACCGTATGCTAACAAGATTGAGCATAAATTCAAAGCGTGAAGAAGCGAGACTTTGGATCTCGAATCAAAAGCAAGGGAAAGGTGCTTCCAAACCGTAGAACAAAGGACGAGCCAAGGCATGGTAGCTAAAGACAACTCATCGAAGCCACAAGAAAATAATAGCACCACAAAGCCAAAGAAGGACACGGGAAAGTGGTGTGAGTTCCATAAGAGCTCCACTCACAACACAAGTGAGTGTCGGGCCAAGCGATTTGCTAGTGGGTGAGATGAGGGCTTTTGAGTCGATGCATGCTTTGACTACGATTAGAACTCGAAAAGGGGAATGAAAAAGGGAAACAGAGTTATTGATGCGGAGCCCAATGCCACTTGTTGCCACTACAAAGATCCGGAAAGGAGGAACCCGAAAGATCCGGAGGAGGAGGAACGTCTCTTCCACTCCCGAGATGTGGCTAAAGGGCTCCCATATGATGGCTCATTGTCGACAATGGAAGCCAAAAGAACCTCATTTCGGCGGACGCCGTGAAGCGGTTGGGCTTGCCGACCCACGCACTCACCCACATCCATACACCATCGGATGGCTTCACCAAGGACGAGATCTTTTCGTCGACCCAACAATGTCGACTTCCCTATAGCATCAAGCCCTTCATGGATGAGGTATTATGTGACGTTGCTCCTATTGATGTTTCGATGTATTATTAGGACAACCATACTTGTGGAAGCGTCATGTCGTGTATGAGTCTCGACCTCGTGTTTGTTATTGTTACTTTGGGAAATAAGTTGTACGGGATACCGGAGGTACCACCTCCTGCTGCTATCTCTTTGGTTACTGCAAAAAAATGCGGTAAGCTCATTTCCCAAACCAGGAAATTTGTTTTCCTAATGATCCACCCCCGGGGCAAGAAGAAGACTATGGCCACGACCTCTAGACAAGGCTCCTCTACACGACAACAACAAATGGATAAGGTTGTGGAGGAGCATGGGGACATATTCACCTCATCCACGAGGGGTTCCTCTGCATCTGTCGGGTCAAGCACACGATTGATTCGACCCCGAGTGCGCCGCTACCTAATGGACTGATCTATCGACGCTATGTTATGGAGAATGATGAAATCAAGAGGCGGATTCGAGAGAGCACATTTGCAGAAAGGTCACATCGGACCAAGTTCATAACCCCTGTGGGAGCCCGATCGTGTTGGTATAGAAGAAGGATGGGACATGGAGACTTTGTATTGACTATCGAGCGTCGAACAAGATCACCGTCTAGAATAGGTACCCAATCCCACGGATTGATGACCTTCTCGGACCAACTCAAAGGTGCAAAATATTTCGAGCAAGATCGACTCGAAATCCGGGTATCACCGAGTACCAATTGAACCCTCCGATGTGTGGAAGATTGCCTTCAAAGCCAAGGAAGGCCTTTTCGAATGGTTGGTCATGCCTTTCGAGTTGATGAATTCTCCCGCAACCTTCATGAGGATGATGGAAGACATCTTGCGGCCATTCACCAACTCATTTTTAGTGGTGTACTTGGATGACATTCGATCTTCAGCCGTGACTTGGGAAGAGCACCTTCACCACATCCGACAAGTCCTCCAAACAACTGCGGCAACACAAGTTGTGTGCCAATTTGGAGAAGTGCACTTTTGGCATGACCCGGGTTCAATATCCGGGATACATTATTGATGAAAGGGGGTGCATGTGGATCCGACCAAGATCCAAGTCATTCGAGATTGGCCCGGCCCCAAACACTATAATAGAGCTTCGCAGCTTTCGGGTCTTGCTAATTTCTACCGAGGTTCGTGTTGGGGATTCTCTTATATCACTTGGCCCTTGAGTCAAGTCACCAAGGGAGGAGCGAGAGAAAAATTATTTTGGTCGAACCCTCAATAGAAGGCGTTCACAAAATTGAAAAATTGCCTCGTTTCCCGCCCCAGTGCTCACTTTACTGGACTTGCAAATGACCATTCGAGATTGAGACATATGCCTCCGACTATGCTATTGGGGCAATTCTTACTCAATAGGGACATCCGATGGGCATTTCACGGTGAGACATTGTTTGACATAGTTCACAAGTATCCCACTTATGACAAAGAAATGTATTCCATTGTGCAAGCTTGTCGACAATGGAAGCATTACATTTTGGGGAAGGAAACAATTATCCACACAGAACCACCCGAGCCCCTGCAGGTTCATACAGACACAAGGGAAGTTTCGAATGATCGCCATCTGAAATGGTCCACATATCCGCAATAGTTTCATTTGAACATCAAGTACAAGAAGGGTAGCACCAATCATGTTGCAGATTACCTCGAGCCGACCACCGATCGTGGTGCTCACTGCATCGTGCTCAACTCTTGCGGGCACTGAGAGCTTCCGATTGGCCGCTTCTCTATGAGAGTGACCTAGAATTCAGCCACACTTACAAGGCACTCTTGGGAGGTACGCAAGTTCCAAATTTTCACCTCCAAGATGCACTTTTATGTCACATGGGACACCTTTGTGTTCCTTCAAGTGAGTGTGCCAAGATGATATTGGAAGCACACTACGGTCGAGTTTCGGGCATTTCGAGGAAATCGAGAAAACAATAGAAATCCCGTGAAGTATTTCTATTGGTCGAACCTTCGAAAGGATGTCGAGAAGCACATCGGATCCTCGCACCGTCATGTGCCATTGCCAAACCGACCATCAAGAAGCAAGGCCTATACACTCCTCTACCTACTCCTAGTCAACCTTGGGAATCCATCTCCATGGATTACATGTCGAGCTCGCATTTCTACTAACGGGAAATGATCATGTGTTTTCGTGGTCATCGACAAATTCTCGAAGATGACCATTATGGGACGTTCCCAGAAGAATATCACGGTAGAAGCCACTGCTAAACTCTTATTTGAATGAGTGTGGGTGCACTTTGGGATTCCACAGTCTATCATATCAGATCGAGATAGTAGGTTCTCAGATACATTTTTGTCTAGCCTCTGGTCAATGTTGGATACCAAGCTCACCAAGTCCACAGACTTTCCATCCCCAAAGCAGCATGGCCAGGCAGAGGTCGTCAACTAGCATGATTGTACACATTCCCGCGCATGTATAATTCAAAGCATCCACGCACATGGGACGAGAGCCCTCCCCTATGTACAACATAGTTATAATCGAGCTCTCCATAGTTCAATCGGCCATAGCCCTCTTCTCAGTGGGCTTGGGATTCCAGCCACTATGTCCCATTGACGTAGCCATGCCATTTGCAATCGCTCGAGCCGATCCATCTCATGTCCGATCTGAAGTTGACAAAGCAAGTAGCTTCATCGAGCGCATTCAACACATCCGCCAATAGGTTCATGATATATTGGACAGAGCCAATGCCAAGTACAAGCAACGCCATGATCAACACCGAGTGCCACACAACTTCCGGTGGTGCGACAAAGTATGGCTACATTTGCGTAAGGAGCGCCTCATCGGACCCCACCGCAAGCTTCGTCCACTCCGTACTGGGCCGTACACCATCACCAAGGCTATAGGGAACAATGCCTTCGAGCTCGCATTCCGCCATTCCTTGGTCCGCACCCGCCTTCAACGTGGATCGCCTTCGTCCTTACTTCCCACCTCACTCGGACACCTCGTACATTACGAACAACTCACACCAATAGAGTTAATTCCAGATCGCATGGAATAGGCCACCAAAGATTGTATCATGGACATGAAAATCAAGAACACTCGCCAACAAGTAAGATCCAACTATATCAGGTGCTGTCGAAAGTTGGCCAACTCTCGCACCAAGGAAAGTGGTTCACCAAGGACCAAGTTCACGTAAATTTCCTCATCTCATGGAGGAACTTAATGCACTCGGGGACCATTGCTTCCTAAGGGGGGAGGAATGATCCGGTGGATATTGGTGGTCACCCGCCTTTTCCACTTGGGGCTCCACCATTGTCTCTTTCGCTTTTTTCGCTTTCGACACGCTTACTATTTTTTAGCAATTTTTTGGGTCTTGAACTCGGAGCCGTTTTGAGGCCCTAAACGACGTTTTTTGGGAAAACGGAGAGCAACATGGGTCCATAGATTGATGGAGCTCGTTCCAAATTTGTATTCCTCGGATAGATCTTTCTAAAGAGGTATGGTATGCGTCAAACGAAAATCGTATGCCAAAGTTACGCCCCGGGAAGTTGAAAACACCAATTTACCCAAACAAGGCCCATAGTTTTGGCGCTTCATCTCCTAGGGTTAGGGTTTTGTCGTTTAGGATTTTCCATTGTTTCTAAATAATAAATAGGCCCTTGAGCCTCATTGTAACTCAGCTTCCGAGGCTTGTAGTCGCCACATCTCTTCTCAGAGATAGCTACTGGCGCTCCTGAGCTAGTTTTATTTTCCATTCCGTTCTGTAAGCAAATTTTAGTTCTTTGATATTAATGAAATGAAGTTTTATTTCCGATGCATCTCTGTATTTATGGTTATATGTTTATTCCATTGCGTTCCCCGTATAAATCCGGATCACTCGCTTTCTTCAACTAACTCCCACGTACAAACATAAAAAACAAAACTCGTTTCGTGATAAAAGCTTTGTTTTTCTATTTAAACTCTGTTTTTCAAATTGTAAAGGGATCGGCGTCGAAACCTCTATTTCTCAAAACACGAACCGTGTACCCACTGTTTTCAAAAATCGAATTTGACTCCTCAATCAAAATAGCAAGTGGTCGAGTACAGGGTTTTCAAAAACAAATTTGGAAAGCGGCTAGAGTGGGCAGAAAGACTTGAAATTAACATTTCAACACTCCCCTTAAGTTCAACTGTCGGGTTATCAGCTATACCCAAAAATTTCCTTAAAAATTAAAACTCTTCGCCCCAATGGCTTGGTCGTAATGTCCGCAACCGCTTCCCGAGTTATGCAATGTTCTAAAACAATTTCTCCATTGTTCATCGGCTCCTAATGTAGTGAAACTTGGTATAAATGTGTTTCATTCTTTTATGAAACAAAAAATTCTTTGATAATGCAATAGCTGAGCTATTGTCACAATAAATCACGTGCCTTTTGCTTGCTCTTGGCATAAACTCCTCAACATTATTCTCATCCAAACTTCTTGACACGTCGTCGCTGTAGGCCGCTACATACTCGCCTCTCATCGTAGACAATGCCACAATAGGTTGATTTTTTAGAAGCCCATGAAATGGCTCTCGAACCCATGTGAAAAACATAACGATAAGTAATTTTCTCGGGTCATCTACACTTCCACCCCAATCATTGTCAAATGTATCCAATTAACTTAGAATTTTCTGAAGTAGTATATAAAATACCATACCTTTTAGTTCCTTTAACATACCTCGGTAATTCTTTTGCTGCCTACCAATGTGCTTCTTTTGGCCTCTCCATGAATTCTGGAAATAAAACTTATAGCATGCATAATATCCAGCCTAGTTGCGGTCAAATACATGAGGTCGCCAACTATGCTCTTATACAAGCTAGGATCAAAATCCTCGTTGTCGTCCTCTTTGCCGAGTTTTAATCCCATTACCGTGGGTGTTATTGCCGCCTTTGCAATCCCTGCATGTTAAATCTTTCCAAAACCTCATTAGCATATTTTGCTTGTGAGATAAAAATCCCATTTTCATTTTTTCTCTACTTCTATTCCTAAGAAGTATTTTAGCAAACCCAAATCAGATCATTTCAAATTCTTCTTTCATGACCTTTTTTAAAATTTTCAATAAGGTAATCATCATTACTTGTAAAGATCACATCATCAACATACAACACAACAATCAACATCTTACCATCTTTTTATTTGATGTATAGGGTGGGTTCTCCCTCACATTTTTCAAATCCATTTTCCATTAGATAAGAATCTATCCTATCGTGCCATGCTCTTGTGCTTGTTTCAGATTTCATAAAGAGCTTTCTTCAATCTGCGACACTTTGTGCTCTTGGCCTTTCTTCTCATAGCCTAGAGATTGTTCAACATAAACCTCTTCCATTAACACTCCATTTAGAAATGTTGACTTCACATCCATTTGGTAAACTTTCCACTTATTTTGTGCCGCGCTATGGACAACACTCGCTCTCACGGTTTCCATTCTTGCAACCTAGGTCGAAAGTTTCTTCATAATCTCTCCCATGATGTTGTTTATAACCTTTGACAACAAGTCTGGCCTTGTGTCTCTCAATTTTTCCTTCAACATTACTTTTGGTCTTGTAGACCCATTTAACTCCAATGAATTCTTTACCTTTTGGGAGTTCAACTAAATCCCATGCTTTATTTCTTTCTATGGCATTAATCTCTTCATCCATAGCTTCTATCCATTTATTATCCTTAATAGCTTCTTCAAAATGAATAGGGTCATCAACATGACAATATAAGGCAAATAAAGAGTTCATACCTTCATTTTCTACCTCTTGCTCATAAATGTCATTTAAATTTCTCGAACTTTGTTCCTCTTTCATTTGGTGTATGAGTGCTTGAAGTAGCACTCGAATCTTCTCCTTGTGGTGTGCTTCGAGAAGCACTTTCATTTCTACTCAAGGGTGTTCCTTGCTATCCTTGTGTTGGTGCCTGCAATTGAAGGATGTATTTCAGCCATCTCTCTCATCACTTTCATCATGAGACAACCCGTTTTTAACATTCACTTGTTTTCTCAATGCTTCCATCTCTAGCTTTCTCTTCAATAAACTGAACATATCTCCCGACAATAAAATTCTTGGTAGAGGGGTTATACAACTTATAAGCTTTGGATTCCTCACGGTATCCAATAAAAATAAATTTCTCCCCCTTGTCGTCCAACTTCTTTCCTTAGCCGATTCTGGAATGTGTGCATAAGCCACACAACCAAAAACTTTCATGTGGGTGACTCCTTGCTTTGTGCCACTCCATGCTTCTTTCGAACTTTGTTCATTCATCGCTTTTGTTGGGCATCTATTCAATATATATGTTGCATAATGTACAACTTCAGTTCAATAATAATTTGGCAAATGTTTTGCCTTTAGCATACTCCTTACCATATCCATGATTTTCCTATTTTTTCTTTCAAGCAACTCCATTTTGCTCTTGGAGTGTACCTTGTTGTAAATTGCTTGTGTATGCCACTTTCTCTACATAAATGCGAAATTCTTTAGAGATGTACTCACCTCCCTATCGATCCTAAGGAATTTGATATGTCGCACTTTGGTTCTCCACAAGTGCTTTAAAATTGTAGAGTTTTTCAAACACTATCACTTTTATTTTTTCAAAAAAATAAACCCAAGTTTTTCTTGTAAAATCATCAATAAAAGTTAACATATAGTGGCTGCTTGTAAGTGATGGAGTTGTGTTTGGTCCACATAAATACTGAGTGGACAATTTCTAAGGGTGCTTTTGCCCTTATGCTTTTCTCGGATGGAAAAATTTCTCTGTGTTGTTTACCCAAGATACAACCTTCGTCATAGATCGTTTAGGTTTCTCAATCAATGGTAATCCTCTTACCATTCCTTTTCAGTGCAACAAGTTAAGACCTCCAAAGTTGAGATGTCCAAATCTCAAGTGCCATAACCAATTCTGCGTCTTTTACTTCTCTTTGGAAAGCCTCTTGTGTCACCTGCTGCCATTTCTTCTCCATTCTTCAAATCGTGCTCTCATCCCGAGAGGGAACATTCTATTCCTTGTCATCTTCACTTCAAAAATACATTGTTTGCTTGGTGGTCTATCCATGATGGTGCATATATCATCTTCAAAGAAAACATTGTACCCTTTTAAACAAGTCGTCCAATACTTAAGAGGTTACATTTCATTTTCGAGAACATAATAAACATCCCACTTATGTATTTCTTTTCTCCTTTCCTTGTTAAGACACCTACATCTCCTTTTCCCATAACAAAAACTTTACTATCCGTCCCTAATGTGACTATGACTTCACATTCTCATCTAACATGGAAAACATGGCTATGTTTCCCTGTCATATGGTTACTACAACTCTGAGACTAGAAACCATAAATCTTCACTCTTTTCCTCAATCATATTAAAAGCTAAACACAATTTATCTTGGCTGATATTTTCTCTAGTGAAATTTGCACTTTGGTCTATTACTCATATCACTATGCTTCTTCCTACATTCATTTGCATAATGCCCATATTTTTTACAATAATGACATTGGACATTGGATTTATCATACCTTTGTCCATGAACATGTTGATGTCCACCTTTTTGGCTATTGCTTTGGCCTTCGGTTCGATTTTGACTGTCTGCCTCTTCCTTGAGCATTTACTGGATCGTGCTTTCTTCCACCTCTGTTTTGGCTTCGCTTCTCTTCCTCTCTTGTTTCTCCGCCTTGACCTCTTCCTCTTCCAAAGGACATTTGGGTCTTAAAGGCATGCTCCAAAGATGAGTTTTCATTTCTACCCAATCTCTGTTCATGTGTCATCAGTGATGCATGAAGCTCATCAACTCGAAAAGTTTGTGAGATCCTTTATCTCTTCTATGGTGGTGACTATAACATCAAACCCTGAGGGGAGGCTCCTCAATAGTTTCTCCACGAGTACTCCTTTCTTCAAGTGTCTCTCCATGAGACCTTATCTCGTGTGACCATTCCAATCACATGTGTGAAAGAATGCATCTATATTATCTCACGACTCCTTCATGTAGAGAGTCTCAAAATCTCTCCTCAACAATTGTAGTTTTCATTTGTCTTCACTTTCTCCATGCTCTTGACAGGTTGTCTTGAGAGTTTCCTATGCTTCTTTGGATCTGTTAGCTGCTACTGTCCTCGGACACACACTCTCATGCACTACTTGATACAAATAGAAGAGGGCTTTAGAGTCCTTCTTCCTATTGCTCTTCAACAAGTCCTTCTCTCGCCCTGTGTTAAGGCATTAAATCTCATTTTCATCTACTCGCTCTTCAAAACCATCCTCAACAAGTTCCCATAGGTCTTGAGAGGCAAACAGAGGCTTTCATGGTGATTGCCCAATAATCATAGTTTTTCCCATTAAATTGTGGGAGTCGAGCATTACCAATACTCATGCTTGTGTCGGCTCCCGCCATGCTTGCATTTTGAACTATGCTTCAAACACTTCGACCGTGTATTTATAAAATAAATTGATCTGTCTGCATAGTAAAGTAACACAAAAATCTATTTTGAGAATACCTTGGATTATTTTTGACTGAGCCTTCATCTACTTTGGAGAATTTGTTGCAACAAAAAATCCTTCCTTCAACTTCTTTGACACCTTCAAAGAGCTCGGGACTAGTCGTGATACCATGTTGGAATTTTCGAGAATTCCAGAACAATACAGGAGAGAATGATACTCTCCTTCAACACGAGAGAAATTAAAAAAATTTACTTCAAAGGGAGACAGAGTATCACTCTTGAAAAAAATTCTATTCCATTAACTAAAAACTATTGCAAAAAACATCCTCCTCGGAGGGATTACAAAATCTAGATCGCCACAAACACAAATGCGAAAAACAACTTCACCGTCTCACCATAATTTACGACTAAACCGTGCTCGCTCTAAAACACTCTGTCTCTCAAAATATCACACTTCGTGTAAAAACAATACAACCCTGCTATGTATTACATTACCTTTTTGATCTAAGGGTTTTTCAAAACTATATATGTCATGACATATATTCAATTTAATAAAACTAAACTACAAAAAAAATAAACTATTAAAATACTAAAACTATATAACACCCTTTTCGGGCCCACCATTACAAAGCGCAAATGTTATATGTATGAACTAAGAGTTTAAATAAACCTTTGTGTGTGGCATGTATTCATATAACATTATAACATAAGTTTTATAACAAAAACTTTAACACCAAAGGCATCGCGCGAAAAACAAACAAACATAAACTTTATCAAACTATACCATAAACCTTCCACGCGACTTAAAGAGAAAAACAAATCGAGTTACAAAATTGGGCTTGTGACATCAAAGACTTGAACGCGCTGATGGATTATTAAATTCAGTTTATAATCTCACATCATGTTCGGAAATTGGTTTTGTACTGGGAAAGCTTTTTGGACACGCAATGAAAAATTCATTCGCGCTCATAAAACCACATCGCGTTCGGCTTTGAGTTTCAGTGACTCGGCTCAGGACTTTTCGCGATAAAAATAAAACGTTGTCGCATGATGCTGTCGATGTGGTGCAGTGGGACCACTTCTCTTAAAACTAACTCCCATGTACAAACATAAAAACAAAACTCCACTTTCCCAAATAAAAGCCTCTGTTTCTCTATTTAAACTCGCTTTTTAAATTGTAAAGGACTGTGCCGAAACTCTCGTTTCTCAAAACATAGAAGCTAGTGTACTGTTTTCAAAAATCGAATTTGACTCCTCAATCAAAATAGCAAGCGAGCGAGTATAGGTTTTTTCAAAAAAATTTGGAAAATAGCTAGAGTGGGAAAGAGCAAGTTGAAATTAACATTTCAATACTCCCCTTAAGTTCAACTGCTAGGTTATCGGTCATACCCAAACATTTCCTTAAAAATTCAAAACTCTCACATGGCTTGGTCGAATGTCCTCAAACTACTCTCCCGAGTCTACGTAATGTTCTAAAACAATTTCTCCATTGTTCACCAATTCCTTGGTGTAGTGAAACTTGGTATTAATGTGTTTCGTTCTTTTTATGAAACACAAAATTCTTTCGATAATGCAATAGCTGAGCTATTGTCACAATAAATCACCTGTGCCTTTTGCTTGCTCTTGGCACAAACTCTCAACATTCCTCTCATCCAAATTGCTTGACACACTATTGCTGTAGTCGCCATATACTCGCTCTCTGTAGACAATGCTACAATAGGCTGATTTTTAGAAGCCCATGAAATGGCTCCTGAACCCATGTGAAAAACATAACCGAAGTACTTTTCTGGGTCATCTACACTTCTACCCAAGCAACATTAGTATATCCAATTAACTTAGAATTTTCTGAGAGCAAGTATATAAAATACCCATACCTTTTAGTTCCTTTAACATACCTTAGAATTCTTTCTACCGCCACGATGTGCTTCTTTTGGTCTTTCCATAGAATTTGGAAATCAAACTTATAGCATGCATAATATCCCGCCTAACAGCGCTTTTACGATTAAATACGCAGGTCGCCAACTATGCTCTTATACAAGCTAGGATCAAAATCCTTGTTGCTATCCTCTTTGCTGAGTTTTAATCCCATTCATCGTGGGAATATTATTGTTGCCTCTGTAATCCTCGCATGTTAAATCTTTCTAAAACCCTCTATTAACATATTTTTCTTGTGAGATAAAAATCCATTTTCATTTTGCTCTACTTCTATTCCTACAAAGTATTTTAGCAACCCAAATTAGTCATTTCAAATTCTTCTTTCATGACCTTTTAAAAATTTTCAATAAGGTAATCATCATTACCCGCAGATCACATCATCAACATATAACACAACAATCAAGATTTTACCATCTTTTTCTTTGATGTATAGTGGGTTCTCCTCACATTTTTCAAATCCATTTTCAGTAGATAGAATCTACCTATTGTACCATGCTCTTGGGTTACTTTTACACTATAAAGATCTTTTCTTCAATTTGCACACTTTGTGTATTTTGGCCTTTCCTTTCTCATAGCCTAGAGGTTGTTCAACATAAACCTCTTTCTATTAATACACATATTTAGAAGGCTGACTAAAGCATCCAATGACCTATCCAAGCTCTCACAGGATTAACATCCACCCACGTACACAGATAGATACCACATTAACCTCAACAACCCATGTATCGCTATGTGGACGGAGACGAGAAGGAGATATAAGAATGATAAACTAAGCTAGAAACGAGAATTATATAAAGATATCTCGGGAGCATTTTTAAAAGGTGATTAAGTTGTCGGCAGTAAAAAGATTTAAATAAAAGTATCTAGAGCTTTAACGAAAAATTTAAGTTTTTGATCGTAATCCTTCTACTATCCCGGCCGAGATCCCATCCTTTTAGTTTTTATTGTTATTGATAATGTAAAGTACTACCTCACACACTGCAAATTGTCTGAATGGCATAATAAAATTCATACAAGTCTATATTAGAGAGGAGAGTAAATCGTAAATGAATTAGAGGAAATCTTGGTTGGGTTGGGACCATCCCGATTTTGAAATTATTTTTTTCTTCTTTTAAATTATAAAATATATTTAAAATTACGTTTATTTATAAAGTTTGAAATTTTTTTCAAACGTGTGAAACAGACAGGTATATAAGAAATTGTGTGAAAACGATGAACATGTGCATATTAATTAAAAAGGGTAAAGCTTTACCTAGCACAACAATACATTGCATAAAGATTTATTAATGGTGATGATACATTGAATAAAGATTTATTACTAGCAATTGCACTTAAAAGAGCAAACAAACGTTGTAGGATTGTTAAATTGAAAAAACTTCGATAGTTTGGTTTTTTATAATTGAGATATATATATATATATATATATATATATATATATATATATATATATATATATATATCTAATTTATGGTAGATAAATAATTAATGATTTTCTAGTGTAAAAAATTATATAAAGATAAGGATTAGTAAAGTTGATATGTTTTGAGATAATTTTATTTCTATTTGTGTTGTGGTGAATAGGAGTTGAACATTAGCAAGATGGTAAGTAAATGGTAATAGTAATGAAGTAAATATGAAGATTGGATTTGGATGATGCAATTCTTCATGAGCTTCATTTTGATGTTTGATAAAATTGTTAAAGAACACACAACATGTGAACTAAAGACAATTATTAACGTATATAAGATCTTACATAACTCACTACGAATGCAACATCTTTGATGCCCTTGCACCATGTGGGAGGTGTAGATCGGATCTTTTTGGAAATTGCCAAAGACCCGATTCCACCATGAGGGAAAGTGCTAGATCAGATCTTTAGGACAATGCAAGACCCAAAAAAAATCAAATCTTGTTCTTTGTGCACAATGTTGGTATGAGTGAAAACTCAAGTTAATATTTGATATTTAAATTTTAAACCTTATCTGGACTCTAATGAAACTTAACAATTTTTTGTGAGTGAGTCTATTTTGGTTAAGTAATTTAGTGTTATTTATCAAAACATTTGTAGTTTAGAAGGATACCTTATTGTGTTCTCTTCAATTATGATTCACTTCTGGATATATGTCATTCATATATGCTTGAGTGGTTTATGTTTTAGTGGCATATATAAAGTTTTTTTATCGCAATATTACATTTAAAAATCATTTTTCAAAAATTGCACTAGAAAATTTTGTACTTTACCCTTTCTTGATTTGTACATGTCTTTAAAATGCATTTCCATGAGATTGTGAGCAATAGTAACAATGTCGTGTTTTGTATAATTCTAAGTTATGAATTAGTTCGATTCAAGTCAAAGAGGATTTGATTTTACATTTTTTGCAATGTACTCCTTTTGAAAGAACATATTGTAATTGAGCCAAGGCATTGTGAAGAGAGAGTAATGGTGTTTAATTTATATACTTTATATTATTAATTTAGTTTAATTCAAACCTATGAAAATATTAGATTTTACATGCTTTGTAATGTGCTCTTTTAGAATGGATTTTGTCATCATATTTTTCCTTTAATTGCTAGTGATTTCCTCCTCCCAACTCTCTCTCTAAATGTTTGGATACAAGAAATCAATGTCATATAAATATCTGTGATATCTTATTTTTTTCTCTATGTAGGAATTCACTTTCTCATCGTCATTTTCAACAACTTGGTGTATTTTATTATATTTTTCGTGTGTTGACATATATCATTCTTCAAATTCTTCATAGAGATCCTTGTTAGCGTAGCCACTTTGGTTGCATTATACATACATCCTTTTTTAAATGGTTCGCAGGATCATTGTTGGCGAGATCTACTTTGATTCGCATCATAGATGGGATGTGAGGCCATGTGATGAAAAGGGTGAAGTAAGTAAGATGCTTTGCATATTTGAGCTTTGACACTATATAATTTGAATACAACCCAAATTTAAACGATGGAGTAACATATTTTTCTCCCTAAACATGGATTCATTTTCGCAAGTGGAGATCGAGCACTCTTTGCAATTCATCGTGAGGCTCCTTTCCTTTGTTGAGTAGTCGACAAAGTAAGAAGTTCTCGTGACTAGAATTAAGGTTTGGTCTGATAGATATTTGATTCAATAGCTTAAAATGAACAATTAAAACATGTAGAATGAGTCAACTATGGCATCTTGTTTCCTTGAGGAGAAATCTGTAATTGAGATTCAGCTATTTCGATTATTGGCTTTGCTTTATTCAGCTTTCGTGGTATTGTAGGACAACTAAGAGTAAAAATTTTCATTTCCAATTGATGTGGGCTTGGGTCTTAAATGTAACTCCATGCTTATTAAGCACCTATAAACAAGAACTATCGAGGTCATATACTTTTTAATCTAGCTTACATTATTTTTAGGGATGGTACTTTGGATTAGCATAGACATGGATCTGAATTAAGGTTTGATCCGATAAATATTTGATGCAATACTTAATTTAAGAAGTTAAAACATATAAAGTGGGCCAATGATATAACATCGTGTTTCGTTGAGAAAAATTTATGTGATTGAAGTCCAATTATATATCATTTATTTTACTTTTCTTATTCATTTTCGAGGTACTCTAGTGCAACATAGCATCATAAGTTTTCATTTTGAACTAGGTTAAGCTCGTGGTCTCAAATGTAAGTCAATGCTTATTATTTATTTATAAACCCGAACCCTCGTCATATTGTTGAGATTAAAAAATAAAATTTTAGCACCCATGTCTAGTTGCATTAATTACCTGACTAAGGTGGGGCCCATAAAGACTATTTTTCGTGCATGTCTATTTTTGGTTATCCATTAATTAAGATGGACATTAAACTGTAATCTATTCTCAATACATAACTTGAAATAGTTATCTCGAAAAGTGATAAATTTAGTTACCTAGTGGATTTTGAGTTAGAGGTAGTTGGTGAGGCATGCAAAGTAATTCTAGCTTTTCATGAGTTCGAAGTGTAGTGGTCGTTAGTTAATGTGGTTGTAATAAGTTTAACCTCAATCGAGTGAGTTAAACTCGGTTGATATAATTGTAACTTAAGATACACTAGTGAGAGATCAATGAATTAAATATTATTTAATTCATAACTCCAAGCGATATCCACATGCAATCGAGATTTAATATTATTACATGCTTTGCATGTCAGGATCTAGTGGACACCTAGTTGTGTTCTGAGTGATAGGGAATTTGACTATCAATTGTAGGATTATTAGGTTGCACACAACTAAACATCCATTTGAGTGCTTCATGACTGCTAGCCAATCAGAAGGCCATAATTGCTATCTTTACGATTGCATCCATCGTGGAAGAGTCTGTTCGGGAGGTTGAGAATTTGCTATTTGTTGGTCAGTCACACTGACAGCGTGAGACAATTAGCTCAATACCGAGGGATCTTGTGAGAAGAGTTTTGTATGTAATTGTTTGCATGATCCTATTATCGAATATACAATAGAATATAGTGGGGTTTTTAGCTATAATATTTTGAAATTATCTCGTGTTGTATGTGATTGATATTTCTTCATGTTCATGTTCATGTGATTGTGTTTTTAATTCAGTAAAAATATTTATTGAGTCGATTCATTTAAATTTAGTACATTGTTAGATCAGTGAATCAAGATATACATGCATGTTTTATAATTTCACATTGTATCAAAGCATAGAACTGAGTATTAAAGTAAAGATTTGGGATTTTGTGACTAGGATATAATTCCATTTGCAGAAAGAATTTCTGTTACAAAGCATGCGATTCAAGATAAAAATGGATTTCAATAGCTTGAGGTTGGAGTACGCACTCGAGGGAAAACTCAAACTATATTGATTAGAAGGATAGGATGGAGGCAGACTTCCAAAGATAATGGCTCGAAGGAATTCATTGGCAATGATGTTCTAAACTCCGTTGTGAGGATGTGCACAAATTCTGATGCATGGAAAAGAAAAAGTGGTGAAGACGGGAGGATCCCGTTGGAGGGAGCTATGAGCCCACATTGTCCCCAAGCCTCCATGGGAAAGACACACCATGTGTAATCGGAAGGCTTGACGATCTATCTCCAGCAAGAACACCATAGGAGATTGGCGCTCAAAGATAAATTCAGAAGATCAAGATGGAAAAGGGCGTACCCTATTCCAAAATATTTAACAAAGTTTGTCCAATGTCTGGGATGAACTGGGAGACATGGAATAATAGTTTTTTGATGATTATTTCAGTGACTTGGATCTCCTAGGACCCTTCCAAGAGTTGCACACAGCTTATCAATTTTCTGCTCAATGGAATGGACCATAGGGATTGGGAAACATGACCGTGGTTGAATTTGGTGTAGGAGGAGTTCGTACGTAACACAGCAGATGGATCTTCATCTGAGAATGAGGATGAATGAGATGAAGATGGTTTAGCTTTGGTTTCCAAGGTGAAGGTAGTAGGAGAAATTTCCATTCTAGCATACGAGTCCAAGAATGGCAAGAAGCAGGATGTGTCCAAGGTGAAGTGTTTTCACCGTCACGAGAATGGGGCATTTTTCTACTAACTATCCACAAAAGAATAAGAACAATAAGGTTTGAGGATTTGCAGCTGGTGAGGCCCTGCCTCACATTTGAGCTTGAATTCTATTGATCGCATGTGTGGTGTCCACGTTTAGTTTGGGATTTGGGTGGTATTTGGATGGTGGCACTTCCTTTCACATGACGTCGAGAAGAGGACAGTCTTTCGTATGACTTGGAGAAAAAGGATCTCTGAGATGCATGTTGAAATGGGAAATGACGAGAAATACAAAGGCTGTCGGGGATTGGTACTCATTACCTTTCCAAAGGCAGTTAAGCCAAACCTCCTTTCAATTAAAATATATAATGCATGTAACAGTGTGAAGAAAAATTTGGTCTCTGACTCAAAATGTTGGAGGATAGGAGGCTATGATGTTGTTTTTTAGATGATGGAAAAGATTTCCCGTGACATAAAACAACTGAGACAAGCCAAGAGGATAGGGATTTGAGTTAAGAATTCTACAAGCTAGAGGTAGATGGTCGCGCAAAAATTATGGGCAAGGAAGATCAAGTGGTGAGTCTGGATGAGGTGAATTATGGCACGAGACGATTGGGACATCTTCACCATGGAGCCTTGAAAGTCATGCAACATATTTCTACCTGGGCTTCTCTGTGGGTACACTTGTGCAATCAAAAACATGCAAGGATGTACTATGGGAAAAATATGTAAAGGCCACCTTTCATGAAAAGGAAACCGAGCTTTCGAGGATCCTTGAGAGAGAGTTCACAAAGACGTGTGTGGTCCTTTCTATGTTGCTTAGACAATTAAACACAAGCATCATGTAATATTTGTTGATGATTTTTTCTCGTAAAGTGTCGCATCTTCTTTCATGCGAGAAGAAAGATTAAACATTCTCTAAGTTCTCGTGGAGTTTAAGCACCGGTGGAGAAAGAGTCCGGGGAAGCAAGTGAAGCCTCTTAGAGCCATAATGGTGGAGAATAAATCTCTAACAAATTAAAGAACTTTGCACAGAAAAGAAGGAATTCGAAGAGAAAGACTCATAGCGCCTCATACACTCAGCAAAATGGGTTCAGTAGAGAGGAAGAACATAACTACTGTAGAGTGCAACACGAGTGATGTTGCATTATCAGGCCTATCGGCATATGTGAGTGAAAGAATACAAAATGCTGGCTACAGTGTAGAACCGTTGTCCTCATAGATTACTTGGCATGACTACACTTGAAGAGCCTTTCACCGTAAGAAACCTAATGTTTTTCACTTTAAGATTTTTTGGCTCATTTGTATATGTGCATGTGAACAAGGATGCCGGGAAGAAGATATAGCCAACAAATGAGGTTGGGATTTTGTGGGTACAGCACAGAAACACCCCAAAATTATCGTGTGTATTTTGCAAAAACGAGAATGATTGTTGTGCGTAAATGAGATATAAAATTTGGTGAGGAGAAAGCCATGTGGTTCTCCTTGAGAGGGAGATGGACTTGCATGCAAAGGAGGAACTCGTTGGTTTCCCAAGGATGAGTCTCCAAAGATGTGGATCAGCCACATGAGGATGTTCATGGAGTGGAGGAAAGCACAATCATGCAGATCCATCCATTAGAAATGACGAAAGGGTGCACCGTGGAAGCTAATAGATCGAGACTTGATCAATGCGAGAGAATGTAGGAGCCCCTACTTCACAGCAGTGATAGAGACACTCTCTCGACGATTCATCGGATACATGGCTCTTATGAGAAAAATTTATTGTCATCTGAAAAATATTCTTTCAGAATCAAGTGCAACAACCAACTTGGGTTGATCCAATGGTGGAGGAGTATGAATCCATTGTCGAGGCCAAAGGCATGGGATATAGTCCCAAGTACGACGACAAATCAATAGTTGGATCGAGATGGATCTACAAGGGAGAAGAAAATCGACTAATGGGAGCTGTGAGAAATACAAGGCTAGATTTGTGGCTCGGGGATTCTCACGGATCGAGGGGATAGATTATGATGAGACCTTTGCACCTATTTCCAGGTACTCTTCCATAAGATCCATCCTTGCACTCTCAACATAGATGGGCTCGGTGCATTCATCGATGGATGTGAAAACTACGTTTCTCAATGGGATCATTGAGCAAGGTGTAAATAGAGCATCCTGAAGGTTTTTAAATCTTCAACGTGCTGAGTCGCATGTGTGCGGACTCAAAAAGAATTGCAGGGTTGAAGCAAGAACCCCGTGTTTGGTACACTCGAGATGGACAACTATTTCACTTTAGACCGCTTCACCAAAAAGCGGCCAGCATATGCAAACTTGTATGAAATTGTGGTTGAGGGTAAGCTATTGATCATTTTTCTTTATGTTGATGATCTAATTTGACCGGTGATGATTAGTTGATACACTCATGCAAGGAGGATCTTTCAAGGGAGTTAGAAATGAAGGACATGGGACTCCCTTCATTATTTCCTTGGATTGGGAAACATATGCATGGAGATGGTGAAACTTTTTGTGTCTCAAGGAAAGTATGCAAAGGAGATGCTCTGGGTAAGTTTAACATGGAGAGTTGCAACCCATGGATACTCCTCTTCTAGGAAATTGGAGGAAAAGAGAATGGTACTTCCGGAGAGGTAGTGGATGCTAATGTCTACGAGACAATTGGTGGGTTCACTAATGTATCCGGTGAACACCGAGACTAGACATTTTCACGCAGACAACTTACCGAGTCAAGCTATGGTTAAGCCTACCAAGCTCTTTGTCGGCGAGAAGCATCGTTCCGAGATACATGAGGAGCACATCGGTATGGTCTATGGTAAAGACAGACACAGGTGAGAGTTGCATGGCTTTGCCGATACGTATTAGGGCGGGTAGTCCCATCGAAAATAAAGAGCACATCGTGAGGGATCTTTAGCACCGGATCGACAAAGTGTTTTGTGCGCATTGGGAAACAACGATATATGGTACTTAGTTCAACTGAAAGCAAAATACATGGCAGCAAGTCAAGCTACATGTGAGGCTATCCGGATGAGAAAGATCTGCTGGTTTTTTGTTCCTAGATGGATCCGACGGTGATTCATTGTGATAATTAGAGTTGAATTAAACTCTCGATTAATCTTGTGTTTCATGGTAGGTCCAAGCATATGAGATATCCGTATACCATCATCTCATAGATTGTGTGCGAGAGAAGGATAATTTTCTTTATACATCTTATGGAAGACCGGGATGTATATATTCTAGCGAAGGCGTCACGGAGAAAATTCAAATACCATAGAGACAAGATCGAGGTGAGAGGATAATCCATTTCTTGTTTAGTGAGTGTTGAGATTCAACAAGAAAATTTTTAGAACCCATGCCTAGTTTCATTAAGGACCCGACTAGGTAGGGCCCTGTACTATGTTTAGGTACGTGTATGTATCCCTTAATTAAGATGGACATTAAATCACGTAATATATTCTCAATGTTGACTTGAAATAGTTAACTCAAAGTGATAAATTCATGAATATGTGGATTTCAAGTTAGTGAGTTAGTAGGGAAATTAGTAGTGCAATTCTAGTTGTAACAAAGTTCGAAGTGCAGGGGGTGCATTAGTTAATGCAAGTTGTAATAATTTTAACTCCGCTGAAGTGAGTTAAAACTCGATTCAGATAGTTAGCAACGCAAAGATACACTAGTGAGAGATCAAGCGAATTAAATATTAATTAATTCACAATCGGTGGTCTCACATGCAACCGAGGATTTACTATCGGCCACACTTGCATGTCGGATCTGTGGGAGACCGGTTGATTTCTAGGTGAAAGGAAGTTGTCTATCGGTTGTAGGATTATTTGGTTTGCATGCAACCAAACACCCATTGAGTGCCCATGATACTTGCGTGAGTCAAGGAAGGCCATAATACCTATCTTTTAGAAATTACATCCATCAAGGATTGTACAAGTAAGGGCAAAGGCATTCCAAGGTCGAGCATTGGCTATGTGTTGGCTCGATGCATAGTTTAGTGTGAGATAATTAGTAGAGTCATTGGAGGGTTCTTGTGCAGAAATATTTTTTGTATGTAATTGTTTCATGATTTATCGAATATACAATAAGATAGTGGGGTTTTTAATCGTAAGATTTTCGTAGGAAATTATTTGTGTTGTGTGTGATTTATCTTTCTTCATGTTCATGTGATTAGAAATTATGTTTTTAATTCGAAAAATATTTGTAGAAGCAATTCATTATTTAAATTTAGTACATTGTTAGATCGGTGAATTCAAGATATACATGCATGTTGTATAATTTCTACATACATATACTTTTAATCTAGCTTTTATTTTCTTTAGGATGGTGTTGACAAGAAATTTGTGTGGTCAGAATTAAGGGTTGGTCTGATAGATCCTCTGATGTAGTAATAAATTTTCAAACTGTTTTATATAAAATCATGTAGCTTGAGGCTTTTCGTTCATGAGCCATAACATATCAATAAAATAAATATAACTCCCTCCAATGTGACCATGCACATAAGCTTTTATAGATAGAAATAACATGCTACTCAACCTACCATATGGCCATCAAATGAATCTCTTTGAATCTTCATGACAAAAACATGCATATCCTATCAAGCTCTTTCTGTTTCCTGGATTTTCTCCATGAAAAAGTGTCAATAGTTATAAAATTTGTCAATACTAGTCATCCACTTTAGAACAAAAATAAGAAAGTAAGTCATAGTATATGGTAGTACAAAATCAATTCATCTCATGTCACGGACTTACAACAAGTACAACTCTTGCTCATCACTTTACATAGATTACAACAAGCATTTCTTCAAAAAACACCAAATGCCCAAATTTTTTCAGCTATACAATAGATTAGAAATCTATAAAGAATTTAGTTTTTACTCCACTCCAATATGACGTGGAATGCTCATATGCACAAGCCAATACAACTATTCGAGTTCATCACTTGAGTTAATTGCTCAATGTCATGATTTTTGTGAAATGGATGTTATTTTTAAGATGCTATGTTGAAAGAGCTGCTTTCGTTGGTGTTGCAACCATGCGTTGAGCTTCTAGAGAATTTATAATAAAAACATTATCATGCATAAATTTGATATCCATAATGGATCCATATTTTGGAACAATATTGTAGTAGCAAACTTTCTCATCCATTATGACCCTCTGTAACATGCATGATCATTGTTTTTAACATGCTAAAAATTCTAGATGACATAAAAAATTACCAATAGTGGCAATGAGATGATGCTTCTTCCTTCCAATTTAGGAATATGTAAAGATGAAGATATTTAGATGTTAGAAATTCATACAATTGATGTGGCACCCCTATGTTCTACTTTTTCAAACATTGACTATTTTTAGACATTGAACTATTATTGGATTGAATGGTTGTGGAAGCCATGATGGAACTCACGTGAGTGATGTAATATTTTATTTTATTAGTGAATTCATAAATACATTATTGGGATATTCAAGAAAGAGCACTAGAGTTTTAGAAGACTTATTTCCAACTTATGAAAAACTATTTGTGGTTAAATCCACATGATGGACCTTCCCTAACGAGCTTCCTAAAAATCCCTAGGAGAAGATAATTAAAACATTAAAATAATGGGAGAGAAAGATCGGGTTAATCACTTAGTTGGAGAGAAATACTAAGTGGGAATGGAATGTATCATGCAGAGAGAAAGAAGTGCTTTAAAGAAAAAGAAAAGAATATTTTTTCGAAAAAAACTAAAACAAAAAGGCCTAGGCAAAAAGGCTAGTAGACCTTAACGAAGACACTGCTAAAAATCACGGGGAAAGAAATCTATAAAACAAACCACCTTGTAATCAAAAGAGTTGTTGATTCTTGGTGAAGTAATGCTCTTAGCTCGAGAGATACTCCAGAGACAATTGATGATTGGATGGAATGTGCTATGTTCCGAATTATCCTCAAACAAGAATTGCGGTTAAATAAAAATTATGGTTAATTCTAAACTTTTTCAATGCATTGATGAATGAAGGAACATATCTTATTTGTAATCAAATGTACTTATTATATTTTTATATGCATATTTAAATGTTATTACATATTTTGATTGTTTTTTTGTTCATCAATGCTATATACACATGGAAGATAAAATGGTCAAAATAAATTATGCATGTTGATGTTCGCACATATACTTTATATTTTTGCATTTAATATTATTTATCCTTTTTCATATGTTATTATTTGGTCTACATCCAATTCTATATGCATGCATGAAGGATAAGCTTGTTGAAGGAAATTGTTAGTGATGAGAATAACTAGGGATTAATCTATAATTAAGACCTGACAGGAGAAATAAGATTATAAGATGTACAATAGTTGAATTTATTTGAATTGAAATTATCCAATATTATATTACATACCTTATATGAAATTTCTTCAAGAAAGCTTTCAACGGTCTAACCGAATCATATATAATATTTATCGAGAGTAACCATACATGAATATAATAACTATAAATATAATATAATATAATATAATATTATATTATATTATAAGGTTCGATTCTGATTACCATAATATTATATAAGGTTTCATTGTATATGCCAAAATATAATAATATTATATAATGTTTACGAGAGATAATCATCATGACTACATAAGGTTGCGTCAAACCCATAGGTTGAAGTCAACAAATAAGAATTAAATCGAAATCCAAGTATGAGGGTGTTTGAAACCCTAGTCAAAGTGGGGTGTTCAAATGACTTATGAGACCTTTGGAATATTATATGAAAGGCTCAAGAAGGCTTATATCCAAATTGAACATCGAGTGGAATACCTATAGATAGGAAGTTTCAAATTAGGCTTAGAATGCTCACATAGTTACAAATTTAAAATATATGAATGAGGAGAAATATAAAAAAGGACACACATGTTAATAGAGAAACACTCTTAGTTCTAGGCCTATGGACACCCGGTAACAAGAGGTCATTAAGGGAGAGAGAGAATTATTTATATTGTTTAAAAATAAAAAAGTGTCAAAGCGCGAGAGGTCATGATAATCAAAAAAGAAAAAAATGGGAATTATTATATATAGGCCATTCCCTATTTTCATCTACACTACTGTTCACTCTCACTTTGAAAACTATACAACTAGTTTCCAATATCATAATCGAATTGGAATAAAGAAGAAAAAACACTTTCAAGAGAAGAAATGAGTAAGGTTGAGGAATAAAGGGTAAGAACCCACATCCCAGCTTAAAAATGTAAAGGAAAATATAGCATCGGATTTTAAAAGAAGGAACTACAGTTTATATTAGCTTTACCATTAACCCAAAATAGTAAGTCGATGAAATTGAGAAAACACTCAAAATGGACCTTGCATTAGGAATGGGTTATATGAAAAACCTTCTCTAAAATATGAGTAATGTGCAAAAAGACTAGAGGAACAAAAAATATTTTACCTATGAAAGTCAAGTTAAAATCCCTAAGTCCTGCAACCAACGTCCCATGAGCTGCGAAGTGGGATTTTTATTCGTCATGCTCTACAAAAACATAAAAATCAAGGAAATAAATTCAATGCCCTTATGAAAGCAAAGGTGTGAAAAAAGAAAAATAAAAGGGTGAGTAAAATAAAGAGGAAATAATGAATATAAATTACTGTGAAATGATCAAGGGACATGAGGCTTGAAGTTATAGGCATCCCTTGGAAATGAAATTTCAGAGTAAGAAGAACTGATGTCTAGGAGCTTTCAACCTCGACCTGAGTTTCTTGAAAACCCTTTCAGAACAGTAGCTCCTAAACAAAACCCAAAGGAAAAATGTGTAGAGAAATTTTGAGTTCTAAAATAAGCCTAAAAAACAAAAATATATAACCAAAATCAACTTTATAAGAACCAAATACAGATTCAAGACGTGATTTCAACCATGACGGATAATGACAATTTTTTAGTGAGTAAAATATAAAAATATATTAACTCTGTATTTTCAATGACATTCCAGCTTACTGCAAACTTCTCAGTAGCGTCAACTCCGTGGTAGCAGGCTCCATTGATAGCATGTACATGGGTACTCCTTAGAGTAGGAATTAAATTTCAGATCCATCGAGTGCTCCCGCTCGAAATTTGAGTAAACCATATGTAGATAACTTGAAAAATACGAGTTCATAAAGTATTTTTTGTTGGGAAAATCATCGAGAGGTGGGGGTGAATCAATATTTTTTAAATTCAAACTTCCAAATTTTATATTCCTCAAAAATACTACACCGTTATTATCAAGACAACCCATGTATGTACACTACTTCTCGGAGAAGGAAACCATCATATATATGATTTTTTATGTATCCTATTAGATGATTATCCTCAGCAATGATAGCAGGATATATTAATTAAGTTTTTCAAATGAATTAAAGAACATAAAGAAATCACAATATATACACATAAAACATTAGGATTTAAGGTGGAAACCCAATGTGGGATAAAACCATCATTGTTTTTGTTCGACTTATTTTCTTATGATAAAGTAAATTATTACATTTGTATTGATCACTTTTGAATCTTGCTTCTAGTACATAGGCACCCACCTAGAAGCCGCATTCTCTCATTGTCTCAACACCCATTGGAAGAGAGCTACAACCCTACACTCGCTTTACCAACTCCTACCTAAAGGAAGCTCCTACCTGCTTCTCGAAGGTTGAAGCAGCCCTTAGCTCCATGGGGGACTCACTTTTTAGAACATTAACAATAGTGGATCCACTACTAAACATCACTCAGAAAACCATAGGTCACTATTTCATAAATTTCCAAATTGGACCCATATAAACCATAAAGTCAAACAAGACAAAGCAATCGACCCGGAACATTTTCACACTACATAACCAATCACAGCTTTAGGAGGTATCAAGTCAATGAATGTAGAACCGACAGAAACAACACATCACAACAAAAGTATGCGATGACCTTTGAATGAGACTCACGTATAGAAGCACTTTATCAGTGTAACATCGCATAAAAATATTAGAATACTCATTGATCACTAGACCATACGTGAGACTCATTGCACTCAGTTACAAATCACCAAACCAATCACATGTCGGACCAATTGGCGGATCATAGATCACTACTGAGTCAACTTTTGTATCATTAAAATGATTTCAATTCAACCAAGTCACCTTAAATATATATCACTACTGGTATATCATCATCATGATAAGTACATCACATCGAGAAAGACACGACACGCAAACGCGAAATCACCAACTGCAACATCAGTCATCGGATCGAACCCTAGTTTGTATACAGGTGACTTTCATGAGGAATATCGTGTGTATGCATGCATTTACTCACGCAAAAAACTTGTACATACAAAATATGCACACATAATATTCATAGAATATATACATGACCCTACAAATATGGATCCATGTATGTACACAAACCTATTCCCAAAGCATAATTTAATGCACAAATGCGGACACATTTTGCAAAACACAACAATTTCACTTTCAACCTTTAATTACCTATCAATGCGCTAACTTATGAATAAATCGTTTCGATCAGTAGTATCTTAGTTTTCACTAATAATAGCCACTTTATAAGCATTTGGTGGTAAAAAGTAAAACAAGTCAAGAATATATGTCAACATATTTTAGATTTGAGTCTTGTCCTTGTTTCATTTCGTGCACCATATTTTGCGAGTCAAATCATTCACAACAACCCATATCATGCACACAACACCTTGATACCCACACATTTACATACATTTAGTCTTTACTTAACACCTTTAGGACAATCCACCATTAGTAATGTCGTTTGGTATTATTTTCGAAGAGACATGCTCATTGTCGCACGTTACCGTGGGCTGTAGCCACGATAAAGACCACTAGTACCAGATACCATGAGTAGCGCATTTATGTCAGTGATATTTTTTCTTCATAGAGTACTGCATATGCTGTACATAACCTTGCTTCACAGACCCATGTGCACACAGAATCTACCTATCTACCTATCATTCATCTCTCCACCACTTTCATTCCTTTTCAGTTCATCATCAAAGCAACATTTGTATCGCACTATGCATGATCACCATGTTATCAGCATGAGGATATCATTGTTAATGATTTCCATCAAGGACAACACATCATCCATAATCGCCACCAATCTCCTAGAGCTTGATGGCAAACTTTCACCTTTGGGGTTTGGTCACCATATGTAAACACACTGCCAGGCTTACAAAAGTCAAAATACCAAGACTCTCTTGCAATAGTACTCTCTAAAACACGAGATTCTCTCTCTCATGACATCAAGTGGAAAAGAGGGTTTACCAATTTTGAATCAGTGACTTCTCTCCCATTTTGCTATGTATGAAATTTCCATACTAACCATACTCTAAGAATATGTTGAACCCTATAAAAATATTTAAGAATGTGCAAAGGCTACACGACCTGCAACCAAAAATGAGCATTTCCTAGCAAACGACTCATGATTACTCTCAATCATCCAACACAATGGGGTTACATATTTGACCCAACATTACACTCGCTTTCACAAAATAAATGTGGGATTTCCATACATAACATGACTCGATCTCCAATTTCCCATACATGACCGTACTATAGTGATTTACAACACGGGTCTTTATAAATGACCTTTACATCAAGGGATAAGCAAGACATATATACACCAAAACCAAGACCTCAAAAATGAGGTCAGAAGATCATTATAGCCATCGGCAACCATCATATACCATACAGGAACCTTTGCCAACATGAATATTTGATAACAACATCATAGAAGCAACATGAACTGTTGTTAGTAATGACTGCATTTTGAATTATAAACAAAATGTATTAGTAAAAATATTATATGTATGCGTGTGATAACTGCTGACATACATACGATGTCTTCACACAAATATACTTTATTAAATAATTATGATAAGATTTCTAAGTGAATGACAATGGATCAAGTACCTAAAGAAACGCTAAGAAAGTAGAAATATTACCTATTTTCTGTAATTATAAAGTTATTTAAATAAAATTTACACCGCCAATCCTATTAATGTAAATATGTATAAACATAAATTTTCATTTCAATGTTATAATAAAAAATAATATTAGTTTAATATATATATATATATATATATATATATATATATATATATATATATATATATATATATATATATATATATATATATATATATATATAACAACCACCTTCCAAAGTATGTAATCAAATTTATAAACACTTGAGGTTATGCAAGTATGCTCTGAATAAGCAAATAAAATATAGGAGGAGGGCAGATGAGGTGGCAAACCACTCAGAGGGCTTGTATCACATGCACAAAAGAGAGAAAGAGACAAGTTTCGGAAAATTGGGAACGAGAGGAAGAGTTCTAAACTTAAAGAGTGACAAAGGTTATGCTAAGAGTGTTGAACAAAAATGGAGAGATTGGGAGATATAGAGGTTCAATTGTTCCTAAAATTTTGAGGCACGAGGGCCAAAGTACCTCAAATCTATGTACTTTGGGCTGAGATGCTGCAGATTGCACTCAATTTTGTGTCAAGTGGTTTTTTGGTGGACTGCTAGAAACGTATACCGGAAGCAGTGAGTAGTTAGCAATGGAGCAAAGACGTATCTCAACCACCAAACCACATGTTAGTACTTTAAGAAGACGAGTCACAAATTTTGTACATGTGTATATTGAAAAATACAGGCAGCTAAGACATCGGGATTTATTCCTACTAAATTCCTAATCTGGGTTCAAAAATTTCGTCTTAGAGCTCATGTTATTAATGCAAATATCAATCCTCATACCTTTTGGGTCCTATAGTTGTCCTCAACAAAGAAAGTAAGATAGAGATATGGAGCATCAAACTCTTCAACATCATCACATGATATTAAGTGTGAAATGCTCTAAGCATCACCAGTAACTTCAACAATCAATAAAAAATAATGAATAACGATCATAACACAGCACAACCTACTCATTATGCATGTCAATATATAAAATTTATCATTTGGAATCCATGCATCATTGAAAACTAGTGACATAATAGAAGAATAAAAATCTCCATTAGTAAAAGTAGAAATATTAGACATTAGTAAAGATATACAACAAGATATGGTCATGAAACCATAATGCCATCAAGGGACTTTAGGGTTATAATAGTTTCTCTCTGAACATAATGCTGACAGCAATGTCGGGAAAAAAAGACCAAACATGAAATGATGAATGCATGTAGGAGCCCACCACGAGATCTATACCATCTTATCAATCATTTGAGATGATATGTATATGTTTAACTTATAAACCACATCATACGTGATCATTCTTCACATCATACATGTCACCGAAAGTAAATCTGTAGAAATTCGCAGTCATAGCTCCCCCTTTGAAGACGAAATACCTATTAGAATAATTAACGAGTGATGGAAGGAATCATGTCCTAATTTAGTGCATGAGATATTCAAAGGAATCACATGGAAGTGGATTTATAAATATATTTGCAACTTGTTCATTTGAAGAACATACTCAGCTTGACCTTTTGATCAAGAACCTATTCTCTCAAAAAATTATATTTGATTGGAATGTGCTGGTTTTTTAGTGATGATATGATTTTTTAGAGATACTTAGCAAACTAGTATTTTCATGAGAAGAATAGGTATGGTTGAGGACAAGTGATTTGAATGTATAGAAATTTTTTGGATCATCCATAGTAGTTGAGTACAACGAGATGCAACAACAACATAATGCACTCTAAACAATAGATAAAGTGATCGAAAATTTGTTTCTTGTTGAACCATGAAACCAAGCCGTGTCCCAAAGTAAAATTCTCCTCCACTAGTACTCTTGCAATCAGAAATATTACCTACCCAATCTATTTTTATGAAACCAACTCACAAAAATATAATAAAAGATATATCAACAACTTAAAAATTATCTACTTCAGGAAACCTCCTTTTTACATTACATAAATGAACAATTCTTGGATGATTCAAATGACAAAACCTTATTTCAATATATGGGAGCCTAAGGGGTTACAATATAACTGAGACGTACATAAAAATAATAATGTAAGGGTACAACAATAAAAAATAATGGGCTTCTATGGGAAAAATAATAACAATATCGGGACTACATGGGCACAACAATAACAATAAGGGAGCTACATTAACTATAAAAAATAAGGATGCACTAGTATTATAGGGACCTAACATGCCCCTCTCCTTAAAAAGGTGTTGTTCTCAATGCTTGAGTAGTTCTAGATGCTTCTATATAAAATTCCCGTGTTCTCATATGAAATATTCGGTGGGTAAGTTCTTCCACTTGATGAGATACTTTGAAATTGATCGATTTTCGTAGTTTGTCAAGTTCTTGTTTCCATGACTTCTTGATGTTCCAATATGATTTTCCTTCCTCGTTAAGTCTAGAAATATTGTTTTAGCAGGAGCATGTCATCTATAACCTTCTTTAAGCATGAAACATGGAAAATTGTGTGCACTTGGGAAGATGCGAAGCTCCGGTTGTATGCCATAGTGCCAATATTTTGCACACCTATGACCATATACTTTCTTGATAATTTATTATCCTTCTTAGATTGCTTAAGGGATATTTTTTGTACGGTTGTAGCCGTAAAAATAATTAGTCACATACATAAAAACTTCTTTCACTACGATTTTGATATGCTCGTTGTTTCATTTGATTTTGTGCAGTGAGGTTATCCTTTAAGAGTTGGAGAAATTGTTGTTGATGCTCCATGTGATATTCCACTACTTGAACCTTATAATTTTCTCTTAAAGATTATGTGATGGACGATGGATGATATCCATAAAGTGCCATAAATGGGGTCAATTTTTCTATAGTATGGAAGGTAGTGTTATACCACCATTTAGCAAAAGGTAACCACTTGACCCATAGTGTTTATTTATCGAGATACAAAGCAACGAAGATATCCTTCCAATTTTTTTGAATATCTTAGTTTTTCCCTATTAGATTGAGGATGATGAGATGAGCTATAGAGATAATTGAGTAACCAAACAAGAAAATAATTCCATCCAAAAATTTACAGTTTGAAAATGGGATCTCTAAAAGCTACTATAATCTTTGGGTTTCCATGTAGGTTTTGAATTGTTTCCATAAATGCATTAGTAATTGTATCGGCTTTAAATGGATGAGATAATGCACAAAAGTGTGCATACTTTTGGTAATTCTATCAAATACCACCATGATGACACTCTTTCCTTCTTAATTGGGTAAACTTGTGATAAAATCCATTGAAACCTCCTCCCAACGTTGACTTGGAATGGATAAAGGTTGTAACAAAGCTCGAGGTCTTAATTGTCTCAACTTTATTTTGTTCGAAAACCAAACATTCCACACAAACTTTTGAATATCATATTTAAGGCCATCCCAAAAAAATTCCTTATTGAACCTATAGTAAGTTTTTAAAAATCTCAAGTGCCCTCTTAAGGGATAGGTGTGAAATTCCAAAGAAAAGTTTTGTTTGAGATGGGAATTCTCACAAAGATATAAGCAATCTTTGTACCATAATGAATAAATTTTCCAACTAAATGTATCCAAAGTACTAGGATATTCATGAAAATTTTGGAATAAGTGTCCACTCCTCTTCATCATTCTTCCATTCATCCCTTTCTTCGGTTATCCACTCAGGGTTGGATAGTATAAATCGCACAAAGAAATGCTTCCACATCCTCATCCTTTCTTGAGAGTGCATACGCAACAAAATTTTTCTTCCCTTTTTTTGTAGATGATTTCAAAGTAATAATCCAACATATTTGTGACCCATTTTATTGCTCTTCGGAGATAATATTTGTTCCAAAAATTATTTAAGACTATCATGATCCATTTTTACCTTAGAAGTGTCTTCCCATTAGGTGGTTGCAATTTCTTTTACCTTTGCATGTAGTATTGCCAACATTTTCTTCTCATAAATAGGTTTGTGTAAATACTTTCCTTTGATTGGACGACTTTCAAAAGGAATGGGTCTTCCTTCTTGTATTAAACCCACACCAATTTCATTTCTTGAGGCATCACATTCCACGATAAAGGTTTTTGTGAAGTCTAGTGTAGCTAAGACCGGTGCTTGGCACATTTCCTCTTTAAGATGTTTAAAGGCCTTAGTTGCTTTCAAGTCCAAGAAAAAAATGTATGTTTATTCGAGTAATGATGTTAGAGTTTCCAATATTCTCCCATAATTCTTAACAAACTTGTGATAATACTTGTCAACCCTTTGAGAAATCCTCAAAGATTCTTTATGGTTGTAGGGATTTTCCTTTCCTTAGTGGATTTAATTTTGTTAGGGTCTACCTTAACACCCTCATGAGATATAATATGACCCAAATATTCCACCTCCTATAATGCGAAGAAACATTTGGAGGTTTTTTCATATAATTGTTTCTCCTCCAATAGTTTGAGTACCATCGTCAACATGTCGAACATGATCCTTCCAAGACTTTTTTGTAGATTAGTATATCATCAAAAAAATACTAACAAAAAATTTCTAAGGAAGGGTTTAAAAAATGGAATTCATAAAACCTTGAAATGTGGAAGGTGCATTGGTAAGGCCAAAAGGCATGACCAAAAATTCATAATGACCCTTATGAGTTATGAATGTTGTCTTTGGAATGTCTTCAATATTAATTCTAATTTGATGATATACTGAAATCGAAGATCCAACTTGGTGAAGTAAATTGCTCCATTTAATTTATCCAAAAATTCATCAATATGAGGGGATGGTAAATTTATCTTTAATAGTGAGCTTGTTGAGCTCTCTATAATACAGACACATATGCCATGATCCATCCTTCTTGTGCACCAATAATATTGGAGTAGAGAAATAAATTTGACTAGGTTGAATTATACCGACCTCTAGCATTTATCGCAACCATCGTTCAATCTCACTCTTTTGGGAATAATGATATCCGCAAGAATTGATTTTTAGAGGAACAATTCCCAGAATCAAATGAATAGCATGATCATGATCACGAATAGTTGGGAGGCCTTTGGGAGTCTCAAACACCTTGGAATGATTGTCCAATAACTTTTGGATATTCGGAGAAATAAATGATTTTGATGTTTGAACATCTAGTGAGCATTATTGTGCAATTACGCCTCATTGTTATTTCTTTAGAAGCTTTGTCATGACATTAGAGCTGATTATATTTCATGGTTTCCATGTGATACCCTATAATTCAACTTCCTTTCATTCCCAAAAAAATTACAAGAAAATTTCTTGAAAATTAAAAGTTGTCGTCCCAAAGATTGTAACCATTGGACTCCTAGTACAACATCAACACCACCCATTGGAATGGAAATAATTGTACTATTCAATAAATATTCCCCCATGGTTAGCTTGATATTATGGCACTTTCCAAAGTAATTTATAGTTCCTCCATTTTCAACCATCACTTGACACTCTAGTGCTAGATATAGGGAGCAATTCAATTCCTAATCAATCAACAATCAACACTATTACCTTTCTCTTCTTGATATATCCTTCTATCTTGAGAGTTCGAGGAATGCTAATTCCCGCCAATGCATTACAAGATATGGTCAGATTCATTTGTTCTTTTTACGAGTATATTCTCGTGTATATCCTCCTCTTTTAATGTTTCTTGTTCCTTTTCTTCCTCCTCTTCACAATCTATGTAAAATAATTTATTCTCGACGCACTTATGACCTTTAGTGTATTTTTATATCATAATTATAACAAAGCCCTTTTTTCTCTTTTTTTCCTCCAATTATTGTGGTGTCAACCTTGTAGGTTGTGGAAGGCTAGGAGAAAAAAACACTCCTATCGTTATAGTTGTGAGTGGTAAAATTCCTTGTTTCCATAATTTTTTCTTTCAACTTTTATTACCACCGTAAATTCCTTCTCCAATGAATCAAGTTACGAAAAGCAACCCTCATGTTGGATGTTATCCTTTAAAGTGCCTATGAAGACATCAATCATATGCTTCTCTACGGAATATATGTTACCTTGATATTCAATTTTTGGAAGTCCTCAATGTGCTCTTCCATTGAACCATTTTGTTTGAGATTTATCAATTGGCCAAAGAAGGTGTTTCTCTTTGTATCCTCATAATGCGTTATCATTTCCTCCATAAAAATTGACCAAGATACAAGTGTTTTACGAGAACAAATCCATCGATACTCAGTACAAACTAATTGGGTTCTAAATATAAAGTTGCAATCCGTACCTTTTGTGGTGACTGCATGGAGATCATGGAGATCAAAATATTGATCCATTTGTATTATCCATGTTCTTGGATCCTTACCATCAAACTTCCTAATATTGATGTTTGGAATGTGGTGGTTCTTAAACCCAAAATTGGAGTTTCTAAAATCACAAAACATATTCCTTTTGTCCTCATCATGATTTTCATGGATTACCTTGTCACCACCAGGGAAGCCTTTCTTGCAACAACTTTGTCAAACCTTCCATGTTTTCTTTCAAACCCTCCATCTTAGCTTCCATGCGATCCTTCAAACCATCCATATGAGCTTCCATGTCTTTTTTTTAAACCATCCATGTCATATTTTAGTTCATATTTGGTTGTTCTTTGTGAGAGCAAAATTTGTTGCGCTTGGTCCCGTAATTTTGAGATATCATCGTCTGCAATTCTTCCTCTTCATGCGTCGTAGTAAAGCTTTCGGAGGGCTTAATGGGTGTGGAATTATTTTTTTTGGGAGGAATGTTATAACCCAATACTGATATTTATGCTTCAATATTCCTTTGAAATCACTTCAAAGTTATTTTTCAAACAAAATTTATGCAATTAAAAATACATATATATATACACACACCTTTTTCTTGCTTTTGGAAGCTCGATCTTGAAATGGTTTTAACTACGTAATTTCGAATCTCCAAGGTATGAAATTCGATATTGTTGTATCCCTTTTTATTCTACTTTCCAACCCCACAAGCCCGAGATCGATATTGGAGTCTTCATTAAATATTTATCCCTCGATATCTCATGATGACTTGATTATAGACTAGTTCGATGGAGCGAACTTATATGAAGTTCCATGTGTCACTATTTCTATCTATGGCCCTAAAATTGCTACATGAAAAACTAAAATCCATGTGATTTCATCCAATTTTTACGAAATTCAAATCGATTCCTAAAACAAAAGTTATGATGATTTTCCCTAGGTCACTTATTTGAGATTGAATTTTGGTGCTTGCAAAAACCTTGACTTCCACAGATCATATGTTCGAAAATATTGTGAACCAAGATCTAAAATTTGTACAAGATGTTCACCATGATTTTGGATCCACGTGGTTGAAATTTCAGCTTACGAAGCCTGCGTAGAAAAAATTTATAGCGAAAATTCCAAGATGACTTGTTTGAAGAAGCAAAACCCTAGAATCGAAGCTCGATACCAAATGCTATGCAACCAAGTCACAAAATAGGAAAAAAGATAGATTGATGACTTAAAAATTATCCACTTCGATGGGGAAACCTCCTTTACATTACATAAATGAAAAATTCTTGGATGATTCAAATGACAAAACCTCCTTTATATATATAGGAGTCTAAGGGGTCACAATATAATCGAGCCGAACATAACAATAATCATGTATGGGAATAACGATAACAATAACGAGATTCTATGGGGAACAATAACAAAAATATGGGAGAATACATGGGAACAAAAAATACCAATAAGGTGGGTACACTAACAATAACAATAAGGGGATACACTAGTATTATAGGGACCTAACATCTACATACGTGTAAGCATGAAGTGCAAAAATCTATGTTTTTTAGGGGTATCATAGACCAAAATTTTTGAGTTCTTTGTAGTGACTTAAATATTCTCTTAAAACTTGGAGATTAGTTTCCTTATGATTTGCTTGAAATCACCTAACAATTCCAACTACATGCATAATGCATGGTATTTTACTTGTAAGGTAGAGCAAGTTGTCAATAATAGATTTGTATTTTGGTTGATTGATCGAAGGAGAATCATCATTCGACTAAGATTGCATCCTGTTACCCTTGGGCTTACAATATTCTTTTCCATCTTTCTTCAAAAATATGTTTGAGGTACTTGGTTTGAGAAAGAAAGATACCATTTTCAGTTTGTTGAGCTTGAATACCAAGAAAGTATGTTAGTTCACCAAGTATAGACATTTCAAATCCTTGCTTCATAACTAAAGAAAATCCTTGACTCATAGATTCTACATTTCTTCCAAATATGATGTCATATACATAAGCAAAAACTATCAAAATTTTATCTTTATCAATTTTGATATATAAGTTGATATCTACAGACTCCCCTTTTGAAGCTTTGTTGCATAATTTACCTATCAAGACAATAATACCATGCACAAGGAGCTTGTTTTAACCCATACAATGCCTTATTAATTTGCACACAAGATTTTTATCATTTCCAATAATGAACCCTTCAACTTTTTCAATATAGAATTCTTCTTCTAGATCCCCATTTAAGAATGTAGATTTAACATCCATTTGATATACTTTAAAGTTATGAAAACTTGAAAATGCAAGAAAAAATTCTTATGGGTTAATGTCTAGCTACGGGTGAATGTTTCTTCAAAGTCCTTGCCTTCCTATTCGAGCATAGCCTTTGCATACAAATATTTTTTTTGTTTCGAATTAATTCTCCATTTTCATTCAGTTTGTTCTTGAACACCCATTTTTCCCAATAACATTTTTATCATGAGGCCTTGGTACTAATTCCCAATTATGGTTCTTCTCTATTTTATCAAGTTATTCATGCATTTCCTTAACCCAACATTCATCTTTTCTCACTTGATTCACATTTTTGAGGTTCAATTATGGATAGTAAGGTTAGGTAACTAGAAGTGCCAACAAGTGTTCTTCTATTTTGTATTCATGCTTCCTTTTCACCTATAATTTTAGATTCAAGATAATTTTTCTGAACATACCTCGAAGGAGTCCTTTTTGATGTATATGTATTTTCATTTCCTTCTTTAGATGATTCTATATTTTCTTTTGCTACAACCTTTTAGCTTGTATTAGGGAGAGGTTCGTCATCTCGCTGGTGCTTCTCTTTTGGTATTTGTGGAAGATTCATCAATGACAACATTTATGCATTCAACGCTCTTTTTGAAGTATTTTATTATAACATTTATATCCCTTGCTTCTAGAATAATATTCAAGAGTGATTCCTTAATCATATCTAGATTCGGACTTTCCAATCTTATCATCATTTTTCTTTATGTAACATTTTCTTCCAAAAATTCTAAAGTGTTTGATAGTTTCACGCTTACTAAACCGTAGTTCATATGGATTTTATCACTTTTTTACTTGAACATGAGATTTGTTAAATATATTCATGATTGTATGTGATGCATTCCCAAAAGGTATGAGGTGTTCCCCGACTCATCAAGCATATCACGTGCCATTTGTTGGGTTGTTCTTTTCATTCCTTCTACTACATTTTATTGAGGAGTCTTAGCTATAGAAAATTTTCTTTTGTTGTCATGCTATTGTTGGATTATTCTATTCATTCCTTATGCTAATTCATTTTTTGCTGAGGAGTATTATTTATATAAAATTGTCTTTTGATGCCATGCCATTCACGAAATTGAAAAACTTATCCGATGTAAACTCTCCTCCTCTATCATATCTAAGACATTTAATTTTCAAATCTAACACATTTTCTACCGGATCCTTGAATACCTTAAATTTATCAAATGCTTCATCTTTATGCTCTAGTAAGCCAATCCAACACATTCTTGTAAAATAATATATGAATAATATGAAGTATTGTTCACCACGAGGAGGCTTATTTCTCATAGGACCACACAAATCGGTATGAATAAGTTCAATTGGATTACTTGAAGTACCTTTTTTAGAATTAAATTGAACTTTGGTTTGCTTACCAAATTGACATGATTTGCGGATGTTATTTTCAGTGTGGATGGATGTTGGGAAAGTCACGAACTACTCCCATTTTGCTTGATTTTCATAATTGAGAAAAAGATAAGATGTCCCAACCTTTTGTGCCAAACCAACTTTCTTCGGATTTTCTTAAGTAACAATGTTCTTGGTTTCCTTCCAAGACATAGACATTACCTAGAGTTCTTGTTCCCTTTATTATGATCTTACTTGTATCCGCATTTCTTACCACACAATTCTTTGATGCGAAAACAACTTCATGCCCTTGGTCGCACATTTGACTAGCACTTAACAAGTTATGTCTTAATCCATCAACAAATAAAACATTTCTAGCCTTGACCTTTTTTCTTTAATAACACAATTCCTTTTCCTTTGATAGAAACATGTGAGTTATTACCAAAATTTACTTTCTTTTCTTTCTTTATTTCATTAAAAGAAATAAACTTATCGTTGTCACTGTCATATGCTTCGAACATCCGACTGTCATGTACCACATATTTTTCTTGATCTCCCGCATACATATCTAGACCACAATTTTCGAGTTTGTAGTTTTATTTTTCCATAGCTTGGGTGTTATTGTCTTATGTTCATGCTAGTAAGATGGTCCCATTATAGTTCTACATTTATTTTCTTTATGACCAAATTTATTGCAAAGAGAACATTCAATTTCATCTTGAAGAGGTGATCAAACATTATAAGAAGATTTATTTGCCTCGATCTCATTCTTTTGTTTTCTTGCTTACGTAGTCATAATAGTTTTGACCATTGAAGCATTGAGCATTGAAGTAGGAATGCACTGGGATTATAATGACTTATTAAGTAGCTTTCCCTTTGATTATGGTAATATTGTTTTTGCTTGAGAGGTATTTGATCCTTCATTTTTTTTCTTTTTTTCCGAGAATAATTTTGATTATTGCTTCCTTTTACCAAATTGACATAACTTCTTGTACTGTTTAAGAAGATTTTATAGTTTTTTTATGATTCACCATTTGAATTGTATCCAAGACCTGTCTTGATTAGTGGAGAGCATTTCACTTTGACGATATCTTCTAAAGTCCCTGCATCCTTTAGAAAATCTAAGATTTAGAGCCCTTGCTTTCTCAAGTTCCTTTCTTAGACCCACTACTCCAAGTTCCAAATTTTCACAACGCCTTTCCTTTTCAAGAACTTGTTTCTTCAAAACTTCTTTAGCTAATTTAGATTCTTGTAGATGGATTTTTAGCTAAATTATTTCTTCAACAAGAGTATTTTTCTTATACATACAAATTTCCTTTTCTTCTAGAGCATTCATAAAAAACATCATTAGGTTCATTTACTCATTTTTATTCAAATGCCATAAGAAATTGACAATCTTGATCAGATTCAACATCCTCATTATTGGAAGAATATTCACTATCTTCGTGTGTATAAAGACTTTTATTATTATCAAAACTTCTTTTATCATTCCCTTTTGGAGAAATATTTCATTTCTCATGATTTTATTTATAAGGAAAATTAGTAGCATAGTTACCAACCCTTGCACTTTGAAAAATAATTTGAAAGGAAGCTTACCTTTAAACCCGTGAATTCCTACTTGAAGTTTCTTCTTGAAATTCATTTCTTCTTCATCTGAAATGTAACATGTTTCCTTAAGATCTTCCTTTTCCTTCCCCATGTAGGTAGCTTTGACCTTTTCTTCTTTGATATCTGATGGACCCCCTTTTCTCATTCATAAGATATAAAAATCCAATGGAGTTTTTCAATAGTGCGACTCTTCAAATCTCGCATTTTTTCAATCATAGAGACTTTGGAATCAAACCTTGAGGTTAGAGATCTTAGAATTTTCTGAACAACGGTAGAATATTTTATTTGATCACCAAGATTTTTCATTGAGTTAATTATCTCATGTGCCCTAAGGAAAAATCTTGCAATACTTTCATCATTATGCATGATGATATTCTCATATTGAATTCTAAAATTTTGAAGTTTAGTGCTCTTTACCTTAATGTCACCTTCATAGGTTTGTATAATCTTATCCCATATAGATTTTTAGTATTCAACTACATGAATTTGACAAATTCCGATTATGCCAATCTTCCTAAGCGAGCATTGACTTCCTTTGCATTGGTATCATATTGTTTCTTCATTGCATAATTTGTGGGAATGGAGGATGGGTATTGATACACTCCTTCAACGATTTACCATACATCATCTCCAAGTGATTGCAAATATTCTCTCATTCTAACTTTCCAAAATAAAAAGTTAGTTCCATTAAACAAAGATGGATTGATAGAAGATACTCCCTCTTGACTACTCATCTTGATGGATCTCCCTTTATGCGGTCAAGCTTATTATCGGGGGTGGGGGGGGGGTGAATCGGTATTTTTAAAATTCAAACTTCCAAATTTTTATATTATGAAAAAATATATTGTACTCTTATTAAGACAACTCTGCGTGTGTACTCTACTTCAGAGAAGGAAACAAGCGTATATCCAGCTTTTAATGATTTTTTTATGTATTCTATGATATGATTATCCTTAATCGGTGCATCGGTAGATTAATTAATTTTTAGAATGCAAATGAAAGAACATAAACAAATCACAACAAATACACATAGAACACCGGGATTTTTAGGTGGAAGCCCAATATGGGAGAGAACCACCATTGTTGTTGTCTTTCGATTATTTATTATGATACAAAGAAAAATTATTATATTTGTCATTTGCTACGGACTCTTGTCATGACACAGGAACCAACCTATAGAAAGGGTACAATCTTCTATCCTTCTCCAACACCACTACAAGGTAGCTACAACTTCTAGAACGCGTTTGCACGGCTTCTACTCGAAGGGATATCCTACCCCCTTTTCTGAAGTTTGCAACTCTCAAATCCTTTTTGGACCACTTTTCAGAATATTTCAGATTGGATCAACCTATCAAACAATCATCACACAACTTGTAGGTCAATTTTCATAAAATTTCCAAACTAGACCCATATCAATCATAAATCCAAAAAAACTCGAAGCACTAAATCCGGAGACACCGTGTTAGGGTCCCTATATTACTAGTATAGTCCCTTATTGTTATTAGTGTAACCCCCTTATTGTTATTATTGTACCCTTGTAACCCCCCATTTTTTTATTATTGTTCCCTTAAATTATTATTGTTAGGTCGAGCTAGGATTACATTGTGGCTCACTAGGATTACATTATGGCCACATGGACTCCCATATATAGAAAGGAGGTTTTGTAAATTGTGTCATCCAAGAATTGTTCATTTATGTAATGTATTGGAGGTTTCCCCCTCAAAGTGGCTTATTTCTAAGGCGTTGATATCTCTTTTCTTCTATTTTTGAGTCGGGTTACACAACATTTGGTATCGAGCTTTGGATTCTAGGGTTTCGCTGCTCCAAATAGGTCATCGTGGAATTTTCTCTATAATTTTTTTTCTACGAAGCTTCAAAAAGCTGAAAGTTTTAGGGTGCGAAGCCAAAATCCTGAGGAACATCATCAAAAAATTTCAGAGCTTGGTTCGAAATATTTTCGGAGTTATGAGTTATGGAAGTTAGGTATTTTTTTAGGCTCCTAAACAAGTCATCGTAGAATTTTCGCTATAAATTTTTTTTCTACAAAGGTTCAAAATCTGAAATTTTTAGGGTGCGAAACAAAAAATCCTGAGGAAACTCGTCAAAAATTTCTAGATCTTGGTTCGCAATATTTTCGGAGATATGATCTATGGAATGTAGTGCTTTTTCGGGCTCCGAATTTCATCTCAAAGAGGTGATCGTGGGAAAATATTCATAACTCTCTCTCGAGCATCGGATTGGAGTGACGTAAAAAGTGGTCACAAGTACACGAGATTGTGGTTTCGTTTCTATCAATTTCAGAGCCAAAGGATGAAAAAGTGACATGTGGAAAGTCATACAAGTTTAGTCTATCGAACCAGTCCATAATTAGGTCATTGTGGGGGATTGGACACAACTTTGTCTTGGAGAATCCAAATCAGTGTCAGAAATATGGCATTCGAAAGATAATTCGAGAGGATACGTTGGTACTAAAATTCAAATATTGAAGTGCTGCAATCTCATAGATAATCAAATTTCAATATCGAGCTCCTCAAAAGCATGAAAAAAGGTGTGTATTTTTTTTTCCAAATTGCATAAGTCTTGTTTAAATAATCAATTTGAATTGATTCCAAGGGCATATTTTAGAATAGATATCAGTATTGGGTTCTAAAATATGCCCCATAAAAATAATTCAACACCCATTAAGTCTTCGAAGGCTCTACTATGACTCATGAATATGAAGAATTGCAACATGATCTATCAAAATTACAAGAGCAAGTGCAACAAATTTCACTCTCGCAAAGAGCAAAAAAAATGAAATGGAAGTTTTGAAGAAAGGCATGGAAGCGAAGATGGACGGTTTGAAGAAAGGCATGGAAGTTAAGATGGATGGCATTGAAGGTGGCATGGAAGCTAAGATGGATGACATGAAAGACAACATGGAAAACATGAAGAATGATTTAAAAGGACATCGAAGGTTTGAAAAAAGTTGATACAAGAAATGTTTCCTAATGGTGAAAAGATAGTAGAAGATCCTCATGATGAGAACAAAATAAATGTTAATCGAGATTTCATAAACTCTAATTTTAAGGGAAGAACCACCATATTCCAAAAAATGGATATGAGGAAGTTTGATGGAAAGGATCCTGTAACATGGATACTACAGATGAAGCAATATTTTGATCTCCATAACGTGCAAAACACAAAAAAGGTACGCATTGAAACTTTACATTTAGAACAAAATAAATTTGTATGGTATCGATGGCTTTGCTCCCATAAAAAAAATTATCACTTGGTCAATTTTTTACGGAGGAAATGATAGCACATTATGAGGATACAAAGAGCAACACGTTCTTTAGCCAATTGATAAATCTCAAACAAAAGGGTTTAGTGGGGCAACATATTGAGGACTTCCAAAAATTTAATATAAGGGTAACCGATATTCCAGAGGAACACAGGATCGACCTCTTCATAGGCACTTTAAAGGATAACATACAACATGAAGTTTGTGTTTTGGAACCCGATTCATTGGAGAAGGCATTCAAAGTTGGCAAGAAAAGTTGAATGTAAAATAATGGTGACAAGGAAACCTACCACTCAATTATATAAAGAAGGAAGTGTTGCTACGCCTAGAATTCCACAACCTACAAGGTTGACACCAAAAAAAATTGGAAGAAAAAAAGAGCAAAAGGGCTTTGCTACAGTTGTGATAGAAAATACACTAAAGGTCATAAGTGTCTTTGAGAAGAAATTATTTTACATAGATTGTGAAGAGGAAGAAGAAAATGAACAAGAAGAGGATATACACCAGGGAACCAGCCCTAGAAGAGGAAGAAATGAATCCGACCATATCGTGTAATGCATCGTGCAGAATTACCACTCCTCAAACCTCAAGATAGAAGGACATATCAAGAAGAAAAAGGTAATAGTGTTGATTGATTCAGGGTAGCACCCATAATTTTATTCATTGTAAGGTAGCCAAGGAATTAAATTGTTTCCTATACCCGACACTGCAATGTCAAGTGATGGTTGCAAATAGAGGAACTATAAATTTCTCTGGAAAATGCCATAATATCAAGCTAACCATGGGGGAATATGTATTGACTAGTCCAATGCTTTCCATTCCTATGGGAGGTGCTGATGTTGTACTAGGAGTACAATGGTTACAATATTTGGGGGACAATAGCTTTTAATTTTCAAGAACTTTTCTTGAAAAATTTTTTCGAAGGAAAGGAAGTCAAATTACAAGGTATTGCGGGGAAGCCATGCAAGATAATAAGCTCTAATGTCATGACAAAGCTTCTAAAGAAAGAACAACGAGCCGTAATTGCACAATTATGCTCACTAGAAGTTCCAACATCAAAATCATCTATTTCACGAGATCTCCAACAAGTCTTGGACAATCATTCCAAGGTGTTTGAAACTCCCAAAGGAATCCCACCTATTCGTGATCATGATCATGCTATTCATTTGATTCCGGGAAGTGTTCCTCCAAACATCGGGCCTTATAGATATCCTTACATCCAAAAGAGCGAAATTGAACGCAGGATTGTAGAAATATTAGAGGCGGGTATAATTCAACCTAGTCAAATTTCTTTCTCTCGCTCCCTATAGTATTGGTACACAAGAAGGATGGATCATGGCGAATGTGTCTAGATTATAGGGAGCTCAATAAGCTCACCATTAAAGATAAATTTCCCATTCTTGTGATTGATGAATTATTGGATGAATTACATGGAGAAATTTATTTTAGCAAGTTGGATCTTCATTCAGGGATATCATCAAATTAGAATGAAGATCGAAGATATTCCAAAAACGACATTTCGAACTCATGAGGGTCATTATGAATTTTTGGTCATGCCTTTTGGCCTTACCAATGCACCTTCTACATTTCAAGGGTTGATGAATTCCATTTTCAAACCCTTCCTTAGAAAATTTGTGCTAGTATTTTTTTCATGATATACTAATCTATAGCGAGGTCTTGGAAGAATCATGTTGAACATGTTGATAGGGTGCTCAAACTATTGCAAGAGAAACAATTATATGCAAAAACATCCAAATGTTTCTTTGGAGTACAAGAGGTGGAATATCTCGGGTCATATTTTATCTCACGAGGGTGTTAAAGTAGACCCTAACAAAATTAAAGCCATTAAGGAATGGAAAGTCCCCACAACAATAAAGAAATTGCGAGGATTTCTCGGGTTAACAGGTATTATCGCAAGTTTTTTAAGAATTATTGGAGAATAGCAAAGACACCTCTAACAACATTATTGAAGAAAGATGCATTTTCATGGAATCTCGAAGCAACTAAGGCCTTTGAACATCTTAAAGAGGCAATGTGCCTAGCACTGGGTCTTAGCTACGTCGAACTTCACAAAAACCTTCTCTGTGGAATGTGATGCCCTCGAGAAATGGAATTGGTGCTGTTTTAATGTAGGAAAGAAGACTTATTACTTTTGAAAGTCGTCCAATCAAAGGAAAGTATTTACGAAACCTATTTATGAGAAGGAAATGTTAGCAATACGCATGCACTAAAGAAATGGAGAACTTACCTAATGGGAATACACTTCAAGGTAAAAAATGATCATGATAGTCTTAAACACTTTTTGGAACAAAGACTATCTTCGAAGAGCAAAAAAAATGGGTCACAAAGATGTTGGGTTATGACTTTGAAATAATCTACAAAAAAATGAAAGCTTAATGTTGTTGCGGATGCACTCTCAAGAAAGAATGAAGAGGTGGAAGCATTTCTTTGTGCCATTTCTATTATCCAACCAAATTGGATAATCGAAGGAAGAGATGAATGGAAGAAGGAAAAAGATGTATGGACACTCATTCAAAAAGTTGCAACAAGATCCTAGTACATATGATACATTTAGTTGGAAAAAATGATTCCTTATGGTACAAAGATCGCTTATATATTTGTAATAATTCCCAACTAAAACAAAAAGATTCTTCTCGGAATTGCACACTTCTCCTTTAGGAGGACACTCAAGATTTTTAAAAAACTTACCACAGGGGTGAAGAAAGAATTTTTTTGGGATGGCCTTAAATCCGATATTCAAAATTTTGTGGCGGAATGTTTGGTTTGCCGATAGAATAAAGTTGAGACAATTAAGACCCCAAGACTTCTACAACCTTTATCCATTCCAAGTCAACGTTGGGAGGAGATTTCAATGGATTTTATCACGAGGTTTACCTAAGTCCGAAGGAAAGAGTGTCATCATGGTGGTAGTTGATAGACTTACCAAGTATGCACACTTTTGTGCATTATCTCATCCATTTAAAGAAAGTACAGTTGCTACTACATTTATGAACATAATTCAAAAAGCTACATGGGAAGCCCAAGGGTTATTGTGAGTGATAGAGATCCCATTTTTTACTAGAAATTTTTTGGATGGATTTATTTTTCTTGTTTGGGTACTCAATTAGCTCATGGCTCATCTTATCATCCTCAATATGATGGTCAAACCGAGATAGTAAATAAATTTTTGGAAGGATATCTTCGTTGTTTTGTATCCGATAAACAAACACAATGGGTCAAGTGGTTACCTCTCGCTTGAATGGTGGTATAACACTTCCTTCCATACTGCAACAAAAATGACCTCATTTATGGCACTTTATGGATATCATCCACCATCCATCACATCATCTTTAAGGGAAAATTCGAAGGTTCAAGCAAAGTGGAAGATCACATCGAGCAACAACAAGAAGTTCTCCAACTCTTAAAGGATAACCTGAATTTGGCACAAAATCGAATGAAACAACAGGCAGATCAACCTCACAACGAGAAAAGTTTTGATGTAGGTGATTGGGTATTTTTACGGCTACAACCATACAAACAAATTCCCCTCAAGCAAGCTAAGAAGGATAATAAATTATCGCCAAAGTACTATGGTGCTTACAAGGTGTTGCAAAAGATTGGTACTATGGCATACAAATTGGAGCTTCTTGCTTCTTCGCGAGTGCATCTAGTTTTCCATGTTTCATGCTTAAAGAAGGTTATAGGTGATAATATTCCAGCTCAAACAATATTTCCCGTAACTTGATGAGGAAGGAAAAATCATATTGGAACTCGAAGCGGTCACGGAAACAAGAACTCGACTGACTACGAAATCGATCAATTTTAGAGTATCTCATCAAGTGGAAGAACTTACCCATCGAAGATTCTACATGGGAGGATGAGAATTTTATACTGAAGCACCCGCAGCTACTCAAGCGTTGAGGAAAACACTTTTTTGAAGGAGAGGGGCATGTTAGGTCCCTATATTACTAGTATAGTCCCTTATTGTTATTAGTGTAACCCCCTTATTGTTATTATTGTACTCCTTGTAACCCCCATTTTGTTATTATTGTGCCCTTAAATTATTGTTGTTAGGTCGGTTAGGATTACATTGTGGCCCACTAGGATTACATTATGGCCACATGGACTCCTATATATAGAAAGGAGGTTTTGTAAATTGTATCATCCAAGAATTGTTCATTTATGTAATGTATTGGAGGTTGCCCCCTCGAAGTGGCTTATTTCTAAGGCATTGATATCTCTTTTCTTCTATTTTTGGAGCTGGTTACACAACACGACGTCACACTAAAAAATCAACCAAAATTTTAAAGCATCAAGTCACCGAATGCAAAACCCAACCAAAAATAAAAAAAATATTAAAATTTTCACTCTACAATACTAAATAAGACTCGCGTATATACGTGCTTTCTATGTATAACACCCTGTGTACATATCCTATAATACTCATTAATCATTGAACCATACATAGACTATTACACCAATTATAGATCACTAAACCAATCACGGATTTTTGGACCAATAACGGATCATAGGTCATACCCCTAGTCAAACTTTTGTACCATTAATATTGATCAATTTGACCAAGTCATCTTAATTTTCACTATCGGACATAGATCATCATGATAGAGACATCATCAATAGATAAAAACAAGTAAGCTAGACATCATCAATTGTAAACATCAATCGTCATAGAAAACCCTAGTTTGTATACACGATTTCCATAAGGAATATCAGCGTATGTACACACTTACCATGCACAACACCCATGTACAAATATGGAAATATTTAAAATTATTTCAAAAAATATATACAAGACCATACAAAGGTAGATCCACGTACGTACACAACTATTCCCAAACATACCTATATACGATGTGAAAAAAATTTCACTGCAAACACAATTTCACTTTCCCCAACCTTTTACTCGTCAATACCACTGAATCTGAATAAATCATTTAGATCAAATTATCACAATTTCATCAATATTATCTACTTAGACATTTGCAACAAGTAAATTAATCAAGAATATATGTCAACATATTTCAAAATTTTCAAATCGTAGTCTTCTCCTTCCTAGTGCACACCTATTTTAGATCAAATAATTAATACACAACCCAATACTTGCACACACAACACCTTTATCTCCATCTCTTTATATAGCTTTAGCCTTAGTCAATACCTTAGGCCCATCCCTTAGTAATATCATTCATATTCTTTGACAGGGATCAAATAATCGTTGTCACACTCATTACATGTGGTTCAATACCATGATAAAGAGCCACTGGTATCCATATTACCATAGCGTAGATTATGTATGCCTATTTTCTTCATATTACTCGCGTATGTACGTGACCTTGCTTCACGAGAACCACATATAGTTTCTCAAACTTTACCTTTACCATCCATATGTCTCGAACAAACATTCCTTTGTTCATATCAGCTATAACATTTGTACGAGTCTTCATTATCATCCCTGTTATCACAATGGTGACTTCTTTATTAAGTAGGTTTCCATAAAGGATAACACATTAGCCATAGTGCCAACAATTTTTTCTTTTTTCCCCCTCTAAAAATTGATGATGTAACCAAATCTTATTTTATTATTTCCACTATTATTTTATAATATTCCTTTAGAGGCCCATTTTATACCTCAAAATTTCTCTAATGTGAACCCAAATAACATGGAAAGAAGCATGGAAAATTTTAGGGGCGAATTTTAGCCCAAAGGCGAAATTTAAGGAATTTTATAGTTTGGAGAAGCGAATTTTTATATTGCACCCATATAAACCCATTTTATATAGTTAGCCCAAATTTTATTTAAAAAATAAATAATTATTATATTTTAGCCCCAAAAATTAAAGCGGATAAAAATTGCAAAGGTCAGATTCGCCCTTGATTTTCATTGCAAAGGCTCGATTCGCCCTCGATTTTCATTGCAAAGGCTTGATTCGCTTGGTTTGGAGGTTGGAATCAATGCATTTGGTTACAATCGTTGGGATTTACAGGTTTTGAGGTTGGTTTTGGTTGCAATCGCCAAATTTCTTGGTTCGCAGATCGGGGGCAAGGTTGAAATTAGCCTCTATAAAGGATTTAAAGGTTTTGAAGTTGGTTTTGGTTGCAATCGCTAGATTTCTTGGTTTGCAAATTGAGGGCAATTTGAAATTCGCGTCTATAAATTAGTTTTTCCATTTGGTATTTTTAATTTTGCATGAAAGAATATAAACAAGTCAAACGTTTTCGAGCAATAACACAGGTCATTTCTAAGCAAGAGCACTGATCGTTATTTCATTTTCGAGCAAGACACAACGCTGATTCCTTCCGTCATTTTCGAGCAAGAGAAAACGCTGATCTTTCTGTCTATTTTCTTAGCTCTGATCACTTGATAAGCATGAGTTTTTAGGTAAGAGGGAAGAGGGAAAGAGGACCTTTAATCGCTAGTTAACGATATCACCTCACTAAGCATATTTCTTATAGACATCGGCCCTCCTATCATGTCCTCCTTGGGTCTTTATTCACTTTACAAAGGAGCATAAGAAAGGTCTATTGCACTTAACCTGGTGTCTCCTTACCCTAGGAGGGGTGCATACCCATTGTAAGGTGTTTGATAGAAACTTTCAGCCCTTAATACTTTGGTCTATAGACAGAGCAACAGTGAGGAGACCATATCATAGCAGAGCAACACCGAGGAGACCATTAGGATTTTGCACCGGTCAATTTTCAGATTTTTCAAATTAATTCAGGCTGTGGAAGAGCACAGGTTGGACTGTGGAAGAACACAGGTTATTTTAAAGGTGAGGCGAGATAATGTGGACTCTTGGTCTAAATATTCGAGCAAGAGACTTTGGAAATCCTATTTTTTTCTCTGTGTAACCCAGCATTGTTGAGCTGCAGGTGTGTAAGTTGTGGGTGTGTAAATTATACAGCTTGTGTGTGTGAAGTCTACAGTGTGCGTGTGTCCTTTGTCGAATGCACTCTTATTTGAGGCAAGGTGGACTGGTTTATACTACTAGCAAGGTATTTCCCAACCCTTGTACTCGGTTAATTTTTTTGTGGAAAATCCCTCTTATTGTTGCTCTGCATTTTTATTATTCCATAAATAGCCTGTCTTGCATCTTGCTTATTTCTCCAGTATATAAAAAATACACTATATTTTTCAATGCCTCCCAGCGAACCAGAATCTGAACCACCTGATAAGAACTGTTAGACAAGTCAAAAACTATTTAATTTTCATCTAAATAATAGTAGAGCTAGGGCATATTATTTTTCATCTTGTGGTCACTCTTAGTCTACACAACATAAAGAGTCCTTCACTGACCCAATAATCCCTGGGTACTTCCATTTTTTAACACTTTTTCTGCATATATACAACAAAATTTCTAAGTATTATCATCTAGCCTTCTAGCTCAGGCTAATGGATTTAGCACTGAATTCCGTCACCAATCAAGTAGTCTACAATGCCACAGGTTTTCGGTGACATAGAGGGTCTATCACCCTGAGCAGAGCCACACATTCAACCCTACATGTGATTTAATTTTTTGCTCATAGATTCCACTAGTTCAATGGCATACCCTTTTCTATATCTCTAACACATTCCCATTCCACTACTCACTGCCATCCTCTGCTCTTACTCTCTATTCACTTTGTTCACACACCACACACATGATCTCAACATGAGAATTTCTTTGGGTCCCTCCTCAGGTTGTGTGGTAAATCAGAGGTCTCCAGAATGGGTCCATGAACATAATCCTAGAGGAGCTCAATACTACTCCCATTCTGGTAGGTGGGTGGTTCAATATCAAATCAGAAAATTAATACAATTAATTCAGGTAAAGCAAGAAACTTCCCGAATCCACATTATAGATTTTCCCCTCAAGAAAGCTTCTATCACAGGAATTAAGATCCGTGTTAGCTACTCTCTTCTTTAGTCTTTGTAAATATATTTCAAAAAATGCATATTACAGTTGTTCTAGGAACTTTTGATCCATTTACATTTACTTTCCCCTACTGTAATCGTTAACATATTTAATGACAATTATGGTATTTATGGGGAATTAAAGACTGGGGGTGTTATATTTACAAAGCCTCATGAAATTTCCTTCATACCACCCTCTACCTTTTCTATCCCTAGGTGACCAATATTGGACAAGCTAAACCCTTTGGAGGCATACCGGTAGCACATCTAGAGTACCAGTTTCAAGCACATTGACATTAGGCTGCAACCATTCACTTTAAGTATTTTTAAATTTTGATGTTTCTATATTTTAACACAATTCAAATCCAAAAATTTTCATTATTATTTCTCCAAATTACTTATTCCTACACATGTATCTGTTTTCTATAAAAGCTCCACTCTACACTACTGAAAACCATCAAAAGGGGAAACTTGGTATGGCCATGTTTATAGGCTAAAGTACCACTAAAGCAACATCACAAGATAATTAACTATTTCCTATCCCGAGAAGAAAACACTGGTGGATAATTTCCCACCAGAGGAGAATACAAGCGGCAAGAGTAGCATTAATATCTAGAAATTACCTAATGATAGCAGAACCTATTCAACTTCTAGTTGTTTTAGCATCCTATAGACCTTGGCATAACAATTCAGCCAACATGGAATTTAGAAGGATTTAATACATTTCAAGAGACGACTGGAGAGCCAAAAGAGATATTTTTGAAAGAGGAAAGATATATAATAAGGGTATGAAAATATCAGTCAATGTGCCTAGGAGATCATTAGTAGCAGATTTTTAGGTTGAACCTAAAATTCTCATATCCCCGGAGAAAAAATATAGAAGGATTATGATGAATTCATTAGGATAGTGAAACTACTTGTTACTATTAGAGTAGGCCTTGGATATTTATGCAAATTGCCACAGGATATAGTTCCCCTTAATTTCTTCAGTTTGCAAAACATTTTTTGTAGGATAGGAAAACAATAAATAAATAAAATAATTATAGATGAGAAGATGATAGTGGTAGCAACAAAGGTCCGAAAAGAAAGAAAAAAATGGGATTAAATAAATGGACAAATGAGCTGGATGAGTTATGTTGTGAATTCTTTGGAAGAAACATTTCTAAAAAGGGTGAATTCCCAAACAGAAGTAGTTATAAACATCTAAAGTACTGACTGACTGTAAGGAGGTAGCTAGGGTGACATCAACATTGATTCTGAGTAAGAAGCACCTCTCCTCAATTTTTATTCCATCTCTTAGACTTCTTACAATGTGGAAGAAGAGTCTGGTAGTAAATTTGGTAAAGATTCTAAAAAACTCCATATGTCAAGATATGAAGGATTGGAATCCTCTTATTTAATTTAGATGTTGATAGATTATTCTTTGAATTACTTTGACCCGACAGTTTCTAACCAATTCACATCTACAAGTGGTGAAAATTATATCTAAAATTTGATGAGAAACCCAACACAAATAGCAAGGAAATAATGTTAATTTCATAATTAGGCAAGAAATATATGTAATGTGAAGAACAATATATAGATACAGGAGATGATCAAGTGGTGGATGGGAATACTAAAGAAAATCTAGATAGTCCCCTTAACACTTTAACTATTTCTGCAAAAAATTACAGCTAGATGTAGCCCAGGATGAAGGTACGACCATGGTGCACACTCCAAGTCTCTGGTACTGAAGAACAAAATCCAGAAGCAAACCATCTTATTAGAGAAGTAGTTGTACAAAATGAGGAAACCCCACCTCAGTCCGGAGAATGTTGAAAATTACTCTAAACTTAATTACTAGATTTTCCACACTAGGGTGACAAACCAGTTTCTGGTTAGGATCAGAATTGAAAATTTTCCAGTCGACACCAGTTCGCTAGGATGCTATATTTTTCTACCAAATTCATTCCAGGAAACCTAAGAACTATTTCCCACAGTGGAAAAAGGTTCTTGGCAAATATGAATAGTAGGAAAAATATCAAGCACGAGTATTTGACGAGAAAGATGATGGGGGGAGACCAATGTTATCAAAACTGGTGGAACCAGTTGGTTTGATCGATTTGACCCTCAAGCCATTCTAGTTTGAGGTCTGGAACTTGAAATGGGAGAGAAAACAGGAAAAATTATACTAACGATTCTTCTTTCTGGAAATATCTCACAAATATAGGGAACAAGGATGAAATATCGGGTGGAAGCTGCTTATGGAATTGCAGCAAGTGGAAACAAAAGTTAAGAGAGTCATATACAAGGGTTTTTGGATTCTTAATGATTAATTTTCTTTTTGTATGTGTATGAGCCAAAAGGAGGAGGCATAATTACAAAAGCAACGTGGTGAAGCACAATTATCCAAGGAAGAAAGGAGGAGAAACAAGCTTGAACTCGGAAATACTCTAACATCTTCAAGAACGGTACAACAAGTTCCCCTAGTTGTTGAAGATGCCAGGAAGAGATTCAACATTAGAAGTTTGGAAAAAAAATGTTTGACATGTGTGAGAGGGAAGAGACAAATTTTAGAGTTTCCCAAGCCATATATGCATATGGGATTCCCTTCAATGTAGTTTAGGCTCCATCTTGGCAAGACACAATTAGAGCAGTGATTGAAGCACTTAGGGTTGAAAGGGACTGAACTTGAAAATGTATGGACTATTCTTCCATGGAAAGGACATAGGGGAAGACCCCTAGATTGGTTGTAAAGACAATTTCAAACTGTGTAAGGAGCTAATAAGAAATCTCTATCTCTTAGGGATTTATTCCATGGAAAATGTGGGAACAATTGATGGCAGGAATATTTGATCTCATGGCTTGAAGTTAGCATGGGATTTGAAATTTCAAGGAGTAAAAACTGAGGAAAGGAACCATAACTTAAATTCTAGTGCAATTAAAATTTTTGAACAAGATAAACCATTTTAAATGGTAAAAAATGAGGGGTGTGATGAATATATCGCCATATTAGAATACATGCTAAAGATGGAAGAAGAAATGATGAGGGAAAGATCCTTGTGGTATCACTTAGTCTGAAATTTAGAAATTCCTCTTAAAGCTAAAACTTTCTCTGGTTAACTTTCGACAACAAAATTTTAATTTGGGATAATTGCCAAAAGATTAACATGTAGGAATATGTATTTTATGTAGGACAAGTGAGGAATCCGTGGATGAATTGTTTGTTTCCTATTTTTGGAGCTTGCCTATGGATAGCCTGTAATATATTGATTTATTGAGAAGCATGAATAGAGTATAGTTCCAATACATATGGGCACAGAGATGCTGGAAATGATGAGAAAGCATACAGGTGATTGATTGATCCCAGATCAAATCAGCTTGGTAGCCTAGTGTGAATATATAAATGGGGGTGGGTATTTTTCACCTTCATTCAGTAGAATTTCCAGGAGCAACCAATCATATATTAGATTATAAAAGGATGCATTAACTATCCATCCGAGGTTTGAGGCTGGAGAAACCATACCGTTGTTTCCTTTTCCAATTGGTTCATTGATCAAAGCATGATTCAGGAGGTGGTGTCGTAAAATAAATAAATGGTGCAGAGGACTCTCACTAAATGTTTTTATTAAATGGAGCAGAGGACTCTTATTGAATGTCTTTATTCTTGGATTTTAGAAAAAATTGTAAAATTTTTTAGGACTTTACAGTCTTTTTGTGATTTAAGGTATTTAGTTATCTAGAAACATAAAGATCTTCCGAGATCTAGAGTTGATACCAACACAAGTAGCCCATAAAATTAGGAATACTTGCAGTGGAAATTGATCTTCCTCGAAAGAGTAACCAACCAAAATTCTATAGGAAACAGTAAAATAGCTACGAATAGGCCTGGGTGTTTTTCGATGAAGCCTGTCAAGAAGTTCCAGGTTTGTGTGGGTTGGTGTCATTCTATTTTTGGATTGACATCACCATTTCAAGCTAAATTTAGCATTATTACTTGGCACGAATAACCAAACAAATATTTATGCTATGTGGCTCCTCTAGAAAACAACAACAGATAGGGTATAAAAAAATTGCAAGTGTTTTGAGACTCAAAGCTGATGGTGGATTGGTCTAATAATAAGTGCACAACAGATAATTTGTTAGTTGACCCTAGGGGAGATTTGATGGTCTAGCGTTTGCACAAATATTTAAGGAAATTAATACTTTGGCAGATCAGTTATTAAAAAAACCTTTGTTACTACAGGATCGTTCCCTTACTGAACAAGAGTTCAGGGGAGGGATATAAGTATTAGCTTCTGAAAGTTGATGTTCTGATGTAGGGTTCCAAACCCCTAGAATTTGTTTCAGATGTCTCTATGTTGCTACTGCAGTACTTGTAGACTTTTGGCTTCATGTAGAAAGAGAATATCTAATTTTGTGAAGGCTTCCTTCAAGGAGACTAGGCAGACTGTTTATAGATAGACATATAATAGAATTAGGGATAGTTTTAGGAATGTTTTGAAGACTGTTATTTTTGGAGCCTAAAAAGGAAGAATTATTTATATTCTAATTTCACACAATAAATTTATTAATGTCCAGATACAAAAGTATATCAATGGGACTAAAATAGGACATCCACTGTAACTACAGAATGGAAGTGCTTACACCTCCTATAGCTACAGTATCAACAACATAAACAAAGCTAAGTACATAGCTAGAATTAAGAAAAACAAAATGAATGCAGAAGAAAATTCATAAAAAGAGTATTGATCAAAGCATTCCCCAATGGAAACACAAAAGTTAAAATTTCAAAACATTAGCTTAGCTTAGGGTCTGACAACTAGAGAAAATATATTGATTGAAACATTACGAAATAGTTCTCACAAAATATGGATTTAACTATAAAAGGAATAATTCTTCAAACATTGTAAACCATTAATGGAACTTGGCAGAGATGAGATAATTACAAATAACTGCGAGTTTTTGATTTTGATACTAAAGAATTAATGTATCAACTTGTCAACATTTGGGTAAGAATTAGTAATCCCTTGTTCAATAGAAATTCAAAAATCCTAGATTTTTGGACTTCACAAGAATATTTCCTAGCATAGAGAGGTAGGACATGACAAACATAGACAATAGAAAAAAATAACTTACTTAGAATCCCAGTTACAAAATTGAAGGCAACTAGATTTTGTTGATTCAAAGGAACATGGTAAGAATAGGGGAAGACCCCTAGATTAGTTGTAAAGGAAATTCCAAACTGTGTAAAGAGCTAATAAGAGATCTCCATCTCTTTGGGATTTTTTCCATGGAGATATAAGGACATCAACAATATAATTCTTCATAAAACCACAATAATTAGGGTTGATTTTTCAATGAAACCTTGTAATAAGTCCACTAGTACACAATTGTTTGCATCATCATCGATTTAGGAAACCAGATCCAACTGCAATTATGATATGTTAATAAAAAATAGGTAGGCCATATTAATCTAATATCTATTGTGTTATTCTCGCTTACTGTATAGGAGTCTGACTGTACTGAAGATAATCCATGAGCTTAAAGAATAGGAGCCCGACTATCTTTCCTGTGGGTACTTGTGGCCCAAAATGTAGACCCACAGGTAAAACATCCCTGCTTCCAAAAAAAAGTCCCCACTTCGCGCAACTTTGGTCTCAACATCAGAGCAATTCAATGTTGATTTCATGGACTTGAATTATGCTAAGAAATCCCACCAACATCAACAATCAAATAGGAATTATGGTCATCGTCGTGGCTTTCCTGGAGCCTTCCAAGGGTTTTCATGTAATGAACACGTTTAAGAGAAGCACTTATTCCAGAAAAACAATTGGTAAGGAGGCTTTAAAAATCCACTTGTCATTTTATTGCATATTTTATTTCAAATTTACACCAAAAACATCATTGTAATTTTCTAGAGTTACATAATCGTAATATTATTTTACTATGTTCCTGCATAAAGGAAATCAGCGGGACAACTTTTATTGTCATAATATCAAATGTATGTAAGACAAAGGTCTCTGTCACTATATCACAGCTATCCACAACATCAACTATTTTATGTTGAGGAGCATCTTCAACCACTTCCTTACCAATACAAGACATATTGAAGCCATATACATTTTCCCAAAACGATAGACTAGTTCTGCCTTTTCCAACACCAGCCACATACATGTTAGTTATGTCCGGAAGGATTGCTCCACCAGGTTTCAACCAATGATCACAAGCATAAATAACCGAGTTGAGCATTGATTCATAAAGCAGGCAGTATCCACTCACTCACTATCACATCTACACTTTGAATTTCAATTTCCATGCATTTATCAATATCTCCTATCATGCTATGGACTACAGTGATAACTCCATGCGAGGTCTGGTTTTTGGCATTATCACTTTCTTATTTGAGAATGCTATTTTCTTTTGCAGCTTGAAAAGCTATAGATTCCATCTTCCCACTTGCTTCGACTGCAATTACTTTTGCATCTCCTACCTGAGTTGCAAATAAACTTAAAATCCATGTTCCACATCCAACATCCATAACCACAACTCGCTTAAAAAGAAAAGGATTGTTCAAAATAGATCCCTTTTATGCATCCATCCATACTTGATCACTAAGCATTTCCCCGTGAATTGAAAACCGACTATAAGCACCAAAGTAACTCTCATTGATGCACTTAATTTCCTTTTCTGGCACATTTGAAAATTTTACTTTGGATCTTTTATCCTTGTCTTCACAAGAAAATATTGTTGAGAAGTTTGCTCTGATATGATGACACCATTGGACTTATTATTATTTGAATTGAGATCATACACATCTTTTTTGTTATTTGTTGAACCCACACCTAAAGCTTTACCAACTGACTCTTTGGTGCTAATATTAGTTATAGCTAAATTTGAGAGTTCAACCTGGATATTATTGACTAAGTCATTAAAGTGAATGTGGCTCTTATTACATGCTTTCTTTAGGCCATGCCAAGCAACATATGCAGGCCTCTTCCCTGACATGCTAAGGAATATATCTATATCTAGCACCTGTGGTGCATTACCTTGGGTATTTGGCTACACCTCATCTGTTAGCCTACATCCAACAATTTTAAGTCCCAATTACTGGGAAAGCAAGGTTTACCATGAAAGGCAGAACATAAATAATTCTCATTATGGGACCTTTTTCCTCGGCATGCCCCATAATGCAACCAGATTCAAACCCAGAATGAATAAAACGGTGCATAGGATACACCCACTCAAATCTAAATTCCAGTACATAACCTTATTTAGAATCAGCACTTCTATTACCTATTGCAATATGAGCTTGAGCATATTTTCATTTGAAAGTAGTTTTGTAAAAACTATTCCCGATGATGCCCCTGTTGCAGTTTAACTCAGGCTTAAAAATGCATTTTGAAAACTCCTCAAACTTCAAAAATGCATTTTGAACTCTCTTCAGACTTCAAAAATGCATTTAGAAAGTTCAATGTTCAACCAATTTATTGAAAATTAGCCATTAATTTAACATAGTCAAGACACGTTTGAAAATTATGGAGAATCAAAGCCGTGTAGATTATTATTATGAACTGCATATTTAAATGCTAGAAAATGAATGATTACTATTACAATTTTGTAACAAATACCTAGTTATGTAAGTAAAGCCAATGCAATCTCTTATAACAACTTAAAACTTAAAAAAGTACATTTGCAGAGACTTTTATAGAATGGCATAGCTTTTAAATAATAGGTAGTTGCGAAACTCTAAAATTGATAGATGATGTGGATGTAATTGTAGTTTCATGGTAGACAGTGATGCATGGAGGGAACTTGAAGAATTATACATTTCAATTCAAATTTAAGTCCACATCTTTGAAAATATTGTTTTACGTAGCAGATCCTAATCCTGACTCTTATGCATATTTTATTAATATTTTTTCAAAATTATAAAGTGAATACATAAAAAATGTTGTATTTAACATTCATAACAAAATTATGTTGTGAAGCAGACCTGCTATTCCTTTGGTAGAAGGATTATGTTCCACTTCCACAAGATGTTATATCTATATTATAGTACTATACCATACTAACAATCATGATAGCAATTAGTAGAACTTTCATTAGATAATACTAGGACTTCGTTAATATTTAATAGATCAAGAAACATAGTAAGGTTTACATCTTACAAAAAGCAACTTGGTGAAGCACAATTAGCCAAAACCAGTGATTATGGAGACACTGCTGAAACTAGTGTATTGCAATTGGAAACACTGCAGGAACCAGTGTATTCCAAAGTTAATGAGAAGCTCAAGGCCAAAATAGAGGTAGAAAGAGCAAATAACCTCCTGGATTTATAAATGAATAAGGTAAAAGAAGGATCCAGAGGGAGCCACAATAAAGTCATTAATACTTTGCTCTTATAGTTGAAACCCTAAACATGACGAAGGGTGAGTATCATGACCTTCTATAGGAAAATGAGCTTTGAAAAAACAACCCTAAGGAATGATGAATCTAGTAGCAATATTCCACCACCATTTGGATACAAATGAGGAAGAATTCAGTTTGAACAATTTTTGGCAGCTTTGGGAAAGACAGCTTGAGTTTATCACAGTGATCCAGGCAAATGTATGATAATGAAACCAATGGGGGGAAAATGTGGCCTTGAGCATTTTTTTTCGAATTTAATGGTCTAGATAAGAAATCAACAATTGTATTAGTAGCCCACTTCTTTTATATAATGACAAGGTTCCACTATTGCAGATAAGAAAATCATTATGTACGGCTTGTTTATTACAACTCAATTTCCTTTCAAAAAAACTATAAAGGTTTGTGGTTGGTATATATCATTGTGTCCTTCACTAGAATACTCTTGCAAGTTGTTTATGGTTATGGATTATTCTCTCCATTCACAATGTTTCTTCAAGCTTATAGACATGCATTTTGTGGTTTGTGGATTATTCTCTTTCTTACAATATATATGCTTACATATCATATGCATTACTATAATATCTAATGCTTTGATGCAGAATATGTATTCTCGTAACAATTATTAGGTCACCCTTGGTCCTCAAAGTGTGCCTTGGGTTTGGGCCAATACCGATTAGTGGACTATGTATGTAATATTTGAGATGTGTTTTGCAAAGGATGATTAAAGTTATTATAATGATTTTGTGTTTTGTTTAAATATTTTGAGTGCTAATTAGGTGATTTGGAGATATGAATTAATTTAATGGAAAATTTTATATATTTTACTTTCGAATGATGTTCTTTGTTTATAGATGATGAATCATGATGCTATTGTTTTGCGTATAATGATTTATTTTTTCTTTTGGGATTGGCATAACATTTTAATAAAAAAATTCTTAATGGTTTTTGTGAACATGACAATGAGGAGGGGGGAGAAGAAGAGGGATGAGAAGGCCTTAAACATACATGAGCAGTTGAGGAGGTTGAGCGATATAGAGAGAGGGAGAGTGCAGGTAGCCAAGAAAGAGGCGTTTCTGGGCAGCGCACAGTTATGTACATCCACACAAAATCCATACAACATGATCATATTCCTTAAAGTCTCAGGGTTAGCAGATAACTTTAAGAAAACACAAATTGATGCACATCCACATGTGCCTGCACAAACACAATTCTAGGCCAACTCTTTTAGCCATATTCGAAAAACACAAATTGATGCACATCCACATGTAATTGCACAAACACAATTCTAGGCCAACTCTTTTAGCTATGTTTGAAACTATTTTAGTAATGATTTGAATTTTCCATGATAAAAAGATTGCATTTCCCATTAAATTTAATATATTTCCAATAGTTAAGCATACGATTGGTAAGCTCTTTCTACTTTATCTAATCATATCTTAGAATGGTCTTTTTAATATGGTCCGAAAAACTCAACTATAGACCAAATGGGCATGTTCTCAAAACTTGTATGAATCCTGTGTGTTTTTTTATAGTTAAGGAACACACTTCATGGGAAAAAAGAAAAGGTATGTCAAAAAAGAATGAAAAGGGCACCAACAAACCAATATTTTGAGGATTGTATATCAAGAAGATGGCATGTTTGGTTAATCTCCCTCAACAGTAAAACAAAAAGGAAAATAAAGGACCACCAAATATGACTCTCTGTTCAATATATTGAATACAGTATTTAGGTTGAGTTGGATATACCACTGTTAAAATGATTGAGTTTTGTTTCCATTCCATTCCAGCTATGGGCATTTAATTTATTCCCTATGTGTTGTCATGATTTCTCTGAGTTTCTTTCTTCCCTTCAGTAAGCATTATGTTGCATATCTTGAATACAGTATTTGGCTTGAGTTTGATATATTGATGTAAATCCAACAAATGAAAAACAGAGAAGGGGTTATCAGGATCATGAAGAGAATACAAATTGTTTTATCGATTCATGAGATGGAAATGTCTGCATAAGACTATCTGAAGCGTTTAAATCATCAATATTGTTTTTTGAAAGCGACCATATATGCTTAATTCAATATTCTACCCATGAATCCATTGTGGAAAATAAATCTCCCAACCAGAATGTAATACCAGATTGTACGAGATCTAGTTTCCTCAAAAACCTATTTACTCATTAAACACATGTGGAATTTATGCTTCCAACAAATTGTATTTTATCTACAATGGAACAAGTAACTTACAGTGATTCACGATAAAAAAATAATCTCTCTAGAAAACTCATACTTTTGTAGAAGTAATATATCCAGTTCAATCCACTATTACATATATCTGACTTTCACAAATTTCATTGTACTTGCTCCAAAAAATATCGAAAGTGAAAAGAAAGAGCATGATGCATCATCAAGATCCATTTTCCCTTCTTAAAAAAAAAAATACAAAAAACCAAAATACCCAAGAGATATTTCAAAAAAAGGGCACATGCTAAAGATAAGATTTGGTTCAAAATCCTAACTATTGCATGAATTATAACAAGCATTATTATTTCTCCTCCACCTTCGAATGTTGATCCAAGCATGCAATTTCTAGACAATAACTGAATGACCCTATCAATTTTCTTACAATACAAAAGCCCACATTGAGTCGAATTTTTTTATTTTTATTGTTCAACTTTATATCAAGAATAAAATGAAAGTTTCCATAACACATGGTATAAATAAGAGATACAATAGCCTACAACTCATGTTTTCTGGAAAACGAAAATATTATAGCTCAAGTGACAGTGGGAAAAGTACATAAAAGGTCAGCTCTAAAGACAAATTCCTCTCTTACTGTCTAATTTTCTCTAAATTAACAACATAACTTACCTCCAAAAGAAGTACTACATGGCATGCATCCAAATGTAATTGAAATATTCATAATCAGATGTAATCTCTTGGTGCGATAATCTCTTTTGTTTATCTCAAAGTCAAATATTTAACACTAAAGGAGCTTGATGCTTTCTAGATCTGCATCTACATTTCCATTTCCATTAAATGAGGGAAACATGTGATCTAAGGGAATTTTAAACTAGTTCCACTCTTCAATATCCCGATTCTAAAATTCCCTCTCAGTGATGGGGCTAGTAACTGCTTGATAAATTTGCAAAAAAAACTAGAATGTAAGTAAATTTAACTAAGAGATCAATGATATATCTGATTCCATACTACTGTTATTTTAAAGGAAGAATGACCTCGCCTTAAAGTTTCAAGCTTAGCAAATAACTTTAATAAAAAAAAAATTGAGCACATCTTGGTTCTCTCTTAATGAGGCATGGTTCTTTAGCCCTTTTCTTAATAACTTGTTGCATTTTCATATGAATTTCTCCAACTAACTTATTCCATGGGAGTAGTTGCAGATATCAAAATCCCAGAACCTCCTACTTTCTATTCAATTTTTCCCTCATTTCTACTATTATATAGATGTTAGGTAATATGAATGCTTTGTTTTATTTAATTAGATTTAAGTTTTAAAGGACTCTGCCCATGCTAATTGAGTCTATATAAAATGTCAATAGGCCTAAATGGGAAAACTAAAAAGAGGTTCAAAAGTTGAAAAGGTCCAAAAGAAATAGTATACTTTGAATATGATTATGGGAAGATCTTGATAGTCAAATGTTTCATTCTTACTAATACATAAGGTTATCTTTAATCCTAAAATGAAAACTCTACAACCACCGTGGAAACACAAATACAATGTCACAGATGTCTCACTTAGAAACTAGTAATATTTTCTTTCAGAGAGAGAGATATAACTAAGTCTGATGGTTACAATAAATCTTGCATCTTTTTGTTGTAGGAAAGGTCGTACCATAAAATTTCAATTGTGTCTTTTGTGAACACAAAAAGTATTACTTGTGTCTCACTAGGCATCCAATGATATTGTAATGTCAGAGAGAGATGGAAGTTGGAATTAATTCTGAAGGTTGTAATATGTTATACATATTTGTTGTAGGAAGGGTCCTACCATAAATTTCTATAGGGATCTGGTAGGAAACCCAAATTTTGCAAATGACCCTTTGTTGTAATCCATGTTCTAGAGCACTAACATGATGTACTCATATTATAGCCTGAAACAAGACATAACCGACTAACATTGCACAAGTCTGATGGACACAATCAACATTAGTTGTAACAACCATGAAGACATCACCAAAATTCACTGAAAAACATGGCTACAGGATCATTCATGGAGGTGAATAGATAGAAAGGAATATTCTAGTTCCTCGAAAAGTAGAATTTTTTATTTATTTTCTGTGAAGATAAGTGAGGATTTCTCAGCACTGAGCAACCAATAATTTGGTCAATATTTTTGAAGTCAAAATGGAAGGTGTCATGTTTAATTCATGATGCTTGGAGAACCACTGCAAGACTTGAATAGTTGGTGACAGATCCTGGTGTTTGAGCCTCCAACTGGGCATCATATATCTAAAAAAGAAGAAGTATGAAACAAATTATCCTCTTCCTTTCCAACTTCTTGATAATCTGATTGGTAGATGGAAGGTAGCCTAAGCAAAGTGATACGCCTTTCAACTCCTATTGAGATCAAAAAGCCTCCATGTGTGTGATTTACAGAAAGAAGGCTAGACCTTCCGTTGCATCAGGGTTTCTTTGATTCCTCTTTGGATGAGCCACTGTTCCTCTCTCATCTGTGATTTATCAACCCAAGTATGAAGGAATTGTTGTTATTGAATTATCCCAAATCAGGTATTTGATTTTTCTACAATTTAGAAATATGAGATGTGCATTGATTCTCTGGAACCAAGTGTTGCATTGTGGGTCTTTGTAATGGTTTCAAGCCTTTGCTTGAATATGTTAAATTAGTTGTAGATATTTCATAGCGACTTAGGGATTTTCTATACATTGTCTAAACTTAGGACTTTCAGTTTAAGTAAGTTTAGTAAGATAAATATTCAACATTTCATATTTTTGGATCAATATGGGGTTTCATAAATAGAAGTTATCTCGTTGTTGGGTCTTTCTCTATTTTAATTAGTAAGAGAAGTGAAATGGGGCTCATTTTCAAGAAATTCACTTAGTGAATCTTGTTGTTGAGCCTTTTTCTATGAAAGCTCCTCGTTACAGTTTCATCTTTCCAAAAGTGAGTACCAAACATAAATGTTATTGTTTTATACAAGAAACTCTTATTGTGTGAACATTTGAGACTTTTTATATCATTATATTTTTTATTTGACTATTTTCTATGAAGAAGGCTGTGCAATGTTGATTACTTCTAGTTTTCTCTTTGTATTTCGACCCAAAAAGTACAATGGAGAGTTTTGATGGTAGTGGTACCATTGGTACATAAAAGTCGTAAACCTTTATTTCTCCTATGCCTTTGTTTCAAGGGAAGGACTCTATCTAGAAATTTTGAGGCAAGTCAGCTAAGGTTTAGAGGATCTACGAATTTGTTTGAGACAAATAAGAACAAACATTTTAATATCCTGAGGCAGGCTAACACCTTTCTGAGATTTGGACGAGGGGTTTTGTTGATTGTTCTTTCGGTGATTCAAGGTTGGGGCATGCAAGTATGTTATGAGGTATAGAAAAAGTGAATTGTTTAAACAAGTCAAAGTTTCGAAGTTGAATATTTCCAACAAATTTATATAAGATAGGTGGAAGTACTCCTTGAAGCTAGATGTTCACACTTGTGGAAAAATCCGTTTTGTTCTGAGGGCATGCAGAAGACTAGCTTATCCTAAAGCAGATCCGAGTCACTTGGAATCAATTTGTTCTTAGACAAGTCCAGAGGGTTTTTGGGGTAACATTATGTACGAGAACTCATGTATCTTGTACAAAACTCTGTTGGTCATATGCGACAATGTGAGAGTTTTTCTAATGAATATATTAGACGGAAATTCCCTGAATAATTCACAGAGTCATTAAAGTTGGTCTGGATGAATTCTTGAAGGGTGTTGAAGTGAAGAACAAGTACTCATTATGAACTTTGTTAGCCCTTTACAAAGTCTTTATTATTTAGTGAAATATTCGCCAAGATCTTACAAGATTTTATAATTCAGTGAAATATTCGTCATGATTTTATAAGATAATATAATATCATGAGAGATTACCCAAAAAAAATTAAATATACATATTATATTATTGATAAAATCACCTTACTCTTTTCATATGTATCATGGAGATTCACCCATTTATTATACAAAAAAATTTAGGGGGGTTCTTAAAATTTTCCCTGTTGAGCACCCTGTCAACATGTTGAACACGATCCTTCTAAGACATGTTGTAGATTAGTATATTATCAAAAAATACTAGCACACCATTTTCTAAGGAAGGGTTTGAAAATGGAATTCATCAACCCTTGAAATGTAGAAGGTGCATTGGTAAGGCCAAAAGGCATGACCAAAAATTCATAATGACCCTCATGAGTTAGAAATGTTGTTTTCGGAATATATTTAGTCTTCATTCTAATTTGATGATATCCTAAACGAAGCCATTGATACCATACATATGTATTTTTTTTCTAAATATAAAGTTGCAATGCGTACCTTTTGTGTGTTTTGCACATTATTGAGATCAAAATATTGCTCCATCTGTAGTAGCCATGTTACGGGATCCTTGCCATAAAACTTCCTCATATTGATCTTTGGAATATGGTGGGTCTTCCATCCAACATTAGAGTTTATGAAATCACGAATAACATTTATTTTGTTCTCATCACGAGTTTCCTCTATTATCTTTTCGCCATTAGGAAACATTTATTGTATCAACTTTGTCAAACTTTCCATGTCTGATTTTAGATCATTATTCATGTTTTCCATTTTTTCATCGATCTTAGGTTCCATGTCATCCATGCCATTCTTCAAACCATCCATCTTAGCTTCCATGCCTTTCTTCAAACCATCCATCTTAGCTTCCATTTCACTTTTTGTTGCTCTTTGCGAGAGCAAAATTTGGTGCACTTGCTCTTGTAATTTTGATATGTCATGTTGCATTTCTTCATCTTCATGAGTCATAGTAGAGCCTTCTGAAGGTTTAATGGGTGTTGAATTATTTTTAGGGGGCATTTTAGAACCCAATATTGATATCTATTTTGCAATATTCCCTTGGAATCAATTCAAACTGATTCTTCAAACAAGACTTATGTGATTCGAAAGAATAATACACACATTTTTCTTTCTTTTGAGGAGCTCAATATTGAAATTGAATTATCTCTATTATTTAGGATCTTTGATATATAAAATTTAGTGTTGTAGTAGCCCTCTAAATCTTCTTTCAAATGCCACAGTCCTGACCTGATTTGGATTCTTCAAGGCAAATTTATGCCCAATCTCCCACAATGACCTAATTATGGACTAGTTTGGTGGAGAGAACTCGTACAGCATGCCACGTGTCACTGTTTCCTCCTTCACCTCTGAAATTGATACAAAAGAAACTACAGTCTGTGTACTTGCGGCCAATTTTTACAGAATTCCAATCCGATGCTCAGAGAGAGATTTATGACGATTTTCCCACGGTCACCTCTTTGAGATGAAATTCGGGAGCCTAAAAAAACACTAACTTCCACATATCATATCTCCGTTAATATTGTGAACCAAGATTTAAAATTTTTACACGAACTTCTTCAGGATTTTGGCTTCGCGTGATAAAAATTTCAGCTTCTGAACCTTCGTAGAAAAAAATTTATAGTGAAAATTGCACGATGACCTATTTGGAGCAGTGAAACCCTAGAATCCAAAGCTCTGATACCAAATGTTATGAAACCAACTCCAAAAATAGAAGAAAAGAGAAATCAATGCCTTAGAAATAAGAGAATTCGAGGGGGCAGCCTCCTTTACATTACATAAATGAACAATTATTGGATGATACAAATGAAAAGTCTCCTTCTATATATAGGAGTCCATGGGGTCACAATATAATCCTAGCCAACCTAACAATAATAATGTAAGGGAACAATAATAACAATATTGGGGTTACAAGGGTACAACAATAACAATAAGGGGGTTACACTAACAACAATAAGGGACTAAAATAGTAATATAGGGACCTAACAGTAACTCAAGATGAAGATACAAGAATTGAACTCTTTCATATTAGAGTCATTTCTAAACATACCAAGATAGACACACTATTTGATAGTTCTTCTCAAGTTAATTTGATTTCTGAAGACTTAGTTAAGGAGATAAACCTTGAAAATGTGATACATCCAAGGCCTTATCCTTTAGGGTGGATATGAAATAATGAAAACTTGAAGGTAACAAGGAAGTGCATACTAAGGTTTGCAATCAATTCAAACTTTCTTGATGAAGTTGAACTTGATGTAGTGCTGCTTGAGATTTTAGGTATTGTTTTGTGAAGTCCTTATCTTTATGATAGGAAAGCAGTGTTTCATCGCCATGAGAATAATTATCACTTGTTTAAGGATGGAGTTGATTACATAGTTAGAGCGCATAAGAAGAAGATAATTTTGTCTCTTATACATGCAGGAGAAATAAAGAGAATAGTGAATTCAAGACAAAATTTGACTTTGTTAATGATCAAGCATAGAGATGTTTTGAATGAGACCTTTCAAAAATATGCATTGAATGAAAAAGTTAATTCCATTGAAGTTTCTTATGCTTGTAATAAGATGTTTCAGGACTCTAACAGGTTACCTTTGAAAGGAGGTAAATAAGATGTGAAATATTTGCAGCAGTCAACATCAATATTGAGCAGTGTTGGAAACAAGATGTTGGTGCAAGAGAAAGAAAAGGTCAAAGAGAAAGTGCCAAAGAAATTTGATAAAGAAGGCATGGGTTCCACAAGTTCTTGTTTTTGGTTTCCAAAGGGTACATGGAAATGGCAAAAACACTTGGTCAAAAGTTGACACAAGTACAAAGCAAGATAAGCTAAGAATCGCCATGATGACAATGTTTGAGGTGAGAAAGTTTCCAAGTTTCCTTTGATTGACGACCGAGGTGGGAACAAGTTTGTTTCTGCAAGGAAAACTTGCTGCTTTGCAAATTCAAGGAAATTGCAGTATGATGGTGTCTACATTAGCAAGAGAGGGTCTCAAGAGTCAAGGAAAAATATTACTTTTTGTGAAAAGCTCAAATTGATGAAAATGAGAAAATTTCAGTGGATTGAGACTGGAAGGGTGAGGGAACTATACCCTCATCCACATGTTCAGTAATCAAAAGAGCTTTTGGGGTCTAAAATGCTTCTAGTGGGGAGGAATGATTAGGTGCTCAGCGTTAAGCTAAAGAATGGAAGTGCTCAGAATCTATCGGAACCTGAATGACCGCGAAGTTCTCGTCTCCAGGAATTCAGCGCAATTTGTTTCATCGGAAAACGACTCCATATGAGGAAGATAGATCTTGTTGTTCGTTTTCCTAAACAACTAAATTTTTTGCAGAAAGGACAAAATGGTGACATGGAAGCCTAGTCAACAAAAAAAATATATTTGCGGAATTTCCTTCAGTTTTCCCAATCAGAATGTGACAAGTGTCAGTGCAGGATTTGCTGGAAAGTTGGGAAGGTGAATTTTTTATTATTATATCCTAAGGTCGAAATCATTTTATATAGAGGTGCAATTTTTTTTATTATATGGTCGAAGGACTATATATGTCATGGTCGAAATATTTTATATGGTTGAAATTTTATACAATGTTCGAAATTTCATAATATATATGCAATGGAAAAATTATATTGGTGGAAGGGTGGAGGTCAGGGTTGACCCTGCGACCTCCCCCACACTAACACACAATATTACCAATAGGCTGCACCAATGGAACTTAAAAGACTATGCTGCCGACGTATATTTGTTTCAATACATATGGACATGTGGGCAGAGGAGGGGGAAAACCCCCTCACAATAGAACCTCATACATATGACCATTACGATGAGCAAAGGCAGAGGCTCCAAAACTAAGCGCGCCATTAGCCACTAAAATAGGTTTTAATTAACCCTTAAACAAGTTTTAATACGTGCTAATTCGGATTTGGGTGAAGAGAGCATGTAACGCTAAACAAACGACTTATCACAAATTAATCCCACTTACCTTAATTAACTAGAGTTTAAATCGGTGGCCAGTTTTGCGGAGTCCACCAATTTTGGTGGGATCTCCAAAATTGTCGGCGCTAACTAGAGTTCTCTCCAGTTTTGGAGGAGATTTCCTAAGCCAAACTGATTGTGCCATAAATTTTGCAAAATTCGACCAAATTGGGCTCAGAAAGAGTCTATCCTAGATGATTTAGACATTTTGAGCAGGTTGGAGTAGGTTTCAGGAGTATTAGAGGATTGTAAACAACACTTTTTTCAATTTTGAGCTAATAAAGTGGCCCAAGCCATGGAAGCTGGACCAAGTAGATTTAGCCCAGGAAGGGTGAACTCCTTCATCGAAACACTGTGTTAATGGATCATTTGATGGTTTGTTGTAAATTTTATTGTTGTTGTTCGACATTTTGTTTTAATGTTAATACACTCATGAATTTAACATAAAAATCAATACATTTACTTGTTTAACACTCACAAACACCTCAAGAAACCTATGCACATGAAGCAAATGATCAACAATTGTTTATAATTATGCAGATGAAATTAGCACAACAAAACTAACATTAAGATTCAGATCAATATGTTATATGTTATTGATGATCATGTTATATGTTAACTTGTTGTTGTTATATGTTAGTTAAATTGATGACTAGGGTTATTGTACTAATATCTTGATGTTATATGTATTATGCTAATTTGGATTGGTCTATGCAAATGGTTAGGGTTATTACATTCATGTATGAGTCGATATATTTGTGATATTATGTTGTACTAGTCTAGACTGATTGTGCATATGTGATTTTTATGCATGAATGACATTTGTTTATGAGTATATGATGTGAACATGTTAGCTAGTTATTGTTATGAATATATTGACCTTATTTATGTTTGAGTTGATGTGTTGTGAAGTTATATCGTGCTAATGTAGATTGATTGTGCAGATAAGATAGCTTCTGCTAAGATACATTGAGGTATGAGTTTGCTTATGTCGTATACTTGGTGCTTGAATGTTTGATTATGTCGTCTATTTGGTGTTTGAGTGGTTTGGTGTCCATTACGTCAACTAGATGATTTATTTAACATGGTATGTTTGCAAGTTGTTTGAATGTTTGATTAATTGCATGATATGAGTATATGTGCCTGTAAGATTGCATGAAGGAATGATATTGCTTTAAAATGGTTGTGATAACATATATGTGTTGAGATATCTAGTATATACTTGAGTGTAAGTATGTGATAGTTGTAGCATTATGTATTATGACTGTTGAATGTGAGTTGATTGTTGATTATGACATGGTTGTTATTATTGGTAAAATTTGATTTCGAATTGATAGATATGTTGTATTGATGTTTGGTATATCTGGATGACATGTGTGTTCAGTTATAGGTCAGTGTGCTTGGCACAACAAGTTAAGGTAACTGATATATTGTATGTTTATATTATACACTAACAATTACGTTTTTATGGAAGTATAATGCAGGGGATGCATGGCAAAAGAGACTGCCATGAAATCTTGAAGAAGGATCAAGTTGAGCTTTCCTTGGAAGAACTGGGGACCCATGGAGATTGGGTTATGGTGTTTGTTGCTAAGTCTTGTGCTTTTGGTCTTTTTGATTTGTTTGCGCTTGGTTTTCGATCTTGATTGTCTCTAGTGCATGATCATGCCACTTTGTTTGTAGTGTTGTATTATTATTGGTTTTCATGTTTTTCTTCTTGTTTGTTTCTTATTCTTTCCTTTTGTTTGAGGTCTTTGAAATTGGTTGGGAAAGATGAAAGTTGATGGAGCTTTGGGAGAGCTGAATGGAACCTCACAGGTAATGAAAGACATAGATGAAGCTCAGTGCATGAGTAAGTGCAGTGAAAGGTAAGAATATGATAGTTGGTTAGAATGGTTGGATCCATTGTGGTAAATGGACGGTGACAGTACATACATGAGAAAGGAAACAAAAAGGTAAAGTAAGTGGATATGAGGTGTTATATTCCTTGGTTATGTTGGGAATACTTGTTCTCAATGTTGTGCACATTGTGCATGAATAAAGGAAATTCTCTTAACCTAGACCTTATGATATCTAGAAATTGTGTTGTGATCATGATTATGTTGATGTTTATATATGTATACATGTATGTATGTATGTATGTCGTTGTTTGATAGGAACATGATTGTTTTATGCTAATGATTATATATGTATGCATGCATGTATCTATGTCACTATCTGGAAAGGATGTTAGGGATCATTCTCGTGTAGGAATGATTGCTTATGTAGGTGAATGGTATGAAGAGGTTCTTGGTTTATGAGGAATCAATTGGGAAGAGTAGCCCTAACAAATCTACAAGGTCAATATCATGTGGATTTTAATTGATATTATATGCTTGTACTATGCCTATATTTATGTTATGGACAGGTAATGTTGAGGGGTACAACAACGAAGTGAAAGCAGTGTGATCTGCGACATGCTAGGATATGCATGGATAGTGGAAAGACACTAGAAGGAAGGTTGCTTATGGGGTCAGTATGTGGTCTATGGATGTGCATTACTACTGTTGTGTATATGTTGTGCATGTTGTATATTCAGTGATTTTCCTATCGTGATGTGTACATGTAACATATGTAGTACTGTGTACATATGATGTTGTATGTATGTTGTGTATATGGTGTTGTGTGTATATTTCATATGCAATTTTATGTACATGTTGGATATGCAGTGTTGTGTACATATCATACTATGCACATGTTGGATATGCGGTGTTGTGTACATATCGTACTATGCACATGTTGGATATGCGGTGTTGTGTACATATGGTGTTGTGCGCATGTTGGATATGTGATGTTGTGTATGTAGGGTGCTATATACATATGGTGTTGTGTGCGTGTTGTACATATGGTTCTATGTACATATGGTGTTGTTTGCATGATTGTACATGTGGTGTTGTGTGCATATGGTGTTGTGTACACGTTGTACATGTGGTGTTGTGTGCAAGTGGTGTCATGTACATGTTGTGCATGTGGCATTGTGTACATGTGGTGTTGTGTACATGTTGTGCATGTGATGTTGTGTACATGTGGTATTGTGTAAACATTGTACAAGTGGTGAGGTGTACATTTGGTGTTGTGTACACGTTGTGCAGGTGGTGTCATGTACATGTGATATTGTGCACATTTTGTGCAGGTGGTGTCATGCACATGTGATATTGTGCACATATTGTGCATGTAGTGTTGTGTATAGGTGGTATTGTGTACATGTTGAGCATATGGTACTGGTGTACATGTGGTATTGCGTGCATGTCGCACATGTTGTGTTGCGGGCATGTGATACTATGTATGTGCATGGTGTAGTCGTGGTATCGTGACATGTGTATTCATTCTGTTGTAATCTCTATATGTATATGTATTGTGTGGTGTTGTACACCGGATGTATGTGTATGTATTGTGTCATATTGTACACCGAGTATCGATATATTTTCCGTATTCCGGTGTGGGTGTGTGAATTGTATGGTGTTGTATGTCATATGTGGTTATACGTTTTGTGATGTACACTATGTCTATGTGTACGTGAGTGAAGAGAAGCAAGGGCACTGGGTGTTTGCTGGATGTGGAAACCGATCTATTGTGTGTATAGGCAGAAATAAGGATCAATGAAGGATAAGTATCGATATTTTATTTCAATTCTATTATGCATGTGATATACGATTCTATCTTATGATGATTACATGTGATTTATGATTATGATTTATGATGATTTCATGTGATTTATGATTTTTATCTATGATGGTTGTGTTTTGAGCTAACCAGATGTGATAGGTTTATTCATGATGATTTGATCAAACAACTAGTTTGAATTGTTGCAATAGGAAGTGAACATAATTGCAAGTGTACCTTATAATTGACGAGCTACCAATGAGGTATAATTTGAAGTTATTTCAATTTGTTTTGAATCTAATGGAAATTATGTTCTTGGTATAGGAAAGCATGTAATGCTTGGTTTGGGATGTTTGAAACCCATTGCAAGAACTAGCAGCGTCAAAAAAAGGAATTGGAACATGCAATAGTATGTTGGTAAAGACTTCAGGAGCAGGGCCATTATGGGACACTGGTACCCAATAGTGTCCATTGATTTCCATGAGCATGTTGTGACCGGTATGATGGTTTTGAGTTAGGGATATGCCTTGGTTGTTTGCACCTTTTGATGTAAGGAAACCTTGTCGAGGGATGGATTACCCAGGATGGGGGTGCCAATGAAACTTGGAAGGTGTGTGACTACAAAAAAGGGGGTGACCGGGTTTCCCGAGGGACTATGTAGCAGATAAGGGAAGGTCATGATGGATTTTGATACAGGGGCATTAGGCCCAAGACATTTTTTGTACATAAATAAATCTAAAGGGGGGTCTCATGTTTTGTTTCCCCATGTAAATATTCATAGTTGAGTTATTTTAGTTAATTTGAAAGGAAAATATTGTAACTTCCCGAATGATTTATGGGCACCTGAAGAGATAGTCAGTTTCAGAAGTTAAGCTAGCTTTAGGAGTCCAAGAGTCATCAAGGAAGTGAATCGATTGATTTCCAATATGTATAAAAATAAACCTCTGTGATAGAGTCGAAAGACCTGCACGAGCCTGCACCTAGACCTGCTTGTACCTGCAGAGAGCTGCATAGGGGAAGAAGGCCATCAGATTGAAGATCTGGCCAGCCAGTGGTTGTAATTCAATCCATTGTGTAAATAAGAAATGTTTCAATATATTTTTGCCTTGTGGATTTAATTCATGTGTGAATGTATATCTACTTTGCTTGAATAAGTTCTGTGTGAACATATGCATGCATCCTGATGGAGGATAATTGAAATCCGTGATAATTAAGAACCCTGTGATGGGATTAATGGTGCTCTGTATACAGTCAGCAGAATCGATGTAAATACTATCAACACTGTCGACAGGGGAGTGATAGAGTCGTGAGCGTATGCCACAACAGAGGCATGGCTTTAATCCACGCATGAACGATAGTGGTGTCCATCGGACGAGCACTGTATAACGAGGAGCAAAGGCGCATTAGAACTACGTTAATTTGAATAGGCGGAACCTGGCGTGAATAAGGAGCAGAACCTTGCGGATGAATAGTGAACATGGTTTAAGGCTGGAAGCAGTTTTTATCGCACCACCTTTGCAGCGGAAGTGGTATTTGAGAATCAGGAGCGATTCCATAGAACAGTCGACACGTGGTGTCGGGCAAAGTTCCAAAACTGCCATCACTTCACGCCATCGCACGTTAACGATCGACCAAGGAGGCCGTGCGATATTGTTGAGCACCGTCGATCTGGAGGGGAGCCATCGGACGACGGCCATATGAGGAAGATGCATGAAGGTTAACCAAAGCATGACGCGTGAATTTGATTGGACGGTTGATCATATACGTGGGGCCCGGAGTCAAAGGTTTATTACAAGGTCATTCATGAATCGAGGTATGTGTCATATGTTCGTGCGGGCCAGACTTTAATATATATAGTGGTGATTGATACTTAACCAAAGTCCGAGTGGTATATCGTATACGGTTGGAAATATATGCACGGAAGCCGGGAGGGTCAATTAACATGGTTTTAATAGCCCAAAGTATTATGTCGCGTATAATGGTTGTATATGCAAAGTTCGCGCATATGTGTACATAATGGAATGTCGGGTTATAGCTATAGTTGAGTGCTGAATTAATATCTCAATTCTCCGAATTGAGATATTAAAATAACCTAGACTTATTTGTTTAAAATTGCCAGTGCAGAATAAGGGAAGTGTGAGATTGCCCGGATGTGAAGTTGATTGGGCATGGAAAAATTGGATGCATTTACACACATATTAAAGTTGGGACCAAGGTAAACCGGGGCTAAGGGTAGGCCCCGCTGTCAAGTGGTATCAGAGCTATAATTTAGTTAGCTTCTTGAAGAGTTTGTTTTGGAAATGCACATGTACTGAATAGGAAAGAATAGTTGATGTTTGAATTTGTTTAATAAAGAAAATTTCAGATTTGATTTGACATGTAGTGAAGGTCTCCAGATGAGAAAAATCTGGATTTGAAGACAGAGTGTCTTGAATATTGCAACAAACAGATGCAGTGCAGGTGAGGAGGAAAGGAATAAGATCATTCAGGGATCTTGAGAGGTAAGATGACGAGCCTTATTTGAACTATGGTTGGAAGGATTTGTTTGCAGAATACAGAGTGCATACAATTGAAGACATCTAAGCAGAAGTAGATCACAAGCTTTGAGAGCAGTGATGGAAGAGTCCAGCAAGGGATTCTGAGTGCAGAAAGAGTGTGGTAGCACCTGAAATAATTCCCAACTGAGGTTGGATGAAAGAAGAAAAGGGGTGTTCTTGAGAAAGTTTCAGAGTGAAGCCTAGTGAGCAAAAGAGAGTGCTCAGAAGGTTCTAGAGAGAGGGGACCAGTGCTTGCCAAAATCCAGAGCTTAGGAGAGAAGCTTGGTGAGGTGAGTTGCAGCAAGAGAACTTGCTGTTGCAGAGGCTTAATGCAGCTTGTGAGTGAAGAACTCCTAGAGAAGGAAATGGCTACTGAGAGCCATAGCAGGGATAATAGTGATTGCAGAGGTTCTGAGAGAAGCCACAACAGAAGAGTGTGGAAAGATGCCAAAGAAAATGGCATGAGGAAGAGACTCATAGATGAAGAATATTGGAAAGAATTTGCTGAGATCAAGGAAGAGTTTAATGAGCTGAAGAGAAGGATAGAAGAAAGCCAGAGAGTTGGTTGGCTCATGAAGAAGAAGATAAAGTGGCAAAGGCTACAAAGGAAGAAGGAGCAGATGATGAATGCTCAGAAGAAGAAAGAAATACTCAGAGTGATTGAGTATTTGGAGAAGGACTTGGAGACTGAAGCTTCAAGTGGGACCAAGGGGTCCAAGAGCCTTACATCTGACATATTTTGTATGTTTGCAGGAACAGCAGGCGAGAAGAACAAGCTGTTGATGTTGTCACTGAGGAAGGAAATGGAGTAGCTACATGTTTTGAGGATGTCCATGCACAATTGGAGAAGGATTCTGCTTTCCAACATATTGGAAGCAAAAGAGCTTTAGTTTGTGATATTGACCAGAAGCTGGAGGCTGAACAGCTTGAGGACTCTGAAGAAGAGACCATTGAAGAATCTCTGGAAAATATAGAAGACTTGGAATAGTAGAAATATTTGGTGATCAAATCACCAAATGAGACCATGAGGTCTTATGTTTTTACAACTGACGAGTTGCGTGTGAATGTAGGTGTTAATGAAGGTAGTTCACATGATGAAAATGTGACAGATGAATTTGACTGTTGCCAAGTAAAGTGTGATGAGTATCTTTCAGATGAAGAATAGATTGAACTATTGCAGCAGAGGGAATTCATTAATTCCTTATTTTATAGGAGATATTGTTTCAATGGAGTTGATGATGATGAATTTGTCATTAATGCTGGTAATGACAAACTGATTTTGATGAATGGCCATGTGGAGAATGATGGACAGATAGCTAGAATCTTTGAAGAGATGGGAAATCAAGATTTTATTCTGATGAAGACTGAGGAGATAGTGACAGCAGAAGATAGAGAAGATTGTGGTGAGATGCCAAGATTGTGGCATGAGCAGAGGACAGAACCACAGAGAGAAGGTGTTCAGATGGTAAGGACAGAGATGATTGAAGATGAGAGAGTTCATTTTTATGGACTAGAGCAGATGGACATCCTTGAAGGGGATGGTGTAGAAGAGAGACTAGCTGACAGTCTCAAGAAATGTTTGAAGAATTGGAATTAGCATCCTGATGTGCTGATTGAGGAGAAAAGAAAGTTGGGACAACATATTGAGATGCTGACAGAAGAAGGAAAGGCTCTGAGGCCTTGTAGAATTTGATTTAACAAATTTTTGATGAATTCAGATCCTGTTGATGATGGAGATAAGTTGACAACATGGGGCAGTCAATTGAAAGAGAAGGAGAATTCTGTGGAAGACTTTAAAACATGGAATGGAGAAATTGAGCTGCTAGAGAGTATGCTGAATCAACAGGATTCCATACGAGAGAGAAGACCTCAATTTCATAATTGGGGATTGTAGAATGTGAAGACACAATGGGATGAAGACAAAAAATAATTGATGATTGAATCATCAGTAGGGACCATTGGGTCTTGGGGTTTTGGAACTGATGAAGTGGCTGTGTTGACAGGAAAAGTAGAAGACAATCCATCACTTGGAGCTATCTTAGAAGAATAAGAGCTGTTGCAGAATGAGGATGAGCAGTTGAATGAAGATGAGACAACCATGTCTCATGTGCAGGAAAATATTGTTGCTATTGGTAGCAGAGAAGAATTGGCTTGTTCGAATAGCCAAGGGAAGATTAATGAGAAGGTTGTATGGCAGACTATTGGGGCTGCTACAGCAGTGGAGAACCATAGTTTCACTCTGATAGAAGATGAAGATACAGTGGCTAGAGAACTTGGTTTGATTGCTGGAGTCAATCAAGAAGAAGGAAGGCAATTGCGGAGGATTGCCAAGGTAGAAGAAGAAGATGTTGAACCTGAGTTGCAGCATAGTGAAGATTTGTTTGGCCAAAGGAGATGGCAAGAATGTTTGATGAAGATATTCAGAAAAGAAGGTGAAATGCTAGAGCAGCAGCTTGGAGTGTTGCCAGCAGAGGAGCATAAGTTTTACTGTTGCAGAGAGGGCATGGATGATAGGGTGGCAGTAAGCATAGGAGCTAGGGCAGCAGTAAGAACAAAATAAATAATAATGCAGCAAACAAAAGTAAGCACCCTGCAGTCAAAGGAAAGATTAGATAGAGAAATTGAATTGATAAGGAACCTGATGCAGAAGATGCCTCAGAAAAGTACAGCAGCAAGAAAGCTGAGAATCAACCGAAGCAAGAGGAAGACAGTCACAGACTGTGAGGACATAGAAAGTGTGAAGATGCAGACCAAGATATGGAAGCCAGGAGGAATACAAAAGAAGAATGTTGCAACAAATAACCAGTTGCAGAACAAAGTATGGGATCCAGGCAGACAAAAAAATAAAGCACATGATCAGGAGATCATGAATCATTTGAACCTGGGGAGTCTGATGGAGGGGCATTAGGCCCAAGAAATTTTTTGTAAATAAATAAACCTAAATGGGGGTCTCATGTTTTGTTTCCCCATGTAAATATTCATAGTTGAGTTATTTTAGTTAATTTGAAAGGAAAATATTGTAACTGCCTGAATGATTTATGGGCACCTGAAGAGATAGTCAGTTTCAGAAGTTAGGCTAGCTTTAGGAGTCCAAGAGTCATCAAGGAAGTGAATCAGTTGATTTCCAATATGTATAAAAATAAGCCTTTGTGATAGAGTCGAAAGACCTGCACGAGCCTGCACCTAGACCTGCCTGTACCTGCAGAGAGCTGCATAGGGGAAGAAGGCCATCAGATTGAAGATCTGGCCAACCAGTGGTTGTAATTCAATCATTGTGTAAATAAGAAATGTTTCAGTATATTTGTGCCTTGTGGATTTAATTCATGTGTGAATGTATATCGCTTTGCTTGAATAAGTTATGTGTGAACATATGCATGCATCCTGATGGAGGATAATTGAAACCCGTGATAATTAAGAACCCTGTGATGGGATTAATGGTGCTCTGTATATAGTTAGTGGAATCGATGTAAATACTGTCGACACTGTCAATAGGGGAGTGATAGAGTCGTGAGCGTATGCCACAACAAAGGCATGGCTTTAATCCACACATAAACGATAGTGGTGTCCATCAGACGAGCACTGTATAATGAGGAGCGAAGGCGCATTAGAACTACATTAATTTGAATAGGAGGAACCTGGCGTGAAGAAGGAGCGGAACCTTGCGGATGAACAGTGAACGCGGTTTAAGGTTGGAAGCGGTTTTTATCGCACCACCTTTGCAGCGGAAGTGGTATTTGAGAATCGGGAGCAATTCCATAGAATAGTCGACAGGTGGCGTCGGGTGAAGTTCCAAAACCACCATCACTGCGCGCCATTGCACGTTAACGATTGACCAAGGAGGCCGCGCGATATTGTTGAGCGCTGTCGATCTGGAGGGGAGCCATCGGACGGCGGCCGTATGAGGAAGATGCGTGAAGGTTAACCAAAGCACGACGCGTGAATTTGATTGGATGGTTGATCATATATGTGGGGCCTGGAGTCAAAGGTTTATTACAAGGTCATTCATGAATCGAGGTATGTGTCATATGTTGGTGCGGGCCAGACTTTAATATATATAGTGGTGATTGATACTTAACCAAAGTCCGAGTGGTATATCGTATACGGTTGGAAATATATGCGCAAAATCCGGGAGGGTCAATTAACATGGTTTTAATAGCCCAAAGTATTATGTCGCGTATAACGGTTGTATATGCGAAGTTGGTGCATATGTGTACATAATGGAATGTCGGGTTATAGCTATAGAGGAGTGTTGAATTAATATCTCAATTCTCCGAATTGAGATATTAAAATAACCCAGACTTATTTGTTTAAAATTTCCAGCGTAGAATAAGGGAAGTGTGAGATTGCCCAGATGTGAAGTTGATTGGGCATGGAAAAATTGGATGCATTTACACACAGACTAAAGTTGGGACCAAGGTAAACCGGGGCTAAGGGTAGGCCCCGCTGTCAGATTTATATTAGTCATTAGAATTTCCATATGGAATTAGATGCACATTGGGAGTGCACCCTGGAACAATGAGTTGGTAATTATTCACTGAGAGTACAATAGTGCAGGATTGTAGCGTTGGAAATTGGATGCAGATTTGACTTTGGTAGTGAGTTATGGACTTCCTGCAAAGGAGGTGAATCTTGGTTTTACTTTGAGGGTGGAGGTATGAGCCTTTGGATTCCTTTGTTGCTAATACAGGCATCATATCCTTCTATTTGATGGTTGAGAAAATGTGTATGTCTATATATGTGTATATTATTGTAAATATTGTATCGAGTTGGATTTATAAAGCTCCATAGACAATATGATTATTTGTTGGTTGAAGAAATTGTGGTTGTTATTGTAAATATCATAATGAGCTATGTTATAAAGCACCAGTACATGATACGTTTGTCATGTTTCAATAGTGGTCATTGTAAATATTGCAACGGTTGTGTTATAAAGCTCCATTGGCAGTATGTTTTGTTTTCATCGGTCTTGTTGGTTATAGGTGTCATTGAACACAGAGGATGGTGTTCCCCTAAGCGGGAAGGTTGTGTAACAACCTTGGTGAAAACTCCATGTAATAAAGTTAAAATAATAACCATGGCTCATGGGACACATATTCCAAGCTAAATGTTGGGGAAAATATCGTAGCGGGTGTTCATTTTAGTTATTATGGCTAAAGGAAATGGAAAAGGCCTTGGAAAGGCATGAGGTATTAATTGGAATTTTATTTATGAAAATAATGGAAATTAGGAGGAAATGGAGATGAAAGGTCATAGGTTGCATGAGAGGAGGAAAGTGAAGAAATAGAGGCCTCATTAATAAAAAGTATTTTTAGGATCAATGGGAAATACTTTGGTCAGTTCTATGGTGGAGCTCTCTTCTATTCTCTCTCTAATACTCTTGGATACTTAGTGTTTTCTTGGAGGACTATTGGAGAGTGTGGGTACTTGGTGATTTTGAGAAAGAAGGCAAAGGAAGAGCACAAAATCATAAGAGGACATCGAGATCAACAACTACAATTGGATTTCTTTGTAGGTATCGAGTTGCATGTATGGTTTCCTTGATAGTTTTGGCATGCATGGTACATGCATGTGGTTTCTTGGTTATGATATATCATTAGCATGGAGGATTGCCTATATTGATAGTGGATTTTCCTAGCCTTGCCATTTCATGGATAGGCATAGATTTGTGGGTTTATTTCCATTGATTGTTTTCTGGTTGGTTCTCATGATCCGTTAGTTGTGGGTTGAGTTATTAGTTCCTGGAACCCTTGGTTGGAAAAATGCTCTGGAAGCTCGACGGATAACTATGGGTTGAGTTACTAGTCCTGGAAGCCTTTGTTGGACAAACACTTTGGAAGCCATAAGTGGGTTGAGTTACTAGTCCTAGAAGCCCTAGTTGGACAAACGCTCTGGAATACCTGTAACAGTTGGGGTTGTGTTACTAGTCCTGGAAGCCCTGGTTAGAACAAACACTCTAAAGCCCTGGAACAAGTTGGATAGAGACCAATATGTGATGGTTGTGATGTCCGACCCTGAGGTGGAATCACTGGTTAAGGGTTGAGGTGGTTTGGCCTCTAGATGATCTGGATTGATTGTGATTGATGATTTTGATGAGATCTTGCATTCATTCTTGGAATATAGCATAGGGGTGATTGGCTGAAGTGAGACTTGGCTCAACCAATCTATGGTCGGGTGGAACATGGTAGTCCCATATCCGTTTGGTTTTGACATTCATTAATGATAAATTCATTCCCTTGGTATTTGGTATGTAAATGTACCGATTTATATGTGGATTACATTGAGGTTGTATCTATGGTATTTATGTTGTTATTATGTTGGCTATGAGCATGTAATTTTACAGTGATGATGTATGGCTCTCCCCATGTTTTTACTTGTAAATGAATACACAATGTATCTATGGTCAAAATTGTTGTATTGTAGTTACTGATGTAGGGGAGCAATGCTTCTTAGTGATTCTTAGATAATTATGAGACCCCTATGCTTTGTTCTATTGTTTATACCTGTATCTTTCATGTTTGTGGCATGTTTGACAAAATTCCTGTCATGTCTAGGAGGGGTATAAATGAGTTCTTATTGATGTGATTGCTTCTGTATCATTGTCTTGTTGTTATTTACCATCTTTGAATTTTTCATGAAGTTCTGGGTAGAGCACTAGGTCCTGGGCTTGAAAATGTGGCTCAAATTATGGGGCTACTGGAATAGAACTGAGTATTTGGGGCACTAGCCGTTGGCATGTAGTGTTATTGATGTGACTATAGCCTCTTGGATGCAGGCATGCAAGCATGTTCCCATGACTATGGCTCAATAGGTCAAAATGTCAATGTGACCTAGGGGTAAGAGGTCTGAAAGGTTGGGTTACCTCATGGGGGTGTTGTTGTTGTTGTACAAGGTCTGCATGTTGTTTTTTTGTTGGTTCCACTTCCTTAAGGTCACCTATGAGGTTGCATCTCATTATAGTAGCCTCTTGTCATATTTTTACCCTAGCTAGATGGTTACTTGGGTGGATGTGGGAAGAGGGTGTTACACATATTCATGACAATGTCTACAATGAAACAAAACATGTTCATAGTCTAGGGTTTGAGTCCATATTTGGCGCTGGTAATCAAGGTCAATTGATTTTGGAAGTGGTTGGGATACATTCATATATACACATAATATAGTGTAAGACATATTATGGACCTTCTTATTTACTTTCCAAACCTTAATAAAAGAACCCAAATCATTTCCAATACCTTCCAAAATATCAGGAATCCAAAAATCAGTAGGAAGGGAATAAATTCTCTCCCAAACCGGAGTTTCCAGAAACTCTTCGTTGTCTGTATTAAAACACTCCTCCCAGTGACGCATATACAAACATGTATTATTAAAAAAATAAGGACCCCCATCAAAAATATGCTTCTTATATTCCAAATCTGCAAAAATTACAGTAAAAAAACCCTTAGGGCCAAGTAGCAGGTCGAATTCACCTCGTGGCTGCCATTGTTGTTAGATCCACATTTCTAGCTCTTTTTCAATAGGCCAACCAACCAAAAATTTACAAATGAATATGTGGTCCTTCAGTCGTCGTCGATGCTCATCCATCCATTTATGAGGAAAAAAAAATTTGGGATTTTGAGGAACCTTCAGAATGAATTTACATTTTAACCAAGCTTTCCATTATGCACCCATGATCTACATGTCATCTTGAGAACCACTCTCACTCACTTGGGTTCCAGACTGTCCTAATAATTTAGATTTTCCAAATACCATAACATTATGAAAATAGGGGGATCTTCCCCCCTAGCTGGGATGCTCATTCGCCAACTCTCACCATAGGAAAAAACATTGATCCAAACCCTAACTAATCAAAAAGGATTCCACCGAATTTGATCGTCAAACTTCTAGCCGAAAGTGATGTACATTGTCAATACCTATTTTAAAAATCACAGTTAGAAATGTGAATATTAAAACCAATATAGCATTACAAGTATTCAAGATGGCCAAAATCACAGTCAAGAAGGAGTTTTCCTCTTCCAAGAAACAATAATTCAATTCCTACACAATGTATGTTCCTTGAAGTGAACACTCAAAATAATGTCATTAATGTGTTGCAACAATTTAGTGGAAGATTTTCAATAAATTTTGAAGGAAAAAAACAACCAATCAACAATTCCAAAGTAATCATGTGTCATGACAAGAATCTAACAATAATGACATTGGACAAGAACCCACTATTTAATTAAAAAAACATCATTGCAATAGGTTAGACCATTGTTTAATTTTTTAATGAAATGTCTTCTCTGAGTAAAAGGCAAGGAATATGAATAAAAAAATGAAACTAGAGAATGTATTATGCAATTATTCTTACCATTTGTCAAAATTATCCCAATTGGATAAATGTCATCCATCTTGATGGTTTTATAGTAGGAAATGCGGAGGAATTAGCTTGCAGAGTCATTTTTTTACCAATTGTCCTAGTTTGGAAAATTTAGGGAGAAAAAATTCAAGAGGAATGTTAAGGCCTTAAATGACCACTTTTGTGGTCCGGAACTTCATTGGACCTAGATTCCATAATCTACACATGAATACCTTTCCAATGGCACAATAATTGCCTCAATCAGGGCTTGTATCATAGAGTTATGTCTCCCATAAGTTAACCTATCAAAATTGGAAACCATAATTTGAGAGGATGCCACATTAGGCCCCATTACTCATGGAAAAGGGGTTATCCACATGGGAACTATGAAGAAGAATCTAGAAGGTCAAGTTGTAACTCATATTGAGAGTTGAGTGGGTCAAATTTAACTCATAGCTAGCTATCAGGTTGTGTTATAATTGGGCCACTAGGAGAAAAATGGATTCCATTATATTCAAGTGCATTTTGTTCCATAGATGAGAAAAGTAGTTAAGAATGAACACAAAGATAAAATAGATAGGGTTGCAACCCACAAACCACATATCTCTCTCCTTTGTACTTGGATCCATTTATATTCAGAGAAAGAGAGAGTAGAGCAACCTCACCTTCCAATTGGGTTTTCTCCCATAAAGGTTTCCTGGATCATATCTTATGTTCATTATGGTTTGTGAGTTTTATTTCGTTGTTCTCTATTTTCCATATTTTATCTATTTTATGCATAAGAATAACATAGTTTAATGAATCCAGAGATCTAAGGAGAAATTAACCCTTACAGTGTACATTTCAGATTTCCAAATATATTTTAGTATATTTGTTGTGATGAATTGTCTAGTGGAATATTCATGATAGTTTATAGATCATATTAGTATTAGAGCAAGTTTCTTTGGGTATATTGTGGGTAGTTGTAGGGGATCTGCAATTGTTAAGATTAAAGTCATAAAACCCAAACCATGGATTAAAAATCTATTAATAACCCTCAAGATCTGACAAAGGAGAACTTTGCGCAACTAAAAGCATAAGTCACATTTATAAACCATAATGTGATCCTCCTCATGGCAGCTCATCAATACTCAATTTTGGTGAAATTTTTCCATATTAATCAACCACATTTTGGCCTAAATAAACCTATCCCTTGTCACTTTTATAAATTTTTCCTTTTATTTTGACCAATAAGACACCTCCAAAGGTATTTTACCATTTATTTATTATTTTTTAAATTTCACAAAATCATATGCATTATATTTCAATCTTATCAAAGTTTTTCAAGAAATAATACGTTTTCATAATTCCTTGTTCATTTAACTATTTTTATGCAAGCAACAAAATCAAAGACATCGGTTTTGTTCCCCATATTCCGTAGATGGTGATTTTCTTACTAGTTCAACAAAAAATCCCACGCACAACCCTAGTCAGTGTGTACTCAACGCAACTAGTCAATAAGAAAAAACGTAAATTTGAGGGAAAAATTTGCCCGGTTCTTAGAGCTCATGATTTTTCCTTGATTTCAGTGAATGAGGAGGTCAAATTCCATCTATATGAGTGCTAAAAGTAGAAATTAGTTGGATAAGAAAAGGATTATGAGTAGTTGGTTTTGTTTTCTTATGCATAAAAGGAGAACTATTGAGTTTAAAAAACATATTTAGATTTCAAACTTTAATATTTCTATTGTGATCTTGTATTAAAAAAATTTCTTCACTGAAGCTCTATTTCCAAGCTTCACTTTCAGTAATACATGGGGTTCCATTGAGTTTTTATTAGTTGGTAATCTCAGGTTACAAGCTAAGGCATTGAAGAGCCCCCTTTATTTGAGCTTGTACACTCTTATATTTTTTGCACATAGTTGTGGATGATGGTATATATTTTCATGTTATTTTTCTTTCATGTGCAAGGAAATCTCTATTTTCATTTGATTTTAATTTGCATCTTCATACACTAATTATTGTGCTTTTCTTGTTTATAATTCTTCATAATTCCTTGTTTGAATCATAAGCTTGTTTACTTCATTGGTTATCATAGTTTAATTGTTGCTCATGGAAAAAATTGATTTTTTTCTATAGAATAGTCAATGCTTTTGAGAATAAAGTTTATTGAAAGACTCATAAAAGATTAGGATTCTATGGAGATAACTGATATTATTGAAAAGATTGGTAAATTTGCATCAAAAGTATTGTTTTCATTTCTGGAGATTTTATTTCATTTTACCAGTCTTTTCAATAAACTTGTTTCTCAAAAGCATTAACTATTCTATAGCAATTTTATGGAGATTACCAGTATTATTGTAAAGATCTATAAATTTGCATCAAAATTATTGTTTTCATTATGGAGATTTTATTTCATTTTAACACTTAAAAATTTCCTTGATGATGATGAGAGTAAATACAGAGTCATCGGAGTATTGTTGCAAGTCGTTGAACCACCTAAGGGAGTAGGCCAAAGACATTACAACCTGTTTTTCTACTTGTGAGAGATTAGTGAATACTTGATCAATCAAGAGATTTTAAATGAGTTGTGTAACTTTCTTTTACTTTAAATAAGTGTGATACAATTTCTTACTAAAAAATAACCTACATTGGTGAGCAAAACACTGTTATGTGGTCCTTTCATTCCCACAATTGAAAGGAAAACTCCAACTGACAACCTAATATTTTTCTGTTATAAGCTTGAATAGTCTAAGTACATAATATTAGTTCCTTTTTGAAATTTGGATTGATAGATTATAGTTCAGTTTCATGCTTTCTTTATTTTATTAGTTTAGAAGTTAATTTAAAAGTTGTCTTCTAGTTAATTTTACTTTGAAATAGAAAATCCTTCCACATGGCATTTTGAGGCAGTATTTGACCAGGAACTCTAAAAACCAACCCTAGGCATGCAACCCTTAGGGTTTCTGTAGCTGAACACCCATGGCAACTAACCTAGAGGGGGTTTATCCCCCTCCCAATGAAGAATTGGCAGCGTTTCAGACTCTGGTAGCCTCTCTTTGGAAAAAGTCGTGGTCGAAGGAGAACCAATCTAAAATTGTGAAGAGAGTAGAAAACATCCCATCTATCACGTTCCCCTCTGGATTTCGCAGAACAAGCTAACTTATTTGGACATAGCACTCGTAGGAAACTTTACTAGAAGTTGGCCTTCTTTGAAGTCGATGTGTTTATTTTTCAAGTGCAATAAATACAAGCACAATATTTTTGAAATACTAGTAATTAATTCTAATGATATATATATTCTTTTAATAATTCTAGTTTATCATTAAGCAATTACACTTCATAAATTCAACAATAAACCATAAAGACAATAAATATCACAATGCACAAAGAGAACACAAGATTTACCCTAGGAAAACCCTCTTGGGGGAAAAGCCCAACAACCTTTTCCTTAGAGAAATTCTCCAGTTCAACAAGAGATACATCTAATGCGTCTAGTCAACTATGACATCAAACTGATCAACAAGCTATGGTAAAACATGGTCCACAACCCTCAAGTTAAGAAAAGAAAAACTACTACCCTTCATAGATCTGCTCAGAATTTTGGCTTGCCTAGAAGCTGCCCAAAATTTCAACCCTAAAATTTGACCCTGCAACTTCGGCCTTGCAACTTGGCCCTACAATTTTAACCCTGCAACTTTTACCTGCCCAAAAACAACTACCTAGAATTAACATATGCGAGGGCTAGAGAGAGAAATTGAGCTAGAGAGAGAGATATTTGTCCTTCTTCATTATTCTTGTCCTTCTTTTCCTTCACTTGGATGCCCATAAACTTCTTTCTTGTGTGAGGTCAATGACACCTCTAAGGAGGAGGTGGAATGCCTTTATATACTGTTTTCCTTCACGAATGGGCATGTCTCTTCACTAGGGCCAACTTGACTATTTTGGAGCCTCTCTTTTAAATCCAACATGAATAACATGTCTTACAATAATTATTTCAAGGGAAAAATAATCAAAATTACATGAATAACATGTCTTAAAAATTCTTTATACATTACAAGGGCTAAAAATATAAATTATGAAGACCAACCATAGCTACAAAATTCAACACTCCCTCTTAGTTAGGGAGGTATTCATAATGAATAGACATATGTTCTTAATGTGAACAAATTTATCTAACAAAAGGTTATAACATATCATCACCATAATCAGGTCACAAATGTGACACATGGTAAACCATTAGCATCAATCAAATACCATAATGAGGTCAAATATCTTTGACACATGGTAAATCTACAACAAATCACAGTACGATCATTTGGGTTAATAACTTAGACTAATGGTATATCCTCACCATAATTTGGTTCAGTACTTTAGACACATGGTACATCATTTAGCATAAACTATTCACCATAATTTGGGTCAGTGCATGAAACATTGCATCTAGACTAGTCTTGGTTCACCATCATTTGGGTCAATTTTCTGATACATAGTGAATTTCCAAAGGCCACACTCTTATCAATGTAATTTGGGGCCCGATGCTAAATGATCCTGATGCTCTAGGACTATTCTTTCTAATTTAGGTCATACATGACATAGGAAGAATTCCAGTCCTCTACTAGACAATTCTCCCTAATTTGGGTCAAAGTACATGTCAAAGGGATAATCCCTATAATGCGGGTCATAGTACTTAACATATGGAGAATTTTAGTCCATGATTATATCCCATTAGCACTCCCTCTCAATGAGAGAGGTATTGTCAACAAATCCAATTTTGTCTCTAAATTATAAAAACTTCCCTTGGGACAAAGGCTTTGTAAGAATGTCAAAAATTTGTTCATCATTAGACATACTAGAGCTTCATTTCTCCCTTCTACACCATGTCACATATGAAGTGGTACTTGATCTCAATGTGCTTCAACATGTCATGGAACATTGGATTCTCTCTCAACTTCACACAACTTTGATTATCATGGTCGGTTAGAGCACATGATCAAATAGTCTCGCAAGTAACTTCCAAAGCCACACTGCTTCACAACTTGCCAAGGCAGTTGTAATATATTCTGCCTTGGAAGTACTTAGTGTGAAAAATTTCTACTTCCTTCTTATTCAAGAAATAATAACAAATCCCAAATTGAAGCAAACTCTAGATGTAATATTTCTATCTCCATCACTCCCTACCCAGTATTCATATGTATATCCCTGTAACTGTATATCACCGTTCGAGACATATCTCAAAACAATTTTAATTGTACCATGAAATTACCTCAATATGTGCTTTGATGCAATCTAATGATCATGTCTTGGTTCAACCTAGAACTGGATCAACATGTTCACTACAACGAAAATGTTTGGCGAGTATTAACTTAATACATGAGCGAGCCCATCATCTTTTGGTACATGGATGGATTTACCAAATCAAACTGTGATTCTCTTAGCTTTCTCATATTTGTAACCATGGGAGGCGATATCAACTTGTAATCCATCATTCAAAACTTCTACAGGATCTTGATAACAAACTTTCCTTGACCAAGGAATATTTCACTAGGCTTCTGCCATACTTCTAGCCCCAAATAGTAGTGCATCAAACCAAGATCCTTCATATCGAATTCAGAGGCCAAATCCATATGATTTCAAATAATTAGATGCTCCACATCTATAAAAAATAATTCAACAACATACAATAATAGAATCATAGGTTAATTTTTATCAACCTTGAAGTGTAGGTTTGGATCAACATCGCTCTTAAAGAAACCAAGTTTTGTCAGATACTTTTTAATTTGGGTGTGTCAAGCTCTCGATGTTTGCTTAATTCCATAGAAGGTTTCCTTTAATATGCAAATTTGAGACTCTATTCCATAGACCTCAAAACCTTTAGGTTGATCTATGTACACTTCTTCTTCAATCACACTATTAAGGAAATAACTCTTTACATCTGTTTGATGCAAATTCCAACCATAGAATAAGCAATAGAACCAATGGATCTAATGGTATTTTCCCTGGAAACTGGATCAAAAGTATCATCATAGTCTTCTCCATCTTTTTGGGAGAAACCTCTAGCCACAAATATTGCCTTGTTTTGTCAATATTACCATCCACTGCATGCTTGATGATGTATACCCATTTGGAGGACACCATTGATCTTCCTTCAGGTCTAGGTACGATCTCCCATACACCATTCTTCATAATCGATTGGTATTCTTCCAATATCGCATCCTTCCAAACTTGTTGGCTACCTGCTTCTTCATAGATGGAAGGTTCATCATCAATAATATTAGTCATCAATGCTACATAACCAAAACATGTCTTTGGTCTCTTGTTTTCCATGAAGGTTCCATGTGGTGTTGCATGTCCTTCAACTTCCTGCAAAGTGGATCTCAACCGAGCTGATATTTTCTTGATTTTAGGAAAAAAAATTGGGTCCACTAGTTCACTTTCCCCTTCTAGCTCTTCTTGATGATCAATGGATTTTTCAAAAGGATTTGATGGACTAGATCCTTCTTCTTTGTGAGCTTCATGTTCCATGGAAAATTCCTTATATTTATAATAAGTTTCATTCTCATCAAAGGTCACATCCTTGCTAACTTCAACTTGTTTTTGTCTAAGAACATATATTATATATGATATGTATGATTCACTATAACCAACGAATATCCATTTTTTTCTTAAAGGCTCTAACTTTCTTCTCTGTAGGTACATGAAATAAACATGACAACCAAATATTATCAAATGACCAACCTAGGTTTTTTTTCCAGTGAATGCTTCTTTAGGAGTCTTGTCTTCCAAAATTTGATGACATCTTCTATTTTGAATATAGCCAGTTTTCAAGGATGCTTCATTCCATAGAAACATAGACAGGTCTTGATCATGTATCATTCCCTTACCATATTATTCAATGGTTCTATTCTTTCTTCCAAAAAATCCATTTTGTTGTGGATTGTAAGGGACTATCAACTCTCTCTTAATCCTAACCTCTTTACTAAAGGCAATGATCTTCTTAGAGGTATATTCTCCTCCATTATCAAATCTCAAGATCTTGATCTTCTTTCCCTTCAAGTTTTTAACTTCAACTTTGAATTCCCAGAACTTTTCAAAGACTTCATCTTTTGTTTTCATGAAGTAGATCCATGTCTTGCAAGAGAAATCATCAATAAAACGGTAACATAGTACAAATAGCCTCCAAGAGACTTCATTGACAGTGGACCACATATATTAGAATTGACTAGGTCCAAAATTTATTTGGATCTACTTTCGCTGCTTGGAAAAGGATTTTTGATATTATTTCCAAGTGCACATTCTTTACATACACCTTCATACTCTTCCTACAAATCTAGAATACCTGAAACCATTTGTTTTAAGGTTAGCAAATATTTATAATGAAGGTGAGCATATATTTTATGCCAAAGCTCACATGGATTAAGATCATTATGTACAAGTTCTTGAGTAGGTTGTTTCAAAATTTTATACAACTTTCCTTCAAGAATTCCAATAACTCTAGTAGAATCTACACACACTAAAAGGAAAAGACCTTCTAGCAAAGGATTTTGCAGAAGCCCCTATAAAAGTAGCCCAAAAAATCATTTTTAGCAGAGGTGGGAGGGAAGATGTTTTAGCAGAGGTTTTTTGGATGGTGCTTCTAAAATCTACAAACATACTGATGTTTCATATAACATGGTGCGCCGTCGAAAATTTATTTATATATATAAAAAAAACACAGTGTGATAAATAACTAATATACCAATGCGTGAATATTTGATAGCATTGGTGCCCTTTACATAGTAAAACATCCTGGTGCATACCAGTGAGGAGCACCACTTTAGTTTTAAATTTCAGATAAGTGCGGTGTTATTTTCCAATGAAGCCTTGATGCAGTAGATGTAACAAAACACCCCGGGGCATCCTGTAAAGAGCACAACTAGGTGGTTTTTAATTTCTAAAAAATTAGTTGTGTTATAGTAAAAACACAGCATTGGCGCGGTACCTGTATAGAAATGCCCCAGGGCATCTCGATAAAAAGCATCGTGATATTTTTTAATTAAAAAAAATGTGGTTCTTTTGGATATATCACACATCGGTGCGTTTTTAGAAACACACCGGACAAGGGTTAAATAAAAAAAACCCTCCTGCACGTAATTTTCATTTTTACGATGTACAGTGTGGGAAAGCTCTGAAGCACCAGTGCCACTCTTGCCACATGCAAACATCCTGACATTGGTGTTTCTCTTGCTCACCACCCTTCCATACCGTGCTCACTGTTTAAGTTTTCAATTTTTTCAAACCGTCTTAAAATTTGTTTTTTATTTTTATTTAATTTTTAATTTTTTTAATTTCTTAATTTTTTAATTTTTAATTTATATTACATGTCCATAATGCCTCCCCTATGACCAAATGTTTAGGTAATGTCTATCTTTCTTTGTAATTTATTTTTTTAGCAGATTACAATTGTAAATTAGGCCAAAATTTCCACTATTTTTCAAAAAAAAAAAATCACCGTGCGATGTGTTTGATACGTTCTGCTCGCACCGATAATGGTGCACCCTGTAAATTTACAGGGCGCTTCACAATTCAATGCATGAACATAATGCACCATCGTTGTTGCAGTGTGTTTTGTAAATGAAAATGCATCGGGAATGATGCGCCAAATTGTATGTCGGTGCATCACGCTCGGTGCGTTTATATTTACCAAATGCACCGCAAACTTAATATTTAAAAATATAGCCATATCTCGGTGCATTTGATAACCTAAACATTCTGTACTGGTGCGAAAAGGTTATTTGTGCGCACTGGTGCACACGTTTTCCACACCACTATCAAATTTTAAAATTGCGAACCAAAAACAATGCGTCATATATATGTGCACACCACTAGCAGTGGGGTTGTACTTGAAAGAGCACTAGCATCGGTGCATGACTGTGTTTTGAGTGCATACGTGATTTTTTTTTTAAATTGAAAGTTATGTTTTTATATTTATCAATACATGTTTCGTTTAATAAAAAAAATTTAAATTTATGTATTTTATATGTCAATCATGTAGCAGAGACGTCAGTAGAGGGAGCACTAACAAGAGTAGGAGCAACAGGCGCACCCATACAATATGGTTTGAACATGGTAGGCTAGAGAAAGGGAGAGGGATTTATGCCCTCACCTTATTACTATAGTGACTAGAGCGCTCTTAAGGAATGTAGGCCTCCTCAAGTACTATGAGGAGCCTACATCCTTGAAGGTGCAATCTGTCTTACTGGCACGTCTGATCCGTTGATGGAGCATCCATGAGCAGAATTTCCATGTCGGTCCTAGGACATGGTATAGGCCCACTAAGGATGATATACAGTTTATAATTGGCCTATCCATGAGAGGGGAGGATTTTCCCTAGTTCCATGATGTACCCCATGGGGTTGCAACTAAGATTCAACTTGCGTACACTCGATATGTCAGGCCTCATGCGGTCCATCCATGATATTTTCAAGTCCGTGGTAGACAACTACATATTTCTTCTTTTGTAGCCAAAACTATTGTACACTCTAGTAGTGATGGGTAGTAAATTAGTTTCCCTCTTTTGTATTATGTTGATTCTTTGATTCAGGCGCCACGTTGTATCAGATGGTCTGCCATTTTTTTGAGGCAGTTTTGGATGGATTTAGATTGATTTCATGCATTGAGACATGGGAGGGAGACCTTCCCTTTCACTTCCAATATTTTTATTTTTATTTTTTGAGAGGTTTCCAGAGACGAGGCCTACATTTGATAGATGCCCTCCTAGGCCAATCACTGAGGTCTGGATACACATGTGGGGGAAAATGATTCCCAAGAGGGGTCTACAGGAGTATTCGACCAAGATTTATCCCGAGGCACCGGCCCTACTAGCTAGTGAGGATGACCATGCATTTGTTGCGTTGGAATTTCCATACGTGGGGATCGATTAGAGAGGGTGTCCCAACATTCTCTTCACAGGGGATGCGCCTCCAAATGATAGAGGTAATATTACTGTTTTCTTTAGGTTTATCTAGTTTCATTTTCTTATTTTAATGAATTAGAATAAAATTTATTTTAGCACGTTATTTAACTTGTTTTATTAAATTGTTTAATTATTTTTCTGTACTATATATTTTATAGACATTGACACATTCGATGGGGACATGCCTCCTCACCCATCTAATGTTGGAGGAGATGAGGAGATGGGCGATGCCTAAGAGGGTGAGGCACATCCTCAGGGGGCGTGGGTGTCTGGGTCTGTAGGGCTGGTCTATGAGTTCAGATGGACTACTACGATATATTGGCTAGAATTTTGTTTGATGCGAGAGTTCTCCTTGCAAGGGCTCGAGATATCACCATGGATCCTATGTTCACGGGTCTGTATAAGGACTGTCCATGCAAGATGATGTCTCTTATGCAACATATCATCAAAGATAGTAGGGTACTGACATCAATGAGGGATGCAGACCAATATCATGCATCGAAAAATACATCAGATGTGGGTGGTGATGATGATGAGGGTGGTGATCATGATGCTTCTGGTAGTACCACCCCATCAGATCATGGTCATCAGGGTGTCGATGATCCTTTTGGTAATATACCTCCTCATCATTCACTTAATGATGATATGCCAGAGCTAGAGGATGTGCCTTATATGTTTCTCATGACAGAGCAGATCAACCACCTCCTGGGGCCCACCTCAAAGTTCGCTAGACCACGTTGAGGTAGTAGTAGTTGACCATCCATCGTCTTCTACTACAGACCAACCACCTCCTTCTCTACCTCAGCTGAGTTTGACAGACGCTGATCATGGAATAGTTGACCATCCACCGTCTTCTACTGTAGACCATGCTTACACTGTGATTGCAGTTATTTGGCTTGATGTAGTTATTTGGCTTGATGTAGTTATTTGGCTTGTTTGTATATATATATATATATATGTATACACACTCCATATATATATATATATATATATATATATACAAACCAAATTAGTCTTTGCATCAAGCAAAATAACTACATCAAGCCAAATATGATGTAAGCACATAGTCTACGGTAGGCGGTGGATGACCATGATCGGCGATGCAGCCTCAAACTCAGCTGAGGTAGAGAAGGAGGTGGTTGGTCTGTAGTAGAAGACGATGGATGGTCAACTACTACTACCTCAACGTGGTCTAGCGAACTTTGAGGTGGGCCCCAGGAGGTGATTTTTTTTTTTCATGTTTATGTACTTGATTTATATGTTAGTGTTGATGTGTATATTGTTAGGTCATGTTAGATATGTTCATTCAATGTGTTTGCAGATAGATGTGTATGTGCATGATAACAGTTATTTGACATAAGATTTATATTAATTTGAGGATGTGTGTGGGGATGATGTTAGATTATAATGTTTGTGTTTTCTTAGATGTGATCACAAAAATGATGCCATGTTAGATTATTAGATTTGTGTGTTAACATCGAATGACATTTATATGTGTTGGAGGTGTATATAATTAGATGATGGTAGTGAATTCAAAATTGTATCTTAGATGATGTTTATGATTGTTTGATGGCTATCATCATGATGTTTATTTTTATGAAATAATATTTATTATAGATTATGTATTGGTGAACTTATATCAAACTTTTATATATGAAATTGCATGCAAAATGACTTAAAAAATGCAAAGATATTTATAAATTACAAAGTTTAGTATGGTTGAAATTATAATTGTAAAATTACATTTAATTATCTTTATTATAAATATTTTGTAAAATATTACGTATCAAATCCATACTAAACATTGAAAAATTTACAAATATCCCTCATATATTGAATTAGAAAACAACTATTAATGGAATAATAATTCTCCCAATCTTTCTCACTAAAGTGAAAATATAAGAAAAAAATCAATTTAGCTTACTTTACTTTTCTCTATATAAAGTATCTATAAAATTAGGTTATTAATATGGACATTGAACTATTTTATTTATGGTTGTAAGATTTTTGTTTTGTTTTGTTTTGTTCAATATAATTTTTGTTTTAAATATCACATGTAATTGGAACATATAATGAATTACACATAATGTAATATCAATAGTACTATTTCTTGTCATGTGAAAAAATTACATTTCTTCCTCGTAGTAAAAAGTAAATTATATTTTTTAGTCATTACATTTCTTCCTCTTAATAAAAGTTTGTTTGTTTGTTGGTTTTTTATTTTTATTTTTAAGATTAAGATGTATATTGAACTATTGTTGTAATTATGACTGGCATTAATTTCTTTGTTATTACTATTTTTAATTTCCTAATTTAAATTATTATTTTATTAATTTTAAATGTAATGTTATGTGACAACATCTCTTCCATATTTATTTGTAGAGAACGAACCTCTCCACTCAATTAATTTATATTTAATATAACTTTAAAAATTCTATTTTTATAAAATTTAATTTATTTCTAAAGTTATGGGATTTTCAAGCAATTTAAATTTAATATTTATTTCAACTCTTACCAATTTAAATTAGAAATTTCTCTCTCTAAAGATGAGGATAAATAAATGTAACATGATAAGGCTTCGTGTGAAGTTACTTGTACTTGGAGATTTCCTCTATTGGAAGTTATCCATTCAAGAAACAAGTGTTTTTTTTTCTACTAGTAGAGATATAACAATTTGATGTTATTTTGGTTCTTTATTTTCTACTGTACTAGTTTAATACTAAAAAAATGATAATAAATTAGAATTAAACTTTTGAAAAATAATAAATTTGATTATTTCTTAATGAACAATTTAGAAAATATTAATTTTTCCACATACTTATCACAAGATAGTCACTAAAATTCATGTTTTTCACATTTTTCCTAGCTAATATTACATCATGTTCACAATGATAAAAACATGGCTATTTTAAATAATTTAGTTATAAATACATAAAAAATAAATATTTATTTCACATAATTTGAATAGGAGACAAAAATGCATCACCAAGTCTATTTGAAAATTAAACAAATGCCTCCTAATCATCATCACAAATTCGGTGCACTTGAATGTTCATATTTGAAAAGGGTTGTGACCTTCTCAATAGTATAAATAATGAAATAGTATAGCAATAGTATAAATGATACAACAATACAACATGATAAAACATACAAAAATAGTATAAATGATAAAACATACAAAAATAGTATAAATGATAAAACATACAACAATACTATAAATGATGAAATAACACAAGTACATATCACTCTCCATTATTGTCACCCTAATTATCTTCTTCGCTTGGCATGATAAGGCTTTTGTTTTCAAAAATATGTTTTGATCTAGGGTTGTGTGTTAATATGAACCACCAATAGCTATCCAACACATCTGGGTAAAAAAACGCATGGTTGCAGTGTTTTGGGAAAACATAAGCCTCCCTAGCTTCATGCCACATCTTTCTAGAGTTGATAGATATCAACACATTATCGTGATATTCCTTTAAATTATTCTGATCAAAGATGTCCCACCACTTGCACCTAAACATAACACATTGGAATGAAAATAAGATCACTTGAATGATCTCTTGTATCTTTCCAATTAACCAAATGTCCCTTGCATTATGTTTTGATTACGGTGGCTAGCACGATCAGATTAGTCGAACTTGACTTCCACTCCATAGTCTTGTGTCATGCATCCATCATCAACATCCTTCATGCAAAAATCATGTCCATATGCCTAATGTACCTATAAAAAAGTGAAAAAATTCCTGTGTGATGTGTCTAATTTCCTGAATATAATAAAAAAATATATATATATATATAGATGTTACAATTCAAAGGTACAATATCAAGTTAAAATTGTACAAAAATAGAATATAATTACTGAGTTGTTGCACCCAATCCTTATGTTTAGCGCATCCTCTTCAACATGCGGGCAACGACCATATGCATTGTATTTCTCTCTGACTTGGTCAGTAACCCAACTGTTAGGGCATGTCATTGATATATTTTCTTTTAAATTATTAGGATAAGGCACACTTCTACCATTCATCTGTTTTAATTATTTCCTGTCACTATCCCATTTCCTCCTCTTCTCTTCGTACAATGCAACCCATGATTGTTTCACTACCATATTGTAAATAACGAATTTGTTGATGGCTTCAATTTATGAATTTGTTGACGTTCAAATCAAACCAACACACAGATATATATATATATATATATATATATATATATATATATATATATATATATATGAGATCAAAATATGCATTAATATAAAGTTCATTGTGAATAGTTATTATGTAGTAATTTGACAAAGGATAAGCCCACACTTACTCTTTATCATGCACCTTTTCCATTCGTTTCAAGAAGATCCCTTTCTCTTTTGTCTTCATCCCTTTCGTCGTCCGAAATCGCTGCACCTGGTGTGTTTTCGATCCAGTTGATGTACTCACTAGCATAATAGAGAGACTCATATGATATATACCCCTATACCATAGACCCCTTGGGTTTTTCCCTTTCTTGAACAAAACCTTTCAATTTCTTGATGTACCTCTCTAAGATTAACATCCAGTGACAAGAAATGACACCAACTAATTCAACCTCATCTACTAGGTGAATTAGAAGATGAAACTGCAAGTCCATGAAACACTTTGGAAACTCCTCCTTAAACATGCAAACAATATTAGCTATCCTTGACATCACTATGGAATGCTAGCCGTATGACTCTCCTTTGATGTGATCCAACGTACAAATCAAAATAATTTAAATACGACACATTGTAGGTCTTGGGGGAAGTCATGGTTCACTCACCCATGCACACGCAGAGGATAATGACACTGCACAATAAATAGTACATTATACAAAACTTAATTATGAAATATCCCATTACATAAAAATAAAAAAAATAAAAAAATCATGTTTTTGACATACATACTCTTTAAAGGTTCAAATGGTCATGTGATTTTAACCCCGAAAATTGATCTTCCACAATGAAGCATTGTTGTAGTGAAGACCCATATAAAGAAGGAACCCTCACACCATTATAACTTCCTTTTCCAAATAAAGATCATATTTATTTAAAATCCATGGGACATCACCTTCTTTAAAAGACCAAGAGGGACCAACCTCTCCTCTAGTTTCTTGTTTTTTCCAATGTTTTATTTTAGTTTTTGAAGAAATAAGATCTCTCCTAACAACCAATGTGTCATTTTATTTCAATAATATGTTCCTCCATAAAGAAGATGAAACATTTTTAAATATATGCATGGGATCTAGTAGGTGGACAATCTTAAGATGCTCCCAATATGGGAGCTCATAAAAGACATATTTCATTTTCATCCCAATGGTCAATTTCTCAACATAGGTGTCAAAGAATTTTGGATCATCGAACATAGGCTCTGCATTTGAATCAAACATTTCTACAAACCCCTTCTCCTTCTCTCTCTCTCATATGCTCTAAGCCATTCAACTGGTGTCATTATTGCAGGCCTTTGGATTCTCTTTGGTTTACCATTGAAGGCAAATGTTGCTCTTCTGTAAGGGTGTTCTTCTGGGAGGAATACCTTGGAGAAATCACACACTGGATTTTGTAGGTGTTCAGACCACCTAGCCTTTAGAGAAGGTCCATCTGAAGGCCCAAAAAATTTACATCCATGATACCCTTTTGTTACAAGACCTGCGAAATTATTGTATACAGTTCAACACGTTAGCGACCATGAAGATTTGAACAATTGTAGTGAATTAAGTTAATATGCGAAACAATATTGTTACTAAACAAATCAATAAGAATGTAAGTTACGAGAGAAAACTCCTAATTTTGGATAATAATGTATGGTGTAAGCACATATGCCATACAATGTAAAACTCCTCTCTGTTGCGATGGGTCTGGATGCATCGTACACATGTATCCCTTCCCACAATTCATTAAATTCATCTATCGATGGTTGTAAGTAGACACCCATATTCTTCACTTATCTTCTACCAGGGACTATGAGAGCTAACATAATATTCCCATTCTTCATGGACAACCATTGGGGGATATTGTTATTGATCACTACTGCAGGCCAAACAGAGTAGTTGGTGTTTTGGAGGGAATATGGGTTAACATCATCCATAGCTATGCTAATTCGTAGACTTCATATTTCATCCTTGAATTTTTCAAGCCATGTATCCTCTATATTCTTCATGGCTATTGAATCTATTGGGATCCACATAATTCCTGACTCACTTCTGCGTGAGGCATGCCACCCTGCAACATAGCTAATTCTTTACAATGAAAGAGTATTTTAATCCTTGGTATTATAGGCATGTGCCTCAATATATTATGAGGAGGACCATGTGATTTAATCATTTCTTTTGAATTGCAATACTTTTCATGCCCACATTCCAAACATATAACTTTTTCTGCATATTATCCTCTATATATAATACAACCATTCAAATATGCATGATATGATATGTACTCAACACCCAAAATTTTCAAAAACTGCTTTCCCCTTCACACCTACTCAGAAAGACATTATCACTTGGAAGAACCTTATATTTGAATATCCTACAATAGGTGGGGAATATAATTGTACAATGTCAATATTTAACATTCATAAAATCGACCATTTTTAAATTTGATTGTGTGAAAAAATATAAGAAACTTGATCGATCATTCAATTCAATTACCTCAATCTTGACGAGGAACATTCATTTGACATGCCAAACTTTTCTTTCATGTTGTGCAACAACATCGTTGTCCCAAGCTGAGTATATTTTGACTTGCCGCCAGGTCCAAAGAGAGGGGTGGTTGAAGCATATTTCAGGATTTTGAATAAGGTATTAGTGATATAAGAATAATCCCCTAACTCATCGTTCTGGAACGAATCTAACAACATTGACTCCATGGTAGTCGTATCTCGTAAGTAATCATCCATACCAACCTCCATTTGATTGCCTCCATTGGCAACTCATGATGAAAGACTACTATTGTTGTAGTCATTCCTAATTGATGAATCTATACGTAGTGGAAATTTAATAGGTGGTTGATTCAACAATGATTTGTATGCTTCCTCTCCAATTCTTGCTCTTAATGCAACCTTTTCTTGAGTTTACATTGTAGTGGGGTGCTTCGGAAAATGTTAGGTGGGTCGCTCATCATCACTAGAATGCCAATTTCAAAAAATATTGAATGCCATTAGTACAACATCAATGATATTAGTAAGCACGTTAATGCAATTGGTTTGTTTAAATTAAATTATACCAAACAATTATTACCACTGTTGATATAGGATTATGGCTGGAAGATGCCATGTTCCAATTGGCAGGGTGAAGAGGTTGTCCATTTTTATCTACCAACTGCTTGCAATATGCTACTCCTCATAAGAGTTTCTGACGTTTATGAAAATATGGAGTAATATTTTCTGCATCTGAACTCGATTTTGAATAAAGTTCCTACAAATTTGGATACATTTTTATTCAAATTTCCATTGATTAAAAATAAATAAATTCAATTAGATAATCGAAATATAAATAAAATCTGAACTTATTGGAGATGGAAAGGGAGAAATTTGTGAAGGAATTTGATCAACAATATGGAACGAGATGGAATTTAAAGAATTGGCTATTTGATATTATTAATATTTTGTCCCAGCATTTGAGAAAAATCAGAAATAAAATTTTGTGTGTATATCCAAAATTAATCTCAACAACCGTATAACCACAATCTGAATTTCAATATAGTTTTCAAATGTTTTTTCAAGAATAAGACGACTTTAAGCAGAAAATGTATACTATGAACTACTGTAATTCATGTGGATGCATCCTAAAGGATAATTTGAGATTAATATGCCATTTTATGTGAAATTAAAATTTCAGATAGCTTTTAAACCAAATCGATGCGCTTATCAGAACAAAGCATATTGGTGTGTTTAAAAAAGTAACAACATCGGGGTATTCAAACATTACCTGCACTAGTTTCTGACATTCTGAAAACAAATATGTTATCATATTGGTGCTCTTCTACAAAAATGCACCGATGCATTTTAAGAAAAAAATAGCATCGCTACGCACCTATTTCCCGATTTTAAAAAATAAAAATGAATTCAACCAACTCAGTGCTCTTATAACAATTAGAGCATCGATGCTTTTAAATAGAAACTACATTGTTGCGTTAAAAAAATTAATCACACCATTTTTGGATTTCGAAAAAAAAAGGTATCATGTTGGTGCGTCAACAATTTGTCGCCACGACAATGTTAGTGCGCTTGACTATCGAACGCACCTATGTGTAGAGAAATTGAAAAAAAAAACTTTTTTTTTTTTTTGCTTTTTTGAAATTCGAAAATGAGTGACAATTGATTTTTTGAAACTTAATTTTGATAAAGTCCTTTAAACAATAAAAAGTTATTCACCATTTCATTATTTTAACTAAAATTTCAAGCGAGTGATATGCAAGAGAGACATACCAAGAGCATTGTGCATCAACGTACTACTTTGGAGCAGTAGAACTATTTAGAAGATCAGAAGCTTAAAGGCATGGTGATTCACTCAAAACCTTGCATAGTAAAACTTTTAAATTTTATTGTTTATTTTACTAATAATTTTTTTAAAATTTTTTGTTAAGGTTTTAATTAAAAGAGATATCATTTACAAGAGAGACCACTGTGGAGCTGCAAAATATTTTGGATTCGTCGAAAGATCAGAAGTTGAAAGGAATGGTGATTCAATCAAAACCTTAGATATCAAAAATCTTAATTTTTAATGTTAAAATATTTTACAATTTCTGTTAGATTTATTCACAATTCAAAAATAAAATAAAATTAAAAACCTTGTATAATAAAAAATTTACTATAGATTTTACTAGTAAATTGTTTACGATCTTCTTTCCTATTTAAATTTAATTAAAATTCAGAAAAAATAAATAAAATAAAATCAATACTTACCTTAAACCTTTTCTTCTTCCTACAAAATTTCATCTTAGGGTTTAACTTCCTCTACCACTTCATAACTAGGGTTTTTCAATTTAGGGATTTTAAATTTAATGGGTTTGTGTACTTACTATATATAGGGCATTTGACATGTAAAGTAGGGGAGTCAATTATTGAATTAAATCCAAACCCTATCAGCCCTCTCCATTTTTTTTTAAAATGGATGTATGTTTTGTGGTCGGTCTTCTGTAATATAACGCACCGGTGCTCCCTGTGTAATATAATGCATCTACATATTATAACACTCATTATGTCCAGTCTATTAATCGTTACTCCTAGTGTAATATAAGGCACTTGCGCATCTCTTCCAAACAACACTGTTAAATCATTTTGGTTCATTTATCCTTTCAAATCACACCGTAATAATTTAGAATTATTTTAAAAAATTAGTTTTCCATGATGATGTTGAACATTTAAATTCCTTGTGCGTTTAATGTTCTATACATACCATTTACCAAAACTTTTTTGGCTAAAAACAATTTGATTTATTTGTAAAATATATTTAATGGCTTCTATATTAAATGCTACAAGTTGTATATTGATAAATAAATGTTTAATAAGGTCTCAAGTAACAAAAATATTGATCCACACAATGATAACACATAAGAAAAGTAGAGAAGGCAAGTTCTTTGTAATTTCTTTACAAAATTAATATGTTTAAGCTATATGTAAGTTTAAATACTATGTATTGATTGGTGTGCGTCATGTAGAGCTGCAAAATAAATAAGGTAGATAAGATTATTTCTAATCAAAGTGCAGAAGAGCATAAAATCCTGATAGAAAAATTTCAAAATGATGAATAAAGTGAATGAAAAAATACTATTCAATATGAGGTTTTTTATTTTTATTTTATTTTATTTATTTAAATTTTCATTAATAATATACTTAAGAATATTAGATAACATTCTTCAAACAACCTATTAATTCATATATGTTTAATGTTCTATAGGGAGCAACAATGAAGGAAAATATTAATGTCGTTCTAAGAAAAGAAAATTATAAAACATGTAAATGAAGATGAATTGGTCCTTAGCTCATCTGGAGTAATGATGGAGGTTAATGAAAGGGGAGGGGGGGATTTTCAAAACTATGAGGGATCTAGTGAAACAAACGTATAGATATACTTTCCACTTACAATACAAAAATCAATCCAATGATTCTAAGAACTAAATTATATCTAAACTACAGGAAGTGTTTCTAGAGAAATGGTCAATGAGACATATCGTACTTGCAAAAACAAAAACATACAAAAACAAAAAATAATAATTTAAAATTCATTATTCCCAATTATATAATATGATTTTCTAGAATTACATGTATATATTACTACAAACCATTCATTTATTAATATCGGTTTTGTTATATTTAGTTTTCATATATCATTATAAAAATAGTTTATTACTTTTTTCACGAAGATTATGAAAATCTCAAATGATCAATGCGTTGATATGCGAAACATACCAATAGGAATCTCCAAAAAAGTGTATAAGGAGATGGTTAAAGAAATGGACATAATTGCATCACAAGAGGAGCCATATCAATAAGAGCGTGCTTCAAATGTATGTAATCATGATTGAATTTGTACATATAAAAAAATAATTTAGCATTAAATATTATTTTTCAAGTATTTTCTTGCAGAAAAGAAAACAAGATGGAACTCATTCAACACATAAAACATGATGACAAGGAAGAAAAGGGTTGATTACAAAGTTTGTGAGTAATTGTTAATATTTCCTTATAACAACTCAAGGTTTCATTTTTGTATATTTTAAGTTGTTTTACGACAACAATCCTTCAATGTCTTCAAATAGGTGCTAACATACAAAGAATATCCATCAGAAGAAATGATTGACATTGGGTTAAATAATGGTTGTGAGTGTAACACCCCCATCCTACATCTACCCAAGCAACAACCCAGTCGGGGTAAATATGCGATGAGACACTACTGTAATGAGATTCAATATCCTAGATGACCTTAAGGAAGTGGGACCAATGGAAACATAACATACAAACCTTGTACATCATCAATGACGCCCCCAAGAGTTAACCCAACCTTTAAGGCCTCTTACCCCTTGGTCACACTGACCTTTTTCCCCCTTAGAGTGAAAACCACAGGAATGACACTGCATAAAAGCGGCCAGGAGGTTATAGTCGTAGGAATAACACTGCATGCCAGTGGCTAAGGCCCCAAATGCTCAATTCGGTGCCTGCGGCTCCGGGATTTCAACCACCTTTTCAGGCCAAGAGCCCAGGTTACTTCCCATAACTTCATGAAAATTCCAGACATGATAAATAACAACATGACAATGATGTAGAATCAAAAATCTCATCAAGGACTCAACCAGACCCCTCCTAGCCATGGCAAGCATTTTGTCAAACATGTTAGAAACATTTAATCTACCAGTATAAGCAACAGATTTAAGCATAGGGGTCTCATACTTATATGAGAATTGCTAAGAAGCATTGATCCCTTATATAATTAGCTACAATACAATCTATTTTACCATAGATAATTTGTTCATTCATTTACAAGTAAAAAATAGATATATCTATACATCATCACTGATCAAATACATGCTTATAACTAGTATAATAACAACATAAATACCATGGATACAACAACAATAGAATCCAAATATAAACCTATACATTTTCATAACAAACACCCAAGGAATGAGCTCTTCATCATTGAATGTAAAAAACCAACCGGATATGGAACTTCCACGTTCCACCCGACCATATATTAGCTGAGCCAAATCTCTCTGCATCCAATCACCTCCATGCCACATTCAAGGCGTAAATGTGGGAATCAAATCGAAAGAACCAAAGAGGGCATCTTGAGGCTAAACCACCTCACCCCTATCAATAGAAATCAGGTTTTACTGTGATCCATCCCAGATCACTAGGCCAACACAAGCATGGATATCACCAAATTCTCTCCACCTAAACCCTGAGGAATTTTCCTATCTCCTAGTCTCTCAGGCTTGACCGCAACCCACAATATGAATCAGGGGTCACTAGGATCTAAAATAAGACATACTCTCTAGGATTTACTGTATATCCCAAACCCGCGACTCCTAGGCCTAAGGGAGAGAAAACCACCTCTAGGCCTTACTGTATATCCCTCCATTCACCGGCTGAGGATTCCTAGGCCTATCAAGGAAACACACTATCTTGCTTTACCGCAACCCACTGGTTTGAAATTGATTTTTAGTTATTTATGTGCTAATATTAGTTTTAGATTTACAATGAAATTTCTTTGTTTTCTTCTTGTACAAGGGTTTATAGATGTGCTTATGATTGATAAACAAACAAACTTGATGAGATTAAGTTGATTTCATGAACATAAAAGCATATAAACTAAATTTTGAATAAAGACATATAAACACACAACAAACCATGACAACTGAATCAATAATACATGATTTTGATGAAGGATTTCACCCCTCTTGGGCTACATCTCCTTGGTCCAGCTTCGATGGCATGGGCCTTTGTATTAGCTTCAATTGTGAAAAAATGATGTTTACAGTCTTTTGTTGCCTTTGCAACCTACTCCAATGGCTCCAAAACATCAAAATATACCAAGAATGACTCTTCCTGAGCCAAAATTGGTCGAAAATTGCCTTAGTTATGGAAAAAACCAAATTTCCTACATTTTCTCCACTAAATCTGGAAAATGTCCACATAACTCTGCTAATTCTGGAGTTCCACCATAAAATAGCGCTCTGCCAAAATTTCTGCTATGTTAATGTGTGGATTAACATGCAGTTAATGATGACTTGGTGGATAAGCACGCCATTAAACTGTGTGTTATCCATAAGCTTAAGTGGAGGATAAATTAATACTAAGCGCAATTTATGGTGGCTTAAACTTCAGATTAGTGGCATAAACATGTTTAACATTTGAAATTTTCTTGCCGGTGATAAGGCTAGCCCCTTGGTTCTCCGATTATGATCATATGGGATGTGGCTGGCCCCCTCTGAACCCCCGATAGTCGTACATTCAAATTTCAAATATTAGTGGAGATCTTATGGGTTAAGACCCACGGAGTAGAAGAGACGGTTAACGCGTTGGAGTGGCACAGGGGTGGTCGTGGGTTCGACCCCGACCCCCACACCAAATTGTGTTCCGATCTGCAATAATACCATTAAGGTTTAAGAACCTTGGAATATAATTCATATGTGTTTCCACCTATCCGCCGAGTTTAGCACTATTCGCCGAATGTAATAGCCACCGCCAGATTGGTAGCCTCTGCTACATATGCATAGGAGCTCCGCTATGTTTAGAGTAGTCTGCCGGTTAAGTTGTCTCCACTGTCATATATAGAGGTCTCCACCATGTTATCCCTATCCACCATATAGTTAGCCCACTTTGCCATATATTTAAAAGTCTCCCTTATATTTCCACCATATCCATAAATCCTCCACCATAGGCTAAGGCTTAAGCCTTAGGGTTCGAATAATATATGCACCATATATATAAATATATAGATTCAAAACTTGAATGTGAGAATTCAAAATTGGTCCAAGGTTGGATGGGTCCACACCAGAGGGGACACGTGGCGGCCTTTGCCTGCATCAGGTGTCCATCTCTGGTTGGACTACTCCAACCTAAAAAAAATTCTCATTCAACCTTAGAATAGGAGGAAAAAATTTCAATTCCAAAGTATCATTGGCGAATCTTGCTATAACACTTGTCATAGTGTCATTGGCTGAAATTGGAGAATATTCCCTAGATATTCCTAAAATGCTTACTGGACTGCCAAGTCATCAATGTGTCACTATTTTGCACATTTTTTTACATGTTTGGGAAAACAGACAATAGGTCATAACTTCTTCATCCGGAGTCGGATTTGGACGAAATGAATTGTGTCAGAATCCTTGCAATGAGCTCTACGCGATAATTCTAGTTTTGAGAATTTCTGAGCACTTTCATTTTTGAGATAAACACTGAGCCTCTAATCACCCAAAGTTTGGTGCGGGGGTTACTAGGCCATGTGTTATATCAATTCGGAGATCCACCCCACTCAGCTTCGAATCCATCTGGAAATCTAGCTAAACCAAAACATGGGAACTCCAAAACACCATGGCTATCTGGAAATGACAACACTAGGATGAAAACACTATCACACTTGGAAAAAACCCATGCCAAGAAAAAAAACAACCTCATGCAATACCATGCATGCCATATCTAGCAAGGAAAACACACATGCAAATCGATTCCTACCAAGAATCCTGTAGTAGTTGCTCGATTCCTGCTTCTCCTTTCTTTCTTCCTCCTTCATCCTACTTTCTTAACTTTCTTGCTCCAATGCCAAAGTCCTTGAAAAAATCTAAGTGTCCAAGAGAGAGAGAGAGAGAGAGAGAGAGAGAGAATAATGAGAGAGCTCCAAAAATGAACTGACAAAAGGTAACAATTGATCCTCAGAAGCCTTTTTATAAATGAGGCCTCTGTTTTCTTCATTTTTCATTATTTTAATTCATTTTACTCCTCACATGCAACTTGTGGCCTTTCATCTCCCTTTTCTCCTAATTTCCATTATTTTCATAAATAAATGTGCCAAAATTCCATTTTTGCTCTCCAAAGCCTTTTACTTTGCCTTTTCCAATTTCCTTAGCCATATTAAACCAAATGAATACCCACTAGGAATTTTTTCCCAACATTCAGCTTGGAATAAGTGTCCCATCAACTATGGTTATTATTTTTTCCTTTATTAATTTTTATTACATGGAATTTTCACCAGGGTTGTTACAGAAACCTCCCCCTTGGGGGACATCGTCCTCAGTGTTCAACCACACATATACCTCAGCAAAACCATTGAAAAGCAACCATACTTCCAATGGAGCTTTATAACATAGCTCGATGCAATATTTACAATGATCACACTGTTGAAAGGAAAACCAACATGACATCATAACAACATGAAAACTATAATGACATTACACCATACCTCTTATCGGAGCTCTATAAAATAACTCATGGCAGTATTTACATCCATAAAAATATGTATATAAACGTGAACATCACATCAAAACATATATCAAAACATCGCCAAAACTTATGCAAAAAAAATCCAACATCACACCAAAACTGTTTTACCTTAACCGACAAACAAGCAAGGATATATGGCCTGCATCTGATATGCCATCTCCCATGCAGCTTCATCGGGCCCAAATTGCTTCCATTACACTTTAAATTTCTCTATTTCTCAGTTCTAGAGGATGAGCACCTTTTTCTACAATATACACTAAGGCTTCAACTGGAATTCTCCATCGTGTTCCACCTGCAATACAGACCAGTCAATCACATGATCAACATATTTAACATATTTCTTAAGAAATGATATATGAATAACATCATGTAATTTCATTGTGGAAGGCATTGCAAGTCGATACCGATATTCTAAATGATCCTGAAGGGTACACAAAACCGTGGTACCATCTTAGCACATGATCTAATCCGCAGGGAGCTCTTCTTGGGCCTTATGCACAAGTACACCTAATCCCCAACCTAAAACTCCTTGAAAAACTTGTTCCTATCTGCATAATTCTTCTGCCTATACTGTGCTACCTTCAAGTTCTTCTTGATCACCTGCATTTATTTTTCCATTTCTTCCAAAATCTTTGGTCCAATCAGTACCCTGTTAACCAGACCACTCTAACTAATAGGAGTGTTGCAACTCCGCCCATACATAGCCTCAAATGGACTCATCTTCAATGAATCCTGGTACCCATTTTTGTAAGCGAACTCTATTACTGGAAGATACTCTTCCCACTTCCGATGTTGATGCATCACATACTTCCTCAACATATCTTGTAGTATCCTGCTGACCCTCTCTGTTTCTCCATCTGTCTGTGGATGATAAGTTGTGCTGAAGGCCAAATTGGTGCCCAAACCTGCAAACAACTCCTTCCAACACTTGGAAGTAAAATTTGCATCCCTGACCGACACAATCTTCTTTGGGACACCATGCAATTTGACAATGTCTCTGATGAACACCTGTGCTACATCACTAGTTGAGTATGTAGTCTTCATCGGTATGAAGTGTGTAACCTTTTCAACCTGTCCATGAAAACCATAATGGAATCATGTTTTCTATTTGTCTTAGGCAAACTTGTGATGAATTCCATGGAAATGACCTCCCATTTCCACTCTAGGATCGCAATCGGCTATAGCAGTCCACCTAGATACTTACACTCCACCTTAACCATATGAAAATCTAAACATATGGCTACAAAATCCACCACATCGCTCTTTAGATTCAGTCAATAGTAGAACCGCTTTAGTTCAGTCAATGTTTTCTGGAAGCATGGGTGACTTGAATATGGTGTCGCATGAAACTCCCTTAAGATCACCTTCTTTAGATCACTGCTATCCGATACATATATCCTATCTCTAAATTTAACCAATCCATATGTTGTGAGATGATAGTCCAAATCCTATACACATGTATGTGTACCTATACCTGCACTTGTACCACATGTACCTTTACTTGTGCCAACATTTGTACCTGTACCTGTACCAACACATGTACATGTACATGTACCAACGGTTGTACATGTACATATACCAACTCCTGTACCTATACCTGTACTCTATTGCAACCTGTACACAATTTCCCTATACCTGTGATCCTACTGACCTTCCTATAAGATCCTATCTCGTAAGTCTATCCCATAGGAGGTCATCGTTGTTAAGTGATTTACCTGTACTTGCATGCTAAGAGCATTTGTGACCTTGTTCTCCTTTTCCTCGATGTACCTAATCTTGAAGTCAAACTTGTTGATCGCACCCAACCTTCTAGTCTTCCTAGCATTCAAATTCAGTTGGTCAAATAGGTACCTCAACCCAATGTGGTCACTTTTCAATACAAACCACCTACCGAGAAGATAGTGCCTCCACATCTCCAGTGCATGAATGATTGATGCTAGCTCAAGATCATGTGTCAAGTAATTATTCTCGTGATCATTTAGTTTTTGTCACTCATGGAATACCACCTGTCCATCCTGCATAAGAACCTGATCAATTCCTCTCTTGCAAGAATCTGTACACACTACAAACTCCTTGTCTAGATCTACAATTTTCAACGTTGGAGCATGTGTCAAAAACTACTTAAGCTGCTCAAAATTGGCCTCACGCTCCTCTGTCCATTCAAACTTCTTACCTTTCATCTGAAATGATGTAATAGGACAAGAAATCTGTGAGAAGTTCCTGATGAACCTCCTGTAATAACCTGCCAATCCCATGAATGATCTCACCTCATCTACATTCTTAGGAGCTACCCAATCCATGATGGCTCTTATATTTTTTATATCTACTGCAATTCCCTCCTTGGAGGAAAAATGTCCCAAGTAATGAACCTCAGTCTGGAAGAAAATTCATTTGCTGAGCTTATCATAAAATTGACTCTCTTTCAACGACCTCAACATTGTTCCCAAATGCTCGGCATGCTCTTCCTCATTTTCATAATATACCAATATGTCATTAATGAACAAAATAACAAAATTTTCCAAATAAGGACGCACCACATTATTGATCAAACACATGAATTTAGTTGTGGAATTAGTCAAACCAATTGGAACTACAACAAACTCATAATTCCCGTACTCGGTCCTGAATGCGGTCTTGTAGATGTTCTACTCTTTGATTCGAACTTGGTGATATCCCGATCTCAAGTTGATCTTAGAAAACACTGCTACTCCCTTCAGCTGATCAAACAAATCATCGATCCTCGATAATGGGTACCTATTATTGATGGTCCCTTTGGTAAGATACTTGTAGTCAATGCATAGTCTAAGAGTACCATCCTTCTTCTTCATGAAAAACACTGGTGAACCCCATGGCGATACACTTGGTCTAATATAACCCATTTTAAGCATTTATTTCAGCTGCAAATTTAATTCTACCAAATCAGGTGTGCTCATCTTGTAAGGTGATTTTGATGTTGGAGCTGCCCTTGGCATCAACTCAATAGAAACATATACCTCCCTGTGAGGTGGAAACTCTAAAATATCTGCTGAAAAAACATCCTGAAACTGCTACAAAACTGGATACCTATTCAACACATCTGCATCCTCAACTTCCTTACCTTTGTCTCTAGAGATATGAACTACAAATAGCACACACCCTTTACTGCGACTACGCTTTTCCTACATATCTGTCACCATCATAACTAATGTGGATTTCTTCTTTCCCTATAAAACTCTTGGTTCCCCATTGTCATCCAAGCACTCAATAGTTTTTTCATAGCAATCTACCTTGGTCCTGTGAAGGTATAACCAATCCATACCCAATAGCATACTATAGGAGCCCAATGATAATATGTTCAAGTGCGCTATTTTAGGCATTCCATTTAACTAAAATGCACATGATCTTACCCAATGGTGAACTCTTTTCTTCGTACCTATGGCCAACTGCACTAACCAAGATTCTGCATGCATTTCCGTACTCAAACCACACTTATCCAGCAAGTCAGGACTAACATAGCTATAATTAGATCTAGGGTTAAAAAAATATAAATAAATTGATCACAAAGCTTACCATCCATCTAAATGAGAGAATCTTGGTGATCTACTTGCCTGTTGTCCACTGTTGCATAAATACAAGGAATGCTCTTCATAACATCCCCAACAGTCTGTGTCTCATGTGCACTGTATATCTCAGGCATACCGCCCTGATTATGTGGATAATTTCTCTTAAGATTCTCTTCACCGCATGTCCAACACTCTAGCTATCCAGTACCATTACCTCCATGCCACGTGTTAGTGTCCATATTTGCATACTTCCACCAGGGATCAAAACAAATTTTACATGTGCATCTTAGGTGTCCCACTCTAAATAATTTTCAATCATTCCATTAGGTCATGATATAAAATTGTTCCACTGGTGGTTGTCCTTTTCAAATGTCCCATTTTCCTTCACAAGTATATTATTGTTGACCCTCTTCCATGTCTTCATCATGCTGAAAACATGTCTGCTTCCCTTTCACTTTTAGTGAAAATCACTCATTGAGTTAGTTTCTTTCATTTCTCATTAGGTCATTAGGGTTTAATTAGGTTAAATCATTGCATTGTCTCATTTTTAATAAAGGGAAGAAAAAGGCATGAGAGTGATCCCAATAATGTTTCTTACCATGTAAAGATGACCTCCAAGATGGTTTCCAAAGTTGTAATTTGATTTCAAGTGTGAGTTTCATTCCAAGATGTAATTTTATGTTAGTTCAAATGTAATAAGTACTCAGTCTCCCAAGGCTGCCAACTCAGAGTTCCACATGCCAACACATCAAGTTTCAAATAAAAAAAGTTTCTACTTCAGCAATTTATCAAATGTCAAAGGGAGTTGTCTTTTTCCAAGGGTGCCTAAGTCATCAGTTTCCACCAGCACTAAACCCTAAATTTCCTCTCCCACTGAGCTAGGGTTTGTTATGGAATCAGAGACATATGAGCATAAGAGGCATAAGGGAGGTCATTTCAGCAAGTATGAAGCCATCCAAACTCATAAACATCATGCTTCCATAATTTTCCAAGAAGTCATTCTAAGGGACAAATCATTTTCCACTCATAGGGCCAATTTTACTTCAAACTATGTTTCTAACCAAACAGAGATGAATTTGACAAAAGAGAGAGAGGTTTTTGTCCATAATAGGTCCAAAAAGAAAAAAATCCTTCCATTTTTACACAGGTCTCATGGTTTTATAAAAATGTCAAAAATACAGGTGCCACAGGAGAGTTGCTGCACTTCTGGAGTGACCTTGGGAAAATAAAGTTTTCTCATAGCTGTAGTGTTCAAATGACTTGCCTGATGAGTGAAATTATAACTAGAAAGAGATAGAATTCAAATGAGCTATCATGATCTCAATTTGGAGTTGAGGAAGGCCTCCAAAAGTTTCCTGCACCAGCACTCTGCATTTCTGCACCCTCATTCAACACTTTTTGACCAGTCTTGGGAAAATCAAATTTTGACAAGGAAAATCAACTCCAATAAGAAAAAAAAGGTATATTTGGAAATTATATAGGATAATATTTCCCATGAGCTATCCTCGGCCCAATTTTGACATCGAGAAGGCCTCCCAATGTGGTCTAAAAAAATGTGCTGCAGGGACACTGCGCGTTTGCCAGGGACGCTGCGCGTTCGCCAGGGACGCTGCGCGTTTGACTGAAATTGTAGTGTATTTATCAACGACGCTGTGTGTTTTCTAGGGACGCTGCGCGTTTGCCTAGTTGCTTCAAAAATTCTTTGCCAGAACTTAAAATCTAAAAAATTCACTTCCAAACCTTCAACAACAACTCTTCATGCCTTGAGCAAGCTAGTAAGTAGCAAATTTGATTCACTACATTTTATCAAATGTCATTTTGACGTGTGAAGTTTGCTTAAGGGAATTTGGTGTTTTATTCTAATGCAAAACCCTAGTTTCCCTAAAAACCTAATTTACACTTAAATTTCACTCCCTAAACCTTCATAACCCTTCCCCCATTTCAGTCTACCCTTTCCCAGACCCCTACAGTGACATTCCCTTTCCCTAAGCCTTCATTTCCTTAAAACCCTAAGCCCTAGGTACACTAGTTACCTAGGCTCAAAATTCCCTACACTTGTGATAAATCACTTGTCCCAAAAACCTATATATCCCTACTCCCTAATTCATAAATCCCTACCCTCTTCTCCCTTAAATTACCCTATCCCATTCCCTAGTCCTAAAAAATCACATTCCACCTCATCACACCTCCCTAGGGTTTTAACACTAAGGCACCTATGGAAGAAGAAATAAAGGAGAGGAAGCTAAACAATGGGGGAAGATAAAATTTATGAGGAAGATAGACAACAAAGAATGACATACAAAGGAGGATGGAAAACACTACTGCAAGAGACAAAATTGCAAAGGCCAAGCTCAAACGAGCCTATGCAAAACTTAAAGTTTAACGAAGCAAGGGGCAAAAGAAAAGTTGGAAATACTTTTTGAGATTTTAATTCATGCCTCAATCACTCAATGATCAAGTACTCCAACAATTTTGACACATTTTTTCACTCATGTTAATTTCTGCAATTTTTGATAATTTTCAACTCAGAAATTTTGCCAAAGGCGAAGCGACATGGACACTGCGCTCTTTTTTGGGGCCTCTAAATGAAAAATGGCTACCACCATCAGGTTCATAATGATTAGGACATAACCCTAGCAATTTTTAAAATATTTGGAGGAGAATTGGTCCCTCAAACATGCAAAACACCACTTAAAAATCATGTTTTTGCCTCCTTTTTGACTTGGTCACTGCATGTTTACTAGTCCTGGGAGATTGGATTTTTGACAGGGAAAATCAAAACCATTTTGAAAAATTAAGATATATATAGAAACTAGATTCATATATCTTTCCAATGAGATATCATGAGCTGAATTTGGACACCGAGAAGGCACTCAAAACTATCTTTGAAAACATGCTAGTTTTTCTGCTTGGATGCTGCACGTTTGCCAAGAAGTTTCCAATTTTCACAGTCTTCAGCAATTTTTCTCTAGTTTGAATTTTCACCTTGGGAAATGAGAAATAACTAATGTAAATGATCAAGATGAATGTAAAAGTCATGTTTTTAATTTTATGTAGGGTTTATACATTAGGTAAGTCATTAGTTGAGGTCAAATGAATCAGTTCTTAGAGATAGGAATGAGTCAGTTTCCTCATCTATACTCTAGCTTGCTGTTCAGATTTTCATGTAAACCTCCCTCATCTCATGGATTCGACCCCCTGAGGTTAGGATGAGTTGTTTTGAGGTCTATATCTTATTTTTATTTCTCATTAGTAAGGGTTGGACTCAGTTGGATGCTTGGCTTTTGAAGAGACACACTTTGTATCAGTTTCTGAGCAGGAATATTAATAAATTTTGCAACTATTTTTATGGGATCCCTGTGGTATGGTGTTTAGTTCAGTTTCTCCTTTTGTTTAATGTATTGTTAATTTTATTCATCATTTCATAACTTCTAAGTGAATGTATATAAATTATATAAGCATAATCCATTCTCATATGCTTTGTTTTGGGTAAACATTCACATTCTGTAATTTATTTAGTTTATAAAGAAACCATGATTTCAGCATGCTCTTTCTAGATCCTCATATGTCTTTATCATCCCACCCATTGAAAACCTAAAGTGATAAATTACTATGCCTACCTTGCCCCATAGAACACCCTGCAAATTTTGACCTAATTTTCCTTGCCCTGACTGTTTTTCTCCTTCTAATCCAACACAAACCTATACAATCAAATCAAACCCTAAGCTACTATACCTAGCCTAATATCTTCTTTACTCAACCATCTTGGCTGTGATCCTTACGGAGAGATCCCTCTCCTTGCTTAGTAGGGATAGATACTTGGCTAAGCGTGGTTTGTGGTTACATCAAAATTGCCTTTTTTAGCCCGAGGTTCAATCCGAGTGATAACACCACGGTTGTGATATATGATGCTGTTATGTCCTATGTCCCTATCCAACAACATTAAACTTCTTTTGCGGTGCCAAATTTTCTTTCTCATCTTCATTATGATGCCTTGCTCTCTTAGGCTGCCATTTACCTTTACCTTTGTCACTCCCTTTCCATCCTTGCTGAGACTCATTTTTGCGCTTTGACTGTTCATAGCAATGATTTAGCTTAGCAATGACTTCCTCAAGTGACTGAGGCTCATCATACTCAATACGATCTCTGAATGCTAATGGAAAACCATTGAAAAATCACTGAAATTTCGACTTCTCATCCTCAAGATATGGTACATACCTCAATAGCTCCAAGAATTTTGTTGTGTACTCTTATCTGTCATTGATCCCATTCTCAACTCATATAATTATTTGGCCTTGTCGTCGTAATACCTCTCTGAAAAATAATTCTTCCTGAAAATACTTTTGAACTCATGCCAACTCAAGTCATCTATCCTGATGTCTCTAACCCACTTCACATCTTCCCACCAAATGTCCGCTTTACCTTTAAAATAAATATAGAAATACTAGCCTTCATTTTTTCTGTGTACTCATTCAACTCAGAGAATTTTTTCATTCCCAGTATCCAAGCCTCTACATCTTCTAGTTTATTCAAGTCTCCATCAAAATTAGGTGGTTTTTCTTTCGTGAATTCATCAGGAAAGTATCCCCTATAATTCCTCCTGCAAGGATGATACCGATGACGATCATGATGTCTATTCGAACCATAACTAGAATGGTACTTGTAATCATCACCCCTCCTATCCAGAGTGTCCAACAACCAACCATTTCTCACTATATCAGCTCTATATGACATGTGTCTTCCAGGAGACCTACTTCCATATGCTCCATTAGTTCTATCCTCTTGTCCATAGCTGATCCTAAGTGGCCCTTGTTTCTGCAAATGTGACAAGCTCTGAAGAAGTATTGCATACACCTCTACTTATTTCTCTTGTGCCTGTATGATCATGTCATTATCCACCTTACAACTCCTTATTTCTTCCTTTAGGATTCTTAATGTCTTTTCTAAATGAGAAGAGTGCCCACCATGCTGCTCATATGACTCATAGGGAGATTCATTGTAGTCTACCATCTTTCTATCCATGTTGATCTTTCTTCTTTCCAAGCATAATCTGTCAACTAAACCAAATAACAATAAACCAACATACCTTAGTGTAATTTTGGGAGGATACATTCTACAAGATCAACTAATCAATGTAATACATGTATATAAAAAATCTTAACAACATATAAACTCATAACACATGGTATACTAGCACATAATCATCGTTATAGTTGGAGTCCATTCATCAATGCATGACCATACCAAATACACACCAATGCCAGCTTGAACACACACAATCACAAGAACAGACCATACTCAAGCATAAAAAACATGGAACCCAACATTAATGACTAATGCATTCTTAACGTATAACATAACACAAGCAGTCATACACGGAAAACACACAAGCATGACCAATATGTGACCTAGCATAAACAAGCAATGCATATTCAACATGTAACAACACATAAGCAAGTGTGCCCACTATGCTGCTCATATGAATCATAGGGAGAGTCCTTGTAGTCGACCATCTTTCTATCCATGTTGATCTTTCTTCTTTCCAAGCATAATATGTCAGCGAAACCAAATAATAATAAACCAACATACCTTAGTGTAATTTTGGGAGGATACATTCTACAAGATCAACTAATCAATGTAATACATGTATATAAAAAATCATAACAACATATAAACTCATAACACATGGTATACTAGCACATAATCATCATTATAGTTTGAGTCCAGTCATTAATGCATGACCATACCAAATACACACCAATGCCAACTTGAACACACACAATCACAAGCACGGACCATACTCAAGCATAAGAAACATGGAACCCAACATGAACCACTAATGCATGCTTAACATATAACATAACACAAGCAGTCATACACGAAAAACACACAAGCATGACCAATATGTGACCTAGCATAAACAAGCAATGCATATTCAACATGTAACAACACATAAGCAAGTGTGCACAGACAATACATAGGCATAAAAAACACACAATCAGTCATATACACATGAAAACATGTTGAAAACAACACCATTAGTCCTTCCATGGCGACACCACTTCCACCATGTCCAATACAACATAGATGTAACAAACACATACACCATAGGTATGAGAAACACAAATGAAACCAATAGAAAATCACGACCAACACACCTCCCATCTAGTCCAAGGGTTGGACCATGCTTCGATACCACACTATGGTATCAAATATCACACAAAGAGAACATAAACCAAACAACACCCAAGCAGAGTGTAACCATGCTCTGATACCACTTTGTGGTATCATATATCACATGAGAGAACATAAACCAAACACTGTCCAAGCAAAGTGCAGCCACACTCTGATACCACTCTGTAACACCCCTTTCCCACATCTACCCAAGTAACTGACCAACTGGGGTAAATATGCAATGAGAGGCTACTATAATGATATTCAACTTCCTAGATGACCTTAAGAAAGTGAAATCGAAGGAAACATAACATACAAACCTTTTAAATCATCAATGACACCCCAACGAGCTAACCTAACCTTTAACGCCTCTTACCCCTGGGTCACATTGACCTTTTGGCCTCTTTGAGCCATAGTCGTAGGGATGACACTGCATGCCAGAGGCTAGGAGGCTATAGTCGTAGGCATAACACTGCATGCCAGCAGCTAGGGACTCAAATTCTCAGTTCTATGCTTGCGGCTCCGGGATTTGAGCCACCTTTTCAGACATGATAAATAAAAACAATACAATGATTTATAAGAAAAAATATCATCAAGGACTCAACCATACCCCTCCTAGCCATTGCAGGAATTTTTTCAGACATGTAACAAACATTGAATCTACATATGTAAACAACATATTTAAGAATAGGGGTCTCATACGTATATGAGAATCACTAATAAGTATTGCTCACTTACATCATTAGCTGTAATACAATATATTTGAACATAGATACATTGTGCATTCATTTACAAGTAAAAACATAGATAGAGACATAAATCATCACTGATCAAATACATGCTTATAACCAACATAATAACAACATAAATACCATGGATACAACAAAAATAGAATCCACATAGAAACCAATACATTTGCATACCAAATACCCAAGGAGCGAGCTCTTCATTACTGAATGTAAAAAACCAACCAGAGATGGGACTTCCATGTTCCACCTGACCATATATTGGTTTAGCTAAATCTCTCTTCAGCTAACCACCCTCGTGCCCTATTCCAAGCATGAATGTGGGACTCAAACCGAAAGAACCAAATAGGGCATCCCAAGGCTAAACCGCCTCACCCTCATCAATAGAAATCATGATTTTACATTATCCATCTCGAATCACTAGGACAACACAATAAACATCTCATAACCAGCTTTACCGTGATCTACACCTGATCACTAAGCCAACACAAGCATGGATATCACCGGATTCTCTCCGCCTAAACCATGAGGAATTTTCCTATCTCCTAGTCTCTCAAAATTTACCACAACCCACAATCTGAATCAGGGGTCACTATGCCCTAAAATGAGACATAATATCTAGGCTTTACCATATATCCCAAACCCAAGATTCCTAGACCCGATGGAGATAAAACCACCTATAGGATTTACCGTATATCCCGCCATTCATTGGTCAAGGATTCCTATGCCTACCAAGGAAATACACTATCCAGCTTTAACACAACCCACAACTTGGTTCAAGGGTTACTAGGCCATGTGTTATATCAATTCAGAGATCCACCGCACTCAGCTTCGACTCCATATGGTATTCCAGCTAAACCAAAAGATGAGAACTTCACAACAACATGGCTATGCAAAAATGGAATGGCTAGGATGAAAAGCACTGTCACACCTGGTAAAAACCCATGCCAAGAAAGAAAATAAACACATGTAATACCATGAATGCCAGATCTAGTAAGGAAAACACACTTGCAAATCGATGCCTGCCAAGAATCCTGCAGTAGATGCTTGATTCCTGATCCTCCTTGCTTGCTTCCTCCTTCCTTCTTTCTTGCCTTTCTTGCTCCAATGCCAAAATTCTCCAAAAGATATAAGTGTCCAAGTGTGTGTGTGTGTGTGTGTGTGTGTGTGTGTGAGAGAGAGAGAGAGAGAGAGAGAGAGAGAGAGAGAGTAATGAGATAACTCCAAAAAGGCACTAAAAAAAGGTACCAACAGATCCTCAAAATAATTTTTATAGATGAGGCATCTATTTTCTTCATTTTCCATTATTTTCCTTCATTTTTCTCCTTAGATGCAACCACCTATGACCTTTCATCTCCATTTTCTCCTAATTTCCATTATTTTCATAAATAAATGTGCCAAAATTGGCATTTTGCCTCTCCAAATCCTTTTCCTTCACCTTTTCCAATTTCCTTAGCCATAATAAACCAAATGAACACCCACTAGGATGTTTTGCCCAAAATTCAGCTTGGAATAAGTGTCCCATCAACCATGGTTATTATTTTTTCTTTATTAAATTTTATTACTTGGAATTTTCACCAGGGTTGTTATAGTGAGTATATGTTGGCTATCAAAAGTCAATTGTGAAATTTGTAAGTATATATGTTGTTTTACTTCTCTGAGTTTATAATTAATAGAACAAAAAAATTCTTTATATTAAATCTATGATTTATAATGGGGTTTAAAACATGTAGGAAAGAAATTATGGAACTACGCCAATAGAAGACTTGTTGCAACAAGGCATGAGACTTGGTTTTGAAACCATGTGCACAATTTATGAGTCACTTCCTGCTATGGTACAATGAAGGCAACACTAGAAGTTATCTCCACCACAGTAAAGGACTGCGGAAATCTGTTTGGACCTCGCTGCAGGAGGATCCAAACATTCAAAAGATTGAACAAGAGATACAAAAGAAGCATAAATTGTTGGATGAGATCAAGAGGACTCTAGCACCTACGCAACAACTTGCTTGCATCATATACGGGAAAAGTCTACATACACAGATCAAGGATCTGCGCAGGTAGGAGCAATTAATCACAACAACGATACAACCGTGGCAAGATGAGGCCATTCAAATGTCTCAGAAATTTGAAGATAATGAAATGCACAAGAAGTAGAAATACATGCTTCAGAAGATTGTCGGTCCTACATTAGAGAAGCTGTTAGAAGAGTTCTGCCAAGAAAATAAGAAGTTTGCAGAGATGGTTCAGCCATTAAGGACATCCTACACCCGCATCGCAGAAAAGGTTTAGGGTCACCAGTTGAGTGACACGGGATGAGTCACATGTGAGTGTTGGGGGCCTGTTGGGCATGGCCCAACTTGGTCCATGTTGAGTCAAAGACTCCGACACTCAAGGAGCAGAGTGCGTAGTCTAGTGAAGAGAAATCAACCACGCAGAGTTTTACGGGCTTTGGGGTGGGTAAAATCTCCTTTTTTTGAAAAGGGATCGGGTTTATTTTGTTAGTTTTGAAGTCTTCCCATGGTTTGTGGACCATGGTGTTGTAATATGTAAAGGCTATATAAAGAAATTCCATATTGAGTTAATGAAAAAAAGAGATCCTCATTGTATAAGCGCAAACTATGAAATATATGTGTTTTATTCTGTTTTGGGTCTTAGGGGAAGGCTCCACAATTGTGTGCGTGGAGGCCTTGAAGAGTCTGCAGCTGTGTGCATAGACCACCTGCAGTTGTGTGTGTAGGTTCGAAATGTGTTGTACTGAAGAAGATAGATCATTAATAAAGAAAAGGAAGTTTGAAGCAGATCTATGCGCATCTGTGTATTTTGCTTATTATCTATACTTTAAGCTGTTTTATGCATCACAAAGTCTTTTATGTTATTTATGTCTGTTATATTGGTTTGAATATTACATAATATTGATAAAGGCATAGTGAAAAATAATATTAAGTGATGAATAGGGCATAGACTATGGAAGTAGATGGTTGCATCCACACAGTTCAGGAAAGCATAAGAAAGAAGTTAGCACTAGATCCACATCCTAGTGTCCATCTGGATGCAAAAACCTGGTTCTGACATCACCCAATATTTCCTTGGGTGAGACTGTGATTTGCACTATAGGTTGTTGGTGAAAAGGGCCGGTAATACAGGGTTTTGTTGGTAGCGCATCTAATCTGAACCTGGGCCTTGACCCCTTCAAGCCAACACTTACCGAGAAGAAATAAATTGAAAAAACAAATTTTATTAAAATTATTTATTGCAAGTAGTAAGTAATACAAATTTATGCAAAAATAATAAGGGAATTATGATTGAAGAAATCTAATTAAAAAAAGAAAGGATCCACTCATAATTCACGTTATTGGAAATTTAGCTAGCTTAATGTTAACCAAAATTTCAATTGAAAAATTTGTTGATCCTAGTATACCATAAATAACAATTACTATAAAAAATATTTCAATTCCAAACATTGTAATTAACTTCGGAGCAATTATTAATGTTATGACAATGGAAACAATGAAATTTCTAAATATATGCAATCTTTGACCAACATCTACAATTTTAGAATTAGTAGATAGATCAAGAGTTAAACCATAGGGTGTAATTGAAGATATCATGGTATATTTAGATTCATGGTAATATCCACTAACTTTTTAAATTCTTCAACCTAAATCTAATCTAGGAGAACATCCCATCATTCTTGAAAGACCATGGTTGGTTACACTTGATGCATTTATTGGTTGTAAATAGGTAAATATGACAATTTATATAGGTAATGAAAGGGCATGACTGTATATTGGAAAGATCTCGATTCAGTCTCAAATGTGGTCTTATTGCGATCTTCTGGCGCAATCTGAATCTGATGATACCCTCAAAACTCATCTAAGAATGAATAAGCTTCTTGGCCTCCAACATTATCCAGGATTTCATCAGAGAATGGAGTTGGGAACGGATCATGCACACAAGCATCATTCAACTTGCACATATCTAACAGATACTAATTTCTCCCTTGGTGTTCTACCATTGGAAGAAGATGATAGCTAATCTAACAAGTATGTTTTTAAGTTATCCTGATACTTTTACTTTTGACCTATCTAGTTATACGATCTTTAGGCAAAATATGGCATAATATTAGAGGAAGCTCCAAAATCAACTAGCAATTGTGTACATTTCTGTTATAAATTTCAAAGGTTAATAATAACGGGGTGGGGGGGGGGGGTGGTGTGAGAATTTGATTTTTCACCTATTAGAATAGCATTAGTACTGACCTATTTATTTTTGTCAGAAGAAGCATGCGTATTTTTCTCTTTATCTTTAGTAACAAGAGATTGTTTGGCAGTAGGGGTCTACTTTTTATTAGCAACTAAATCCTTGATCCGGATTTATGCAGGAACACAATAAAATACAGAAATAAACATAAACACATAGATGCATCATAAAATATACTTCATTTAATTAATATCAAATAAATGAAATAAGCTTACACACAAAATGGAAATAAACTAGCTCGAGCGATGGTAGCTTATCTCTGAGAAGAGATGTGGCGGCTACATGCCTCTGAATTGTGTTACAATGAGGCTCAAGGGCCTTTTTATTATTGAACAACATGGGAAAACCCTAAACAACCAAAACCATAACCCTGGGAGATGGAACGCCAATGGTTTGCGGGCCTCATTGGGGTTAGTTGGGCAGCCAACTTCCCAGGGTTGTAACTTGGTCATATTATCTTCGTTTGGCTCATACGATATATTTTCAGAAATATCTCTCTGAGTACTACAGGATTTTCCTCTAACCCTATTTGCGGCCCTAAAAAAGACACTGTTTAGGGGGTCAAAACTGCTCCGGAAGTTTAGGACTAGAAAAACTGCTAAAAATAGTAAATGCTACTATAAACAAGGAAACTAATGAAACCGATTGGAGGTCTATGTGGAATAGGTGGGTGGCCACTAATATCCACCTAGATCAATCCCTTAACAAAGTATTTATTTTTTCTTTAGTTTTGTTAAAGAAAAAATGGAAATGTCAATTCTACTCTTGTCCATATCCTCCACTACATCATATTGTAAATGCAATTATATATTCAAGATTTTAGGAATTGATTTGTCTTGTGTAGTAGGATTTTTTGGATTGTTTGTTGTAGGAATTACAAGGGTTGAGGAAGAGGGCGTAGGGTTTGAATTGGAAGAAATTGATCGTTTGTTTCTGGTTTTGAATGCATTAATGTCTTCATAGAAATCCTCTTCATCTGCATCAATAATTCCTTCAAATGTGTCCCAAATTATGTTTCCTTTTGGAATATGATATTCACTTTCTTCTGGTGTTTGTTCTCCCTCTTTGATTTCCTTCTCATCCGCAGAATAAATATGAACACTAAGAGGAGAAGGTGGAGTATTCTTTTATAAAATGTCCTAAAGGTAATTTTGGACGATGATTTCTCTCCTACGTTTTTCTTGAGGTCAGTGATGTCATTAGCAAGTTTATTACCAGTCTATATAGGATTTCCATATCAAAAGACTATTTTCCTTTCTTATCTTCTCTGAAAGCTACTTTCTTTACAAGGGGAGAAGACTTATTTTCTTCCACGGGTGCTTTACTAGTAATACTTATCATTTTATTTTTGACCTTCACAACTTCCTACATTGATTTTTTTAAAACAATTTTATCAGCTATTTTCACAAATATGGAAATACGTGATGGTAATACAGTATTATAACATTAATTTTACATAATCTATAAGCCTGGATGTTTCAATAATTTTATTCAACAGAGATGCAAACCTTTGGTTGAAATATTTAATATTTTCCTTGTTGTGCATTTTAATTCTAGATAGTTCCATGATTAATGCTACATGATTTTTATCATCAGCAAACATTTTAATGAATATGTCTTCAAAATCATCCCAACTATGAATTGAACTATCAAGTAATGAAAAATACATGGCTAAGGATTTTCCCTCAAATGTGTAGGGAAATAATCTGAATAAAATTTCCTCCTTTTGTATGCCCAATAGATTACATGCTAGCATTAATTTCCTAATGTGATATTCAGGAGCTTCTCTATTATTTAGATTAAAATTAGGTAGAAATTTCTCAGGGTGTTCTGGTAAATCATGTTGAACTCCTCAAATTTTTACTGCACAAAATGACAGTGAAGGTCTTCATGGTTATTGTCCTCCAACTCTGGCCATGACTAGAGGAGGATTAGGTGTTCTAAGAAGAATTGGAGTTGAGGGGTGAGAAGGTAGTGGTTAATAGATAGGACTTTCAAGAGATGTAGAGGTGTGAAGCAGTGTAGTTGTTTTCTCTTTCGATATAGATTATATATTTCTATTTCACTTTTAGGGTTATTTCCTCTGGTGGGAAAGGGTAATTCAAGTGGTTCTCATAAAAACAATTTACTCTAAGATTTTGCGAGGATTTTTGAAGGAGGGACAAAGGAACTAGGTCGGATGAACTGATATATTGGGAAGATATTTCTCCAAAAAATTGTTCTATTTTTTTTCTAATGTTTTGGATTTCAAGAGATTATTTGACTGCTGAGGAGTACTTATGATAGTATCCTTGAGGTAACTATAAATTGATAGTTTCATAAGTGATCCTAGAATACAAAATTTCAGGTTAAGGTGAACGAGTTTCTATTTATGATATTAGAGGATCGATTTCTAATTGATCAACTTCAGATATTATTGGATTAGGTCTATGTTGAGTGCTTGAATTTGATTCGAGGTTCGAAGGTCATGATGATCTTAACAAATGGATATTAGTTTTGGTAAATTCTTGTGCCATTAATCATTAGATGACCTCCTCCTAGCACCAAAATTGTTGATGGTTGGAATAGACTCAATCATTTATAAAGGTTCTTCAAATATTAGTGGAAAATAACAATATAGAAACTAATAATTTAAACAGATGCAAACATTAATTGATTCAGCAAAGAAGAAAAATGAGATTTTTGTTAATAACAAGAAACAAAATAAATAAACAATACCACATTCGTTCCAAGAAGTAAAAAAGTTGAAATCTCTGTTGGCCCTTTTCACTTCTTCAAAAATAAAACTTTACAATAGTGTCAAGGCCTATTTCTTTGAAAATACAGAACCTCGATCAAGGTCATGGGGATTTATTTAAAAAATATTACAAAATGGCTAGATAAAGTTGGTATATAATTTCTTACAACCAAAAATATTTAAAAACATAAAATATAAAGAAAAATATAAGACTATTGAAATTGTGGGAAAAGCAGGTGAATCATCTTTGAGGTGCAACTAATCCAGAAGCTTCCATATGATATTTTCATTGTGAATGGACCTTCAAAGCATGAGTGATCAGGCTTGGTGGACTGAAAATAATGTTTATATGGTAGTCAAATACCCAATTTTCCACAACTAGCAGTTCTTGTGAAATTTTGGAGGCAATTTTCTTGGTCAGTAGGAAATAACTTTGCGGTTTGACCAAGAACCAAGAGATTGCTTTAGGTATACCTTTCCTAATTGCCTGATTTGTTTCTTAGAATCCATCCTATGTCTCTACACATCAGTGATGAATTCATTTGACCCAGTGGATTCATCTATAGATGGGACATCAAGCATATTATCTTCTTTGATTATCTAGGTACCTGAGATAATAAGTGAAGTGCAGGATTGTTCTGCATCCTTCACTAGACTTTTAGAGTATTGTAAATTCTTTTTCCATATTTTCAATGAAACCTTGCCTTTAGTCTTATCTACATATAAACTTTGTGGTAATTCACATAGAACAGTCTTAGCCATATCATTACAAGACGCTAATTGGGGGAGAAGCTCCTAAGCTTGACTAAGTTGTGAAGTTCTATCTTTGATATCATTGAATAATTTTTCAATCAAGTTCTGTTGCATCTAATCTAACCTCAAATTCTTACATAAATATTCTTGTGCTTGTTATTATATTATATTTTTCCCCACTTAGCATCATATTCTTGTATTGGCCTGGGAAGTATCCCTTTCCCCATACAAAACTAACATCATTTTAAAAATAATGTTTCAAATTCCATACATGACCTGCACAAATTAAAAGTGAATATGCACATGATTCACCTGAAAGATTCTTATGTAAAACTTTTTTAATTTTGAAAAAATATATAATTCAACTATTTTTTAGGCAGAGTTTACACGTTAGACAAGAATCCCACCTACAGGAGCCTGTCACATAACCAACCCAACCAATTTGTGGTGGTATAAATAAACACCTTGGATTTCCCTCATATGCATCCACACTTGACATCCATACTCTGCCAAGTTTTCCCCATATTAGGTATGTTATTCTCATGATTTTAAGCACTTATCTATCTTTAGGAAACTTTAGTTTCCTTGCAATGGTGTTGATCATATATATCTCACTTCTACTTTTCTACTATTGGAGAGGAGACCTTCATTGGCTCAAGAAGGAAGGATTTGGACGAAGATTTCATCAGTGCCGACAACTAGGATCAAGTTATGTCATAACTACTTTATTGTTGTTGTTTTTCAATAAAAGAAACTCATATTTCATTCCCATTTTCGCTATATATCTTTCATGGTTATGAATTTCTAATGGATGTCATTATGGACTAACATGATTTATATGTTTATATACTTTGAATTCTTTGATATGTTCTTGGTTTCTTAATTGTCTTGCAGGTCTACAACATTAGAACAAGAGGTTAAGGTTTGGACCCTATGGGATCTAAAACAAACATAGGACTTGTCAATGAGTACCACCTACTCATTTTGTGAACTTGAAGTAGTTTGCAAGTTTGTTTGAGTTCCTTTGTTGATTTTTTTATTCCTCTCTATTAGGGCTATCAACCTTAGTCCTAAGTATCTTCCCTAAGGGTTGTTTTCTTTATCTAGGTGATCACACAGTTGGTTGTATTTTTTTAGTATTATGATCTTCTATTGGATTTGTTCTTCTAGCCTAATCCTTTGGATCGGGGCTCGTTTTTTTATTTTTACTCAAAATTTTGTTTATAGATAGTTTTCTTTGATAACATTCATGTATACATGCATCTGGTCTATTTACAACCCACGTACCTGCGATTTTCTTTTGTAAAATTTGTGTATATGCGTACTTTGTTCTCTGAACTGTCACATATGCTTCTAAAAGTGAAAAAATCACTTTTTTGAGTGCTGAGTTGGTTTGGAAAAGATTTTTCTGATCCCTAGCGTTTGTTTGAGGCTAAATTTTCTGAATTTCAGGTTTATTTATTTACACTTCAATATTTTACCTGAAGGCACACTTGTTTCAACTTAGTTTTTCTTTACTTTAAGGTATTTTTGGTTCTGAGTTGGGATCTTCGGCTTTGTTCATAGGTTCTCGATTATTTTAAGTCTTCGTGGAAGTATTTTTTCACCGTTTTATTTGTAACATTGAATGCTTCTCATTAATTTTATCTTATTGTGTTCGTGGAAGTTGTCTTTTGCATTAGTTTTGATTTCATTTGCTTGAAGTTATTGGATTTTATTTGATTGAAGTTCTTGTATTTCATTTGATTGGAATTATTGGATTTCATTTTCTTGAAGTACTTAGATTTCATTTGTTTGAATTTTTTGGATTTAATTTTCTTGAAATTCTTTGATTTCATTTTGCTTGAAGTTTTGGATTTCATTTTTAAAGAAAAGAAAAAGAAAAATTGTTTTGTTTTTCCTTTTTCATTTTTTTCTTTCTCTTTACGTTTGCTTTGAGAGTTTGAAAAAGAATTCCTTGTAGTGCTTATGGCTTTGACATGTTACTATCATTTTGAGGTATTCTTGTTGCGTCAATTTTGTGGGTTGCATTGGTGCATTGTTGCATTAATAGGTTGTTTATCTTGCCAATGGATTTTGATTGCATAAGGAATTATTCATACATGTTTGCATCTTGCATCACATAATATTTGCATTTTATAAAGAATTTTGTGTCTTTGTTAGCTTTGAATTTTTGAGTGTTCATTTTCAAAAGGAAAAGTAAAGAAAATATATTGTTAAATAGGATCTCATAGAACCCTAGTACAAATCACCTTTTTGTTAAAGGAAGAGAGTTGCATCACATGTAGTTAGGTGGTCTTATTTGTTTTCTTTTTGTGTCAAAAAATCATTAGTTACACTACCACTACCCATGATTTAACTAATAGACAAATAAAATTAATGATTAATCTAAAATCAACTAGAATTTTATTTTTGTCCTAGAAAACTACCCAGTCTAGGTGATTTAGGGCCTTGGAATAGGTGTGTGGAGAGTATAATATCTAAGGAAACTCAGATAAAACATAGAATTTGATTAAAGAGTGGAAATATATTTTTGCATAGGTTTTCATGGAAGCTACTCTGAAACAGGAGTCGAGCACTAGGTCGTGTAACAGTAAGGAAAGAGAGATACCCCCTCTCCTACTTGTTGGAGCACTTGTCCACAATTGTCCCCCTCAACTTTTGATTGCAAAGTGGTGGCCTTAGTTCCTTTCCTGGGGACCACGTAGGTGACTATGAGGGGAATACCTATGGTACCTAAGATAGACATTGTATCACTATCATAGTGCTCCTAGAGGGTGCCCCACGATGCAAGGGTACTTGAACTGACCAAGGTTATCATCATGAGGTTAGTGTAATTATTTTTGTTACCTTCGCTGGTAGGAATTAGGACCTCGTCATCCAAATATTACCTTTGGAAGGCCCTTTATCTGATTTCTCGTATTTTGGTGTCTGGTTCTAATCACCCAGGGTGAAAATACATGAGGGTATTTTGCTTGTCTATTATATTTAGGATTTTTATAGTGAGTTCTCTGTGCTCATAGCCTACCTTAGGGTGTTTGGTCTTTTAAATATTTTTATTTTTAAAAGTGGTTGATCATTAATGGTTCACCATCTAGGAGGATTTGAGGGCTTTCTCTTGTGAGTGTTGAGTGTTCACCTTGAAGGCGTAGGTGGGACTCTTGTTATGCAACCATATCACATAACATAAAAAATGATAGATCAACAACTTGAAAATAAGCCTCTTCAAGGATGAAACCTCCTTTTACATAAAATAAATAAACAATTTTGGAATGATTCAAATGAAAAGACCTCTCAGGTATATATATGAGTCTAAAGGGTCAAAATATAATTAGGTATCAAAAATAAAAATAGTGGGCTTCTACGGGGCACAACAATAACAATATGGGAGCTACAATAGTATTATATGAACCTTAACAACTTTATGGGTTATTTTGAACCAATTCAATCGAATGCAATGGAATCAAACCCTCCCTCAAAGGGATCATAATATAAGGAAGGACTTGAAGGTCAAGGTTTCATTTGTGATATTGATAGTAAATTTCTCGATCGAGTCCTTTTTTCATCGGTGTAGGGTTTAGAAGATCAAGTTGAGGTAGAGGATATCCCGGATTCCTCCATGATAGATTTATATCCCCTTCCTTACATCATATATTTTGCAGGCATCATGATGGCAGAGGAAGACACCGATCATCTATTTCTTACCTGGCTCGTCATCGAAGTTCTCTGGACTCTTATCCTTTCTGCACATAATCTCAACTTAAGATGGGATGGTCACACTATTCTCTTGGCATGAGATTCCTGGTGGAAATATTCCAATCCCCATAAAATACAAAATATTCCCACATTAAGCTGTTGGGGAATTTGGATTTCTCACAATCATGCTATCTTTCAAAACATTCAACCTTCTTGGAACACAACTTCTGCACACATATCCTCTATATATCACCTGATTTCGGATGACCCTCCTCCACCTAACCCTCGGAACATCATTCCTGAGGTCATTGACTCTACTTTTCCGTGGGATTACTTTGATGGTTCCACACAACAAGATGGCTATGGGGGGGATTTCTTCTACACCTATCTGAACTTCACTATTTCAAAATCAAAATTGGCCTTGGTAGGGGAAAAAACAGCTATGCTGAATTATCCTGTCTCCTTGAATTTATACAATTTTCTATTACCAAACACTGCAACCAAATTCAGATCTTTGGGGACTCTAAAATCATCATTTATTAGTTCAACCAACATACTGCATGTCACGTGCACACACTACATAACATCTTGGATGAGGTATATCAACTCAAAGCACATTTTTACATCTCATGTCAACATATTTACAGGGAGAGGAACAATATTTTTGATCAGCTATCCAAAGAGGGAGCATACTTATTGAGGGATCAATGGAAGATCCAGGAGCTCAAAGATCATCTATACTACCAATAATTCCATAGAAATTTTGAATACTTTCACACACAAAGGGCAGTGGGAACATAATTATACCTGCAGATGATACACATCACTATGCTATTTTTGGGCTGTTTCATGCAAAAATTATTTTTGACTATGTATTTACCACTTTTTATTTTCCATACGTATATATCACAGTAATATCTATCAGACCTTATACTACCACAACATATTTTTGTTGAAAATATTAGAGACGTAATGAACTAAAAACAACTACTAGTTGATTTGAATATGTTAAACGCATATACAACATGTAAATTTCTTATTTATTAATGAAATTTATGATTTTTCCGAGGGAAAAAATCATATCTTTTGCAGGTAATTTGATTCAGAGTGTTCCTTTGAACTCTCCTTCTTTTGGTATGGCCAATGTTAGTGGAAGTAGCTCAGTTATTGTTTATCCCAATGTTTATATGCCATATTTCGTAGTTAGTGTGGGAACATTCTGCTTCTCTATCATGTCAACTTCTACACCCATTACAGTAATTGTTGGCTCTACCTCCACTCTTGGCTTGAATGGGGGCATCCAACCTTCTACTCCTTTCACTAATGCCTTTTCATTTGGGATGCCATTAGTTGGGATCTCTACAATCCCTTCTTCCTTTCAATTTTTCACTCCTTCAACCATGTCTACTATGGTAAAATTTTCATCCCCTTTGTAGCAACTGGGCATGTGCCTCCTTCTAGCCCCTCTTTTGGAGGTGAAACTATTCCATTTCCTGATTTTTATCTCTTTGTGAATCCTCCAAGGACAAGTGGGGTAGGGTGTGGTGTATGCATTTGTGAGTGGATTAGTGTTGAGTTTCCCTATTGGTAGTATGTTGAAAATATTTATGTCCTCTCCTAATGTATGGAACCCTTACCACGGAGTTTCACCTTCGTACAATATGCCGAAAAGCGGAAATACTTCTTCAACTCACAATTATGGAATTATTGGGGGGTTTCCCCTATTTATTCTCGAAAAACAAGGTTTTAATTGCAATATAGGATTTTCTATGAGTAATCCTTGGTAACCTGGTGCCAGCCAAAACCCAAGGTATTCTTTTATTAGTTTGGTCCTTCCATAGGTTTTCCTTCTAGAGGGTGGAATTGGGTAGCTCAATGACGTATACCATTCCTGTAAACTATGAACTTGCCAAATGTTTCGAAATTAACAAATGACTTGGTTTCGTATAGTCTGAGTTGTCCCTCACTTCCTACCAAAGTTCCCTTGAGAATTCCTAAATTGAAAGGAAAGTATGGTGAGGATCCAGCTAATCATAGTACCACCTTTCACCTTTAGTGTTCATCGAACTCCTTGATTGATGATTCAATTAGGTTGAGGCTTTTTTAGCACACCCTGATTGGGAATGAAAAGAAGTGGTATATCGAATTAAAGGGGGGTGGGGGGGTTGTTTCCGAGTTTTAATGACTTAGCTACTATATTTCTTAACCATATTTAATTGCATGTTCAATGTGATTTTAGGACTGAAATCTTGGCCAATTTTAAATAGGAGAAAACCACCCATATCTCTGACCACATCCAAGAATGAAAAATAAGGAAAAGGATGATAAAAGTAGAGATTCCTAATAAAATGATACTCGAATAGTTTTTGAAATAATTATAGCGACCTATCTCAAAGGATGTGACCCTTTTTGGGGTTTACATAGAAGAACAATTTATCTTTAGGGCCTAGCAATTAGATCTCATTTATTTTCAATATTGTTTCCTTTATGATATTTTTCATAATGTGTTGAGACCATAGATGGAATCGACTAAGTTGAAACTAGGACCCCACACTGATGCAATGGTGGGGTCACTTGTTTAAAATACAATTACTTTGTTAGTGAATCAATTGTAACATATGACCTTACACTCTACATCTTCTAGGAAAACTATGTCATCTACTCCTCCCTTGCAATATTTTGTGGCTAATGTAGTCCAATATTTATCTCTGAAAGGAAACCAACAAATTGGAGGAAAAAATAAATGATGTGACAAGAAGAAAACTAATGAGGTTAAATATAATTCAACTAAACCCAGTACTGATACCAATGAGGGAAAAAAAGAGCAGAAGAAGAAAGTCAAGTTCCAAGTTGAAAGTTATGTGAGGGAGATCATCTTACTATTATTTTATAAAATATTTAATATTTGCAACAGTTGTTAGCACAACAGGGTCCTTAAAATTCTTATACTATGCTTAGCAACTATTTTCCTCAGGGGAAAACTTCTTGCTAGTGAAAATTCTAACATTGGACCCTTCCCAAGGAGCACCCACTTTGAGGGGTATTTTCCATCAAATGTGTAACGTCCACCTCCCCTCAGGCCTACCCATGTAATCAACCAATAGAGGTAAACATGAGATGAGGGGTAGTTAAGATAGATCAACCTTCTTTGTGACTTTATGGAAATGGAATCGAAGCAAAAAACCATAACATAGACCTATACCACCTACTACAAGACTCCCTGAGGCTATCTAGGTCAGGCACTTGACCTGTCCCTGGGTCCCACTGATATTTCATGGATAAAAACCACTGGATGCATGGAGAGGCTTGCATCCATGAGTCTAGAAGGCTTTGGACGCATGCATAACCCTACATGCCTGCATCCAGGGAATGAATTTCCTAGAACTATGTCTATTTCTACGAGATTTAAGGCACTTTTTAAGCCTAGAATATTAGACACTGCCCTCGAAATTCTTGTACCTCTCAAGAATCATTAAACACAAATGATAACACTAATAAACCAAAAATTGACTCCAGGACTAGGCCTGACCATACCCAACTGAGACTGCAATTATGTCAACACACTTGGCATGAATGTAAGGTATAGGTCTAGGATATAAGATAGAGCATAAATGAATGAAAAATATTATGAGAAATTACAAAAAGTATCACCACTCTCTTCCTTAACTAGATATGAGATCAATTAGGTCTTGCATCCATCATTTTAAAAATTACAAGTAAATACATGAAATAACCATGACATGAAACATCCATTTAAATATTCTTATAACTAGAATAAAACCATGGAAATAAAAATGAGAATAAAACCATTAAATGCACATAATAATAGGTACAAAATAAAGAGAGCTTAGCTTCCATTAACCATAGGGAAATACCGACCAAGTTCGGGACTTCCACGTTCCACTTGACCATAGACATGGCTGAGCCAAATCTCGCTTGATCCAGTCACCCTCATGCCATATTCCAAGAATGAATTTCAGATATCATGGATAAAATCATCAAAACAAAACCAGGGAAATACAAAGGCTAAACAACCTCCACCCTCAACATATCGTGATCACACCAAACCGGTGCTTTGATCACAAAACCGAGCAAAACTTGGAAATTCCATCTTGAATCCATCACTATCGTTGAGGAATTTTATGTTTCCCTGTATATCGAGCTTTATCACAATCCAATACCGGATCACTAGGCCATAAACCAAGACACCTCCCTTAGGCTTTATCGTGTATCCCACAAAAATCAGTGGGACTCCTATGCCTTTGGGAATGAACCTTGAGACCACCTTCGCCTCAGATTTTGAATCCATCTAGAAAATACAGAGCTCAAAACCGAGTTAAAAATTCCAAAACACCATGGCATGTTGAAAAAGGCAAGGCAAGGTCGAAAACCACTGTCAAAACCCAAAAAAACCATTCCAATGACAACAAGAGAACCAAATACCAACATGCATAAGCCATGCATGTCGAAACCAGCTAGGAAATCACACGTGCAATCTATTGTAGAAATTTATTAATACTGATAGTATTACCGGATTCTCCTGATCTAACAAATTAATCTTATGTTAAATACATAATCCTTCCACTTAATTATTTGCAGAAATTAAATCGCCAGTTGCAAACACATGTGAAGAAAATCAATCGCACATAAACACAGTTTTTTAACGAGAAAGCTTAAAGCTAAAAACCCCAAATATCATATATTATGTATATCAATGGATCATGTAATAATCTCATGCAAAGCTTAGTACATCAAGCTCTCAATACAATAAACAATCATTACACACTATCATGCAGAAATTTGCATATCTATGCACAAATTTCTTGCCTCCTGACAGCCTGCCTCCACTGCGCAATCCCTACTGAAGAAGACCCCTAAATGAATTCGAATTGGCCTTGCCTTAACTGCGCAATCCTCATTGGCATCTCCAATGTGTGTCAGATGTATTGAATGCATCACTATAGTCACAACAGATAGTCCATCTCACCCTTTCACCTATCTCTCCACTGGGTCTCCACTGGAACTGACATGCAAGTAGTTAACTGTTGTATTTGTTCAGTTGTTAGTGAGTTATTAGTTGTGAATTAATTCACTAAACTCTCACTAGTGTCCCTTTCAGTTAGACTAGATACAACTAGCTCAACTGAGTTAAACTAAATAAAAACTCCCATAACTACTCTTCCAACTCTATCACAACTCTGCCACTTCAGTTCTAACTGAGTCCTCCATGCATGAGCCACCAATAACCCTATGAATAGTGTAATTCCTTCAGCCCACTGATTTTCCAAATCTGTTCACTGAAATAAAGTGATCCAAGAGAATAAGTTGATATTTATTGTCGGATTATTATTAAGGGCTAATAATAATCGACATGCATCTATATTTAGATTGACGATCTATAAATAGACTTCGCCCAATATTCTAAAAATAGAATTTCATCTATTTTTCACATTTGACCAACCATCTACAAATAGCATCCTACAACTTATAGAATATGCTCACCATGTCTAAAAATAGACATACACCTAAAAATAGCCTGCAGGCCCCACTTAGTGAAGGTGCTTAATTTTCATTAAGCTCATCTTCTTGTTGAATCTCAACACTCCCTCTCAACAGGATATGGATTATCCTTCATCCCGATCCTGCCTCTATGGTATTCAAATTGTCTCCTGATAAGCACCTTTGTCAGAATATATGCATCTTGATCTTCCGTAGTAATGTATTGAAGCAACATGATCTTCTGTTGCACACAATCTATTATATGATGATATCGGATACCAATATGTTTAGATCTATCATGAAACACAGGATTAATCGAGAGTTTAATGCAACTCTGATTATCACAATGAAACACCGTGGGATCTAAATGTGAACCGAACAAACCAACCAAGATCTTCCTCATCCAGATAGCCTCACATGGAGCTTGACTTGCTGCCATGTATTATGCTTCCATTGAAGTGAGTGCCACGGATATTTGTTTCTTGCTGTACCAAGAAATTGCCATAGATCCGATACTGAAAATCCCTCCTGATGTTCTCTTTCTGTCTGTTGGGCTTCCTGCCCAATCTACATCCGTGAAGCCATGCAACTTCACCTCATCCATCTACATCTGGCCACCACAAACCATACTCCGAGATGTTCCCCTAAAATATCTCAGAACATGCTTGCTGCCTTCCAAAAGATCTTGGTAGGCTTAACCATCGCTTGACTAATTTGGTTCCTACATAACATAATGTGCGGTCTTATATTAACTAAATACATGAGCGCACCCACCAGCGCTCGATAACCAGCCTGAATAGAACCTCTGCTTAGATGTAGCATTGTGTTTCCTCCAATTTCCTGGAAGAGGAGTATCCATGAGTTGCGGTCCTCCATGTGAAATTTACCAAGTATCTCCCGAGCATACTTGCCTTGAGACACAAAAATTTCACCATCCCACTACCATATTTCCAATCCAAGGAAATAATGAAGTAGCCCCAAATCCTTCATCTAAAACTCCTTTGCAAGATCTGCCTTGCATGAGCGTATCAACTGCTCATCACCTATTAGTATTAAAGCATCAACATAAATAAAAATGATTAAAATCTTACCCTCCACCACAATTTGGTACAGGTTTGCATCCGCTTCACTCTTGGTGAAGCCAAGTCTGATGAAATAACTGTCGATCTATGTGTACCAAACACATGGTGCTTGCTTCAGCCCATACATTGCTCTTTTGAGTCTACACACATGCGACTCATTACCGAAGATCTCAAATCCTTCAGGCTGCTCAATGTACACCTCTTCCTCAATGATCCCATTAAGGAACACAATCTTCACATCCATTTGATGAATGTACTGACCCATATGCGGCGAGAAGGAAAAGATGGTCCTTATGGAAGAATACCGTGCGACAGGTGCAAAGGTTTCTTCATAATCAATCCCCTCGATCTGTGAGAAGCCCCGGGCAACAAATCTTTCCTTATACTTCTCGACGCTCCCATCAGAAGCTTGCTTTACCTTGTAGATCCATCTTGAAACTACCACTGATTTACCAACTGGCCTTGGAACAATATCCCAAGCATTGTTTCTGACAATGGAGTCATACTCCTCCACCATGGCATCTACCCATGTGGGCTCCTGCACTGCTTCTTCAAAATAATATGGCTCTGTCATGATACACTTGCTCATGAGAGCCATGTATCCAGTGAATCGTTCAAGTGACTTTCTCTATCTGCGCTGTGATGTAGGGAATCCTACGTGCAGCATTTACATCAACTTGATCCTCAGAAGCACGTGATACGCTACCGCACATTACGATGTGCCGGATTTACGCATGAGTGAATCCTCCACTCCATGATCCTCCTCTTGTGGCTAATCCACATCGTGAGGCTCATCTTTGGGAACAAGAAGTTCCTCCTCTACATGCAAGTGTACTCCCTCTCAAGCGACAACTTCATGTCTTTCTCCTCATTGAATTTTATATCCCGTCGCACCAGAGTCATCCGACTATTTGGAAAATACACACGATAATTATGGGGTGTTTCTGTGTACCCCAAAAATATCCCAACTTTTGCAGTCAGCTCTAGCTTCTCTCTGGCGTCCTTTGTCACATGAATGTAAAGAGATGAGCCAAAAATATTCAAATGAGAAATATCAGGCTTCTTACCAGTAAAATCTTCTTCAGGAGTACTCAAGCCAAGTACTCTATGAGGACAACGGTTTTGCACATAAACTGTAGTGTTGCATGCTTCCATCCACAAGTGCATCGGTAAGCCCTGTTCATGCATCATAGCTCGTACAACACCCAAGATCATTCTATTCTTCCTCTATGCAACCCCATTCTGTTGTGGGTTATTAGGCGCTATGATTTCTCTTCGAATTTCTTATTTGCTATAGAATTCCTTGAATTTGTTCGAGGTATATTCACCACCATTATTGCCCCGCAGAGCCTTCACTTGCTTCCCCGAATCCTTCTCCACCAATTCTTTAAACTCATATAAATTTGAGAATGTTTCTCTCTTCTTCTGCATGAAGAAGATCCAACATCTACGAGAATATTCATCAAAAAATATAACATAATACATGTGTTTTTGTATTGAAGCAACTGAGAAAGGTCCACACACGTCTGTGTGAATTCTCTCCAGGATCACCAAAGCACGGTTCTCCTTCTCATGAAAGGTGGTCTTCACAAAATTACCCATAGTATATCCCTTGCACTGATTTGACTGTGCAAAAGTACCCTTGGGAAGTATAGTATAAATCTACTGCAAAATCTTCAAGGTGCCATGGTGAAGATGGCCCAATCTCCTGTGCCATAATTCACCCTCATCCCGACTCCCCACTTCTTCTGCTTTGCCCATCATTGAAACGCAACCATCTACCTCCAGCTTGTAGAGATTCCTAACTCGAATCTCTATCCTCTTGGTTTGACCCGTTGTTTTGTGTCGCAGGAAATCTTTTCCCTCACTAAAAACAACGTCATAACCTCTGTCCTCCAACATTGTGACCGAGACCAAGTTCTTCTTCAGACCTGAAACATGCATAAAATATTTCAACAGAAATGGTTTACCTAAATCCCTATCAAAGGTAATGGTTCCAATGTTGGTCGCACTGTATCTACCATCGTCACCCATCTCTATATGCATTTGGAGATCCTTCTCCTCCAAGTCAGTAAACAACTCCTTGTCTCTCGTCATATGGAAGGAAGCACCACTATCAAGATACCACACTGATCCCATTGCGCTTGAAACCAAGCATGCAATCAAAGAGAAATAAAGTTAAAATTAAAAAGCTAAGGCCTCACCTGCTGCATCTCCAACAACCTTCTTGTTCTTCTTTTCCTGTGGGAAGTTAGTGGTGAGATGCCCATATTCGTGACAGTGAAAACAATTCACCTTGGACAAATCCATCTTATTTCCTTTAGCCTTATATTTTGGATGGGATTTATTCCCCTTCCCTTTCCTTGATTTGGCAGCCAAAGTGAAATTCTCTTCATCATCATTCTTCAATGAAGAGCCATCCCTAGTATTCTGCCTTATCTCCTCCTGCACAAGATCTGACCAAAGTCACTCCCAATCCGGTAGTTTCTCCCGTCCATTGATAGAGTCTTTGTAGCTATGCCAACTCTTTAGAAGCCTAAGGAGAACTAAGATAAAAAATTCATCATCCGAAAATGTAATTCACACACTTCCTAGCTCATCCCTACATTGAAAAAACTTCGTGAGATATTTTTGAATACTGTCACCCTTCTCCATTTTGATTTTTCTGAGCTTATCTTTCAGCACCAACTTCCTATGGTTGCTACTACTTTGGAAAATATCTGTCAAAGCCTTCTACATTGCAAATGGAGTGGCTTTCCTGTGAAGGATTGACACAATATGGTCTTTCATACCTTCCAACATAATTCTTCTTGACTTTTCTACCTTCTTTTGCCATGCATCAAGTAATGCAGAATCGATAGAAGTAGTCTTAGGAACATCACTATCGATGAAATCTTTTAGTCCATTATCTTCAAGCACCACCTCCATCCTACCCTTCCAGGCTATGTAATTTGAGCTACCCTCAAGGGCATACTCCAATCGCAACCCATTGAAAGACATTTCAATGAATACTCAACTGTCGCACCAAGAAATTTCTGCAGCAAATTCGAATTGTCCAGCAGCACAAAACTCAACACCTCTTCACAATTGCAATCTCCAGTGATTAACACTACTCCGATACCATGTAGAAATTTATTAATACTAATAATATTACTGGATTCTCCTGATCTAACAAATTAATCTTATGTTAAATACATAATCCTTCCACTTAATTCTTTGTGGAAATTAATTTCCAATTGCAAACACATGTGAAGAAAATCAATCACATATAAACACAATTGTTTAATGGGAAAGATTAAAGCTAAAAACCCCAACTATCATATATTATGTATATCAATGGATCATGTAATAATATCATACAAAGCTTAGTACATCAAGCCCTTAGTACAATCAATAATTATTACACACTGTCATGCAGAAATTTGCATATCTATGCACCAATTTCTTGCCTCCTGACAGCCTGCCTCCACTGCGCAATCCCTGTTGAATAAGATCCCTGAATGAATTTGAATTGGAATTTCCTTGAATGTGAAATCCTCATTGGCATCTCCAATATGTGCCGGATGCATTGAATGCATCACTATAGTCACAACAGATAGTCCATCCCACCCTTTCACCTATCTCTCCACTAGGTCTTCGCTGGAACTGACATGAAAGTAGTTAACTGTTGTATTTGTTCAGTTTTTAGTGAGTTATTAGTTGTGAATTAATTAACTAATTAATTCACTAAACTCTCACTAGTGTATCTTTCAGTTAGACTAGATACAACAAGCTCAACTGAGTTTAACTCACTTAACTGAGTTAAACTAAATAACAACTCCCATAACTACTCTTCCAACTCTGTCACAACTTTGCCACTTCATTTCTAAGTGAGTCCTCCATGCATGAGTCACCAACCACCCTAGAATTGCGTAATTCCTTCAACCCACTGATTTTCCAATTTTTTTCATTGAAATAAAGTGCTCTAGGAGAATAATTTGATATTTATTGTCGGATTATTATCAAGGGCTAATAATAATCAACATGCATCTATATTTAGATAGACGATCTATAAATAGACTTCGCCCAATATTCTAAAAATAGAATCTCATCTATTTTTCACAATTGACCAACCATCTACAAATAGCTTCCTGCAACTTATAGAATATGCTCACCATGTCTAAAAATAGACATACACCTAAAAATAGCTTGTGAGCCCCACTTAGTGAAGGTGCTTAATTTTCACTAAGCTCATAATCTTGTTGAATCTCAAAATCTGCTACCTGCAAGTTTTCCTACTGACACTGCTAGATACTTCTCTTCCTTTCTTGATCCTTGCTTTCCTTTCCTTTCCTTGTCCTTCCTTTGCTTCTTTCCTCCTTCTTGGCCCAATGCTGAATTGCTCCAAGAAAACTCTAAGTATCCAAGAGTGTGTGAGAGAGAGAATAACGAGAGAGCTCCAAAAAGTAACCATCAAAAGGTACCAATTGATCCTTAGAAGCCTTTTTATTTATGAGGCCTCTATTTTCTTCATTTTCAATTATTTTCCTACGTTTTCCTCCTCACATGCAACATGTGACCTTTTACATTCCTTTTCTCATAATTTTCTTTATTACATAAATAAATGTGCCAAAATCACTTTTTGTCTCTTTTATTCCTTTGCCTTTTCATTTTCCATTTTTCCTTATCCATAACCACATATCAAGTGATGTCGACTAGGATATTTTTCCCAACATTCAACTTGGAATAAGTGTCCCTGAACCATGGTCTTATTTTTCCTTTATTAACTTTTATTACATGAAATTTTTCCCGGGTCTATTACAAAACCCTCCCCCTTAGGGGACATCATCCTTGGTGTTAAACCACACCTACATCTTAGAAAAACTACAAAAAAACAAGCATACTGCTCATGGAGCTTTATAACTTAGCTCGTTTGCAGTATATAAAATGAATGACCTGCTCAAAAGAAAAAACCTTGATAACATGACCATATAACATCTATACTTCTTATTGGAGCTTTATGACTTAGCTCATGGTGGTATTTTCATCCGTATACATAAGTACATATACTAAAAATATCATCAAAACATATGCCAAACATATACCTAACACCAAACCAAAAGTGCTTTTCCTCAATTATCAAACAATCAAGGTTACATGATCTGCATCTGATCCACCATCTCCCATGTAGCTTCATCGGGCCCAAAGTGCTTTCATTTCACTTTAACTTGATTGATGGCTCTGTTCTTGAGCATGATTTTCTTCTGCTACAATATGCACTCAGGTTCCAGTTGGAATATTCCTCCTTTCTCCACCTGCAATACATACCAATCAATAACATGATCAAAATCCTTTATATACCTTTTAAGCAATGAAACATGAAACACATCATGGAATTTCACTGTTGGAGGTAGTGAAAGTCGATAGGCCAGTGTCCAATCCTCTCAAGGATCTCAAAATTCCCACAATACCATGGTGCCAACTTGGCACATGATCCAATCCTTAAGGAGCTCTTTTGTCTATCATGTTCTCCATTTAAATTCTTATTTATAACCTACATTTCTTATTCCATGTCTGGTCCAATCAACACCCTATTAACTAGATCACTCTAACTAATGGTAGTATTACAACTCTGCCCATACAATGCCTCGAAAGGAATCTTACGTAATGATTCATGATACCCATTGTTGTATGAAAACTAAACCAATGGTATATACTCTTCCCATTTCTGTTGTTGATGCATCACATACATCCTCAGCATGTGCTCTAAGATCATGTTGACCATCTTAGTCTGTGCATATGTATACGGATGATAAGTTGTGTTGAAGTCCAAATCACTGCCTAATCCTCAAATTAACTCCTTCCAAAACTTGGAAGTGAGATTTTCATCCATGTCTTACATGATCTTCTTTTGAACAACGTGTAATCTGACTATGTATCTGATGAACACCTGTGCTACATCGCTAGCTGTATAGATAGTCTTCACTAGAATGAAGTGTTCAACCTTTTTCTACCTGTCCACAAATACCATGATAGAGTCATGTTGTCTCACTATCATCAAAAAAACTGTTATGTAGTCCATGGAAATGATCTCCCATTTCCATTCTTGAATCACAATAGACTGTAGTAGACCACTTGGATTCCTACACTCTTCCTTTACTCGCTGATATTTGAAACACCTAGCCATGAACTCTGCTACATCCCTCCTCATATTTTTCTAATAATAGAATCTCTTCACTGTAGTTAATGTATTCTGATAGCCTGGGTGACCTGAATATGGTTTTGCATGAAAATCTCTCAAGATCACCTTCTTGAGCTCACTACTGTCTGGCACATATATCTTGTCCCTAAACCTGACCAATCCATCTGTCGTAAGACAAGAGTCCACATCCCGTACACCTGCACTTGTACCTATACCTGCACCTGTACTTGTACCTATACCTGTACCTATACCTGTACTTGTACTCTACTGCAATCCATGCCAAAGCTCCATATATCTCACATCCTACTGACCTACATGCAATATCATATCCTATAAATATGTCCCACAGGAGCTCATAGCTGCAATGTGATTTACCAGTATTCGCCTGCTAAGAGCATATGTGACCCTATTCTCTTTACCTTTGATGTATTTGATCTCAAAATCAAACTCACTGATCATAGCCAACCATCTAGCCTACCTAGTATTCAGATTTGACTAGTCAAACAAGTACCTCAACCCAATGTGATCGCTCATCAGTAAAAATCTCCTTCCAAGAAGATAGTGCCTCCACATTTTCAATGTATGGATGATCAATTATAGCTCAATATCATGCATCAGATAGTTATTCTCATGTTCATTCAGTTTCCGTGACTCATAGAATACTACCTATCCCTCTTGCATAAGGACTCCACCAAGCCCTCTCTTCCAAGCGTCTATACACACTATAAACTCTTTTTCTAGATCTGCGATCTTTAACACTGGAGCATGTGTTAACAACTATTTAAGACACTCAAAACTAGCCTCACACTCCTTTTTCCATTCGAAATTCTTACCTTTCCTCTGAAATGATTTAATCGGGTAAGAAATTTATAAGAAGTTCTGGATGAACCTCTTATAATAGCCTTCCAATCTCATGAAATATATCACCTCATTTAAATTTCAAGGAGCTTCCCATTCCATGATGGCTCTTACCTTTTTGGATCCACTGATATGCCCTCCTTAGAGACAAAATTTGCCAAGTAATGTACCTCAGTATGAAAGAAACAACATTTGTTGATCTTAGCATACAATTGATGCTCTCTCAATAATCTCAATACTGCTGCCAAATTCTTTGCATGCTCTTCCTCATTCTTGGAATATACCAAGATTTAATCAATGAATACAATCACAAAATTGTCCAAATAAGGATGCAACACACTATTCATCAAACACATAAATGTAGTTGGAGCATTAGTCAAATCAAATGGAACTACAAAAAACTCGTAATGCCCGTACATGGTATTGAATGTAGTCTTGTAGATGTCCTCTGCTTTGATGTGTACCTAATGATATCCCGATCTCAAGTTGATCTTAGAGAAAATTTATTCTCCCTTCAGCTGTTCAAAAAAATCATCTATCCTTGGTAATGGGTACATGTTATTGATGGTCACTTTATTCAATTTCATGTAGTCAATGCATAGTCTAAGAGTACCATCCTTCTTCTTCACAAAAAATTTTGGTGTGCCCCATGGTGATACACTTGGAATAATTTATCTTTTGTCAAGCATATATTTCAGCTGCAATTTTAATTCTTCCAACTCAGGTGTGCTCACCCTGTAAGGTGCTTTTAATGTTGGTGCTACCCCTAGTACCAACTCAATAGAAAATTCTACTTCCCCGTCAAGTGGCAACTCTGAAATTTCTGCTGGAAACACATCCTAAAACTTTTGTGACGCTGGATACTTGTTCAACACATCTGCATCCTCAACTTCCTTAACTTTTTCACTAGACATATGAATCGAAAGCAACACACACCCTTTCCTACAACTGTGCTTGGCCTACATAGCTGTCACCATCCTAACTCATGTGGCTTTCTTCTTTCACTGTAAGATTCTTGGTTCCCCATTGTCATCTAAGCACTCAACGACCTTTTCATAACAATCCACCTTGGTCCAGTGAAGATATAACCAATACATAACCAATAGCATACTGTATGATCCCAATGTAAATATGTTCAAGTGCATTGTTTTAGGCATTCCATTTAACTCAAATGCATAAGATATTACCCAATGATGAACTCATTTATTTGTACTTGTAGCTAACTGCACTAACCAAGATTCTGCATGCATTTCTTTTCTTAAACCACACTTATCCACCAGGTTAGGATTAATATAAATATAGTTATATCCAGGGGCTATAAAAATAGAAACAACTTGATCACAAAGCTCATCATCCATCTCAATGATATATGCCTAATGGTCTTCCTTCGTGTTGTCCACAACTACATAAATCCAAGGAATGTTATGCCCAACATCCCCAAGTGTCTGTGCTTCCTGTGCACTATAGAGATGGGGTCTACCACCCTAATACTGTAGATAATCCCTCTTAAGATGATCCTTGCCACATATCCAATGAAACAGTACTCTTCCATCACCTATAATCTGTTGCTCTCAAGGTCCCTTCCCATTTGTATTTAACTTCTTGTAAGGAACCACATTTTATTTCTCACTTGCATGTTGTGGTATTTCCTGCTCTGGTCTTCATCTTCCCTTAGCTTTCTAATTTCCTTTCAAATCACGTTTAGGCTCAACTTTGCATTTTGACTGCTCATAACAATGCTTCAGCTTTGGAATGGCCTCCTCCAATGATATAGTCTCATCGAACTTAATTCAGTATTTGTATGTGACTGGTAGCCCAATAATGAATCTCTGAAACTTGGCCTTCTCCTCCTTGAGATAAGGAACATATCTGAACAACTCCGAAAACCTACTAGTATAATCATCATATGTCATGGAAGCCATATGAAACTCATAAAAATCCTTAGATCTAGCATCATAGTACCTCTGATAGATACTTCTTCTAAAATAGCCTCTTAGACTCACTCCAAGTCAGTTCCTCCTCATAAATACCCCTGAAATTTTTCATATCTTCCCACCAAATATCTACTTTACCTTTGAAACAGAATGTGGCTATTCCGGCTTTCATGTTTTCTGAATAGTCATGCAATTTGAAGAACTTCCTCATACAAAGAAACCATACCTATGCATCCTGTCATTTATTCATCTCTTTGTCAAAGGTTTCTTTCTTAAAATAATTCAGAAAATACCCACTGTCACTCCTCATGTAAGGATGATAGTGATGATAATCATGATGCCTATCAGTACCAAAACTAGAATGGTACCTATGTCTGTCACCTATCCCGTCCGTAGTGTCCAAGAATATACCATCTCTAATTGTGTCATCTATAATGGGCCTGTAACCATTAGGAGACCTACTACCATATGCACCATTAGTTCCATCCTTATGTCCATAACTGATCTGAAGTGGCCCCTGTCACTGGAAATCTGACAAACTATGAGGATTTTCGCATTAACTTCTGCTTGTTTATCTTGTGCTTGTATTATCCTGTCATAGTCCGCCTTAGAACTCATATATTCCTTCAAAATTATTAGTGTATATTCTAAATAATATGAATGACCAATACCATGTTTCTCATCGGATTCATAATGGGAATCCTTGTAGTCTACCATCTTGCGAGCCATCTTTGATTTCTTCCTGCAAGGCATCACATGTCTACTTAAACCAAATCATAATAAAACAACGTACCTTAGCATAATTCAAGGAGGAAATCTCATCTATAGGATCAACCAATCAGTGTAATACATGTATAACATAATCATAACATCATATAGACTTATAGAAATTTGTATATCAGCGCATAAAAATCATTCTAGTTAGATTCCAGTCATCAATGCATGACCATACCAACTACACACCATGACCTAATGCATGAAAAAATCAACCATACTAGTGAAAAATTTACCACATGTACACACCTGACATGTATAACCAGTCATATGCTCATGAAAACATATTGACAACAACACCATCAACCCTTCCATGGCGACACCACCGTCACCATGATCAACACCATGTAGATTCAACATGTACATAGACCATAACATGATAAACAAGTACACGACCGACATGAATATGTGATGATGAAGACCTTGAAAAAAAAATACTTTTCCCAAGGTGTTATGGCCTAAATCTACCTCAGGCTGAGGAAGGCAGAGTCTAGGGTAACATCAAACCATGTTTAATTTGGTAGCTAGCCCTACCAGATCAGGAGAGGGCTCTCTCCTAGTCAATCTAAACAAAAATAGTCAGTGAGGCTTGAGATGAATTGAATAAAGGCTGATTTTAGGCTAGGTATATATGTAAAAGAGTTTGATTTGATTTTGAGGGTGTTTGTTGGATCAAAGGGAAAAATAGATTTTGGATCTGGGGAATGAGGCCTAGTTTTTGCAGAGATCTGAATGGGCAAGGTAGGCAATTGTTTTGACACTTTCAATTTGAAGGAGATGGGGAGTTTTGAGAAAGGTAAAGGGCTGAAGAGGGCAAGAAACCTTCAAGGATCCTCTCCAAACAGCTGAAAACATAGAAAATTAAACAAACCCTAGGTAGAGCACTGCAAATTTTAATGAATTCCACCTTTATCCTTGTTTGTTTAACTTAAGAAGAAATAAGAGGGAAAATGATACACATGAAACACCAGTAAACTTACATTAATAGAGAGAAACACATCATCAAAACAAAGAGCCACATGAATCCCAAGGAGTGCTGCAAACCCTGGTCTATTCCTTTGCCAAACTGCAGAGATGAATGTACAATGAAGCTCAAAGCAATCCCAAGTGTCCAACCATGCTAATGACTGAAAAACTACAAGATATAGACAACACTAACTCATCCCCAGCCTCTAGGGGTCGAGCTCACAAGTTTAGGAGCTGTTTCAACAAGATCTAAACTGAGAACTAGAAAATAGGCAGTGGAACAGCTTGCCTCTATAAGATAGGAAACTGATTCATTCAGTTGCAATTCACCTTTTGATGGATGAATCTACCTCCATGAGTAAAAATTTAACAAAATTACACCAAGATCCATCAAACTACATCCAATTACATCATGAGTTTAACATTTGGAACTAAGAAAGTCAAAATGTCAAAAACTAGGCGAAAAACAAAGTTACTGAGTCCAAAATGAGCAAAAATCCCCAATGCGTCGCGCCTGATTTCCCTATGCGTAGCGCCAGTTTGAAGCCGATTTTGAAGGCCTTCCCGGTGTCCAAATCTGCGCCAAGTGGGCTTGTTGGAAAGGTCTGCCTGTCTACTTTCCAACACAAGTGGAATTTCTGAATTTGGCTTTTAGTTGCCCCTCCAAAAATGAGTTTTCCCAACACTGCTTCCTGTGTGTCCAAAAAGGGGTAGAAAGGTCATTTTTGGGGTGTTTTGACCCTTCTGGGAGCCCAAAACCTATCAAAATCTCTTGGCCATAGGTAGACATGCATAAATTTTCATGAAAAATCCAAAAATATAAAGTTTTACCCAAGAGGAGCTCCCAATCATAAGCGCGCGCCAAGTGGCGTGACGCGTAGAGCTGAAAAATCTGTGTTTAGGCCAAAAAAAACAAAATTTGCAAAATGTGTCCCAAATTTCTTGAAATTTGGGCTGAGTGTCCTCCATCATGTACTATGCTGGGCCAAGGAAGCCTCAGCCAAAATCTGAAGTCTATCTTGCCTTTTCCGACGCTTTGAGGCCCTCTTCAACTTAGCCTTCAGGATCTTGATTCGTGCCTTGCAAACATGATTTCTTGCCCAATAATGATTCGCCATGTGCCTCAACATGTTATTTTCCTTGTTAGCCTTCTCCAAAAACTTTTCCAAATGAATATTTACCCTTTCAAGCCAAGTTTCGCGATCAGCCTCAATCTCTTGCTCAATGGATGTCATCTCAGTTTGGCCCCTTTTGGCTGTTTGCCGGTTCTCATGTATATTTTGCAACTCCATGATAGTTTGTTGATCTTCTAGTTGTTTGTTTCTCTGCTCAAGGTAGTTGATTATCCATTGGGCTCTTTCCAACTTGACAGACAAAGTGTTTATTTCCGCCTTCTGCTCCTGAACAATCTCTCTCAGCTTTGAGCTTGGTGAGCCCAAATCATCATCAATGAGTATGAAATCTGTATCCTGGCCTCCTGAAGGCCCCTCATCATGTATTGGCCTCTTATGCTTGTCCTGTACCTGTACTTCTGATGAAGGAAGTGAGACCCCTTCCACCCTGGGTGGAGATAATACTCGCCTGGTTGCTGCAAACAACCCTCTAGTGCCCCTTTGATAGGTGAAAAACACCAGCACACTAGCGGTCTATGTCTCATGACCTCCATGCTGATATGAAGGTTCACCTGCCTCATGAAAAGCCTTCGAAGGTACCTGAGAAGCTATGAAGAAATCATTAGAAATGAAATCCTCCCATGAAATATCCTGCAAGCCGAGCTGATGCATAACCACAATTTTGATGAGTGCAAAGTGATAGATTCTGCTATACTGCTGCTCAGGAGTTTTCCTTTCCATGAGGGTGGTCATCTTCTCAATATTACGGCATATGAAGTAAGGGAGGTTCATCATTCTCACCCTGGTAAAATGCATGAGCAACCTGATATGATAGGCATAGAGACGTGAAAACCGGCCCTCACACTAAAATATTTGATAATGAGTTTCATCAAAGGAGCATATGAATATTTTAGAAACTGAAAGGGAAAAACTCTATTGAGTTTTCTCAAAAAACTAGGCTTGATATATGGCTCATAGTGTTCCCTGTCAACCTGCTGCCTTTTGTTCCATTGCTCTCCAACATTTGGAATTCCAGTTGCTTGAGAGATAGTTTCAGGTGTTAAAGTGAATGTCACACCTACAAGAGTGACTTGGCCATTATGTAAATGCAACACAAACAATCGGGCCAGCTCATGATGGTGGTGAACTCTAGCAACCATCTCACAAAATTGATAACATGACTGTTGTTGGAAACATGGAATAGAAAAAGGACAGGCTTGTAGCTTAGGCAATGAAGTAGGCTCCTCCCTCACATGTCTGCCACTCTTGTGAGGTCTCCTAGGTGCATGCAATTCAATTGTGGAGTCAATGTCTCGTTCATAAGAAGAATCTGTCTCCATGTTTGCCAAAGTCTATGTTGCCTTCGATGAATATGAGGAGTTTGGTGTCTTTGGTTTTTGTTGCCAAATGTGTGATAATATGTGAGGGACTATGGAGGGAGAGGGTAGGGGGAATGATGGGATATTGCCAATTGAAATTTGTCAATTGAAGAGTTTAGGGGCAGTCACTAGGTTTTTTTTGGATAGCATTTGGGTTTGGGAAATTTGTAATTAGGATGTGGGATAATGGGAATTGGGATAGGGAATGAGTGATTTAGGGATAGGGAAATGTGCTAATGGGACTAGAATAACAGTGATGAGGGGATAACAAGGTGGGGAAATGGAAATGATAGGCACAAAACCAAATTATAAACCCTAAAGAAGCATTATTTGAACAAGATAATAGGGTTTGAATTTTTGTTTAAATCCTCATAGATATCACAAGACACATGTTCATTGGCAGTGACAACATTTATTGACTTACTTGGGCCGGAAGTGACCGAGCAGATTTGATGTTTTGAGAGGAATGGCAATGAAATTTCTTTGCGGCCCTACGCATCGCGCAACAAACCCAACGCGCCGCGTAACTCCTATGTGCCGCGTAGGAGTAATTTCAACACAGTGGGGGCCGACCCAATGCGTTGCGCCCGACCAATGCGTCGCGTCGCCCAGCCAATGCGTCGCGCAATGAAACTTGCACAAATCTGCCTTCAAACTGCTTCCTTCGCTCTTCACGGTTTATCCTTGGCTCACTCTGTCTTCTTGGCATACAAATGAGCTTTTGAAACATGAAAATGATTTATATACCAAGGATCTTTAATTCTTCATTTCAAAAAAAAAAACCCACTTTGTAATGTTTCAGATTTTGACACTTTTCAAAACTCTGTTTTGCTTCATTTTGGCTTTTTGACTGAATGATGTGCTTTCTGTTTGTCCCGCAGGGAATGGATTGGCTGGAGCTTGAAAAAGGTGACCAGGGTTGCCAGTGAAAATATTATTACAACTGAGAAAACTTGAAATTACATTACATTTATACATAAAAAGATGAAATACTCTATTTTTCTTCAAAACAGAGTTTTAAAGAAAAATACATTATTAAGCATATGATGATGAATTTTTTAGTACTGAATCCTTATTTCAAACTCCTCATGTGCTTGCTGACCATTATTGGGGATTTTGAAAACCTTATTAATGAAACCCTAGACCTAATGATACTAAAACCCTAAAAATGACTCTTTGCAAACTATGAGACAAAAGTGATTGCGAATGATCTTAATGAACAAAAATAGGCCAGCAGGTAAAGGACATGAGGGACATGAGCAACAAGTTACTACCGTCAGATGATCCATGCTCCTAATGGAATGCAGCTGACTGAGTGAGACACCTAATATGCAATGCAACAAGAGAAATTTGATCACTGACGAAGGGATGAAGATACCGACACTAACACCAAGGGGAGCACAATCATGATCTGATACCACTTGTAACATCCACCTTCCTTAGGCCTACCTAAGAAACTAGCCAACTAGGGTAAACATGAGATGAGGGGAAGTTAAGACAGAATCAACATCCTTGGTCACTTTAAGGAAGTGAAATCGAAGCAAAAAAACATAACACAAACCTATACCACCTACTACAGGTCCCCCAGAGGCTATCCTAGTTAGCCACCTACTTGTCCCTGAGTCCCAATGAGATTTCATGGAGAAAACCCCATGGACACATGCACATGCCTAGATACATGCGTCAGGGAGGCTCTGAAAGCATGCATAAGTTTTCATCCCTGTGTCTAGGGACTAAATTACCCATAAATGTGCTTGCATATATGGGATTTAAGGCACTTTTTAAGCCCAAAATCCCAGACACTACCCATAAATTCATGTACATTTCAGGAATAATTAAACACATAATGATAAGACTAATAAACCAAAAATTCACTCCAGTACTAGGCCTAAACATCCCAACCGGGATTGACATTCTTTCAAATACTTGACCTGAATGTAAGCTACAGGTCTAGGATACAAGAGATTAGAAAAATAGACTTTTCAACTCAAGCACAAGATTATGGAGACCCTGAATCTTCTAAGGCCAAACTAATATCTGATTCATAGGAAACTCTTCATATTGAGAGAATTTTTATTCAGACTATGCCTCGAATGTCGAAAGGATATTCAAACTGCTCGACTTTCAATCCAAATGTTATGGGTGCACAAAATTATTCTATTATGGAGGATTTAGCCTAGAAACCTTGTGCATTGTTGGCATTAGAGGTGCTCCAATCATGTCCAACATAAAGGAGCATGTTACTCACTACAATTGGAGTGGTTGACCCCAACAATTCTCAGGTTATTACGTTTGATACTACTAATGTAAAACATAGACTTCATCATCATGTTTCCTTTTAAATTAAGGAATTATACTGTAAAAATGCAATATTTTCAACCATTTTTTATGAGGGAGTTTCCACATGTTTTATGTCAATGACATGTTGGAAATAAATAGGGCCTCAAGATTTGGTCCCATCTCTAACTGTTTTAACCACATTTGATGGTCATTTGCATAAGTGCATGGGATTATGCTCACCTTCCCTGTTGGAGTTGGTGGTAAAGTTATCAATGTGGAGGTGGAAGTTGTTGATTCCAAACTCGACTACAATCCTTTGTTGGGAAAAAATTGGATATACATGATGCAATTTGTTGTATTGACTCTTTTCCATGTATTATGTTTCCAACAAGAAGGGAGAATCATGACTATAAATCAATTGGCTCTCACCCATCCTAATCTCAATGCTTCTTCAGATTCCACCATCCCATTTGTCAACAATTCTCAACAACCTATTGAGAATTTGGGAGTTTGTGTGTATTCATCGTTAATGGATACTTTTGATTTTACCGTTGTCGGCTGCATGTTGTCGCTCCTAGAGACAGCCTAGAGATTCCATAGACCAGTGCCTAGTACATCTTATCATAGCAAGGATCATATAATAAAACTTGGGTGTCAATCCAAAGGCTCTCCTGCTATCTCTTGTAAACAAGGAAATTGATTTAAATGGGACCAAAACTTACAGAAACCGCCACAGGGAAAGTAACGTTGCAGAGACAAGATGCAATGCTCCAACACAAAAGCATCAGACAGGGAAGAGACAATTTACTGTAAAGAGGGCCGATTCAAGTAATATGCCACAGAAATCAAATATCAGAAGGTGTATGCGGTGAAAGAAATATAAGAAGATATTAGTTATCTTTGGTCTAATACGTAGATACACAAAAGAACCATATATGGGCTTATCAATCTAAGAATCCATACATGACAATGGAATTTTAAAAGCACCCTCCCAAAGCAACTAATATAGTAGAAAGATGGATGAAATGAACATGAAACAGTATATCATGCCTGAGCCATATTTAAAGCGCTTGACTGATCCAAGTATGGGTATCAACTAGGATAAATCCTTACCTAAAATCAGTGAGCCACTCGCATTCCAGTACACGATACAAGAAGATGGATAAAATGAAATGTTGTATTAAAAACATAAAAGGAAGTTACATACTGTGGGATACCAAAGACCAGAATCCTCTAATACAGATAGAACTCCTCCTCACTAAAACCCTACGAGCTCTGAGCCTTCATACAAGAGATTTTACAAGATGTACACAAAAAATGCCTTTCACTGCACAATTCTCTGATAAAAATATGGAACCCCTACAATGTCTTTCTTCTGGGTTTTTATAGAAGAAACCTCAAACCCCTCAGTAAATGAGGTAGATGAAAACATTAAACTTGCCTAGTTTGAACAAAATGGCGGAAGAATTCGCACCCCACCATGCTGTATTGTATGTACTCTATGATCTGCCTTCGGAAATAAATGTACTGAGTAGAAAATCTCCTCAGGGATGCAACATAGAGATGAAATCACTTAAATAATCTGTCCTTTTCTGAGAGGAAATCTTGCTGAAATTAATCTTGGAGGGTGTAACTCTCTTCTGTCTTCTAACTTTGAATTGGAATTTGAAATCTTTCATTCCAAATGCCGAAGTTATTTATCTTCAACTAACACTCTTTGCTGCGTCATTAAAATTTCTATTTGTGAAATCTGCCTTTTGAATTACTCTGGAGGGTTTGATAGCTTTCAATCTCTACTCTTTAAACAACAGTCATATCTCGGCAACTACCCAGGATCTTCTTCATAAATATGATACTTGAAAACTCAGTACTGTAACGTGTCCTTAGCTTCAGCAAAGGATGCCGCGAATTGTGATAGTTCTTCTTCGCCATAAACCTGCAAAATCCACAAACATATTAAAGAAAACCAAGCACAAGGGTGGTGGATGCGGCAGTGACCACAGAATGGTGATGTAGACTGAGTGAAATGATGAGGAGATGAAGGGTGGCGGAGAAATGAAGGGTGGCAACGAAAAATACAGTGGAATGAAGATGAATGAACGAGGCAGAGGTACATAACATAAACACGAAAATATGACACATAAACGGAATATATGAATGGTGGAGGAGAACACAAATGACACGTGGGCGTACCAAAAGGCTAAGAGGAAGGGACGACGTGGAGGCGGACTTGGTTAATCACCGGGATGTGTAAATAATTCTGGGCCACACGATCCAAAAATGAAATCAACGGTTAAAGCTTCACCGGAGGGCGATGGACTGCGGGCTCGGAGTGCCGTATACTTAAATTAAAACTCGTGTAGCTTCAGAAAACAACCGCCGTTGGAGGCTTATAGATCTGACGGTTAACATAAATTTCGTTGCGCGTCTTGGATCGAGCGTTAACGCACGAAGGAAGGTGGTATTGGGGTCATACACCGGGACACGTGTTGCGCGATGTGTGGAATTGCCGCGATTTGTGGAATACCGCCTGCCTTTGAAAGGCGATGTGAATAAAACAGGCCGGTTTTGGAATCGACGCGCAACGCGGGGTCCACCAGGGCGGGAAAGATGTGGTACGTCGATTTATGGTTTGATCTGATCGCTGGCAGATGGGCTATAAGCATGGCGTTGATCAGCGGAGACCGTTCGATCTTGTACAGATCAACGGATAATATTTCGCCATACGCACATATTTGATAAGCCCCAGGTATTTTTGGGGTCTACACGGTCATCTGTGGGAGAAGTAGCCCAGGGTTTGGGCAGGAAAGGCCAGGCCTCAAATATTTTCGAGAGTGGGTTTTTAGCCTTACAGAATATAGTTTTGGGGGCAAAGGAAATCAACGATAGGCTTTAGAATGGATTCTCGAGTCAAAGAGAAAGGATCGAGGGGGCTTAAGCAAGATTGCTGGTCAAACTTCAACAAGGAACTGATTATGGTCAACATTGGCTCCATCTGGGGATGGCATGTTCATCCCTGGACGTGTTGAGAACCGCGCAGACCTCCTAATCATAATCTATGTAAACTCTGTTCTTCAGCCCCTCTTACTTTTCTCTTTATGAATCATCAACACGCCCACCTTGTTCAAACAAAGACTGGAACAAAGCTGATATACAATATAATACATCAGGCTCTCTCTGCCTGAATTAAAATTGGAAGTAGGGTTTAAGAAATTGACCGTTCATAGGGGCATCAAGCAAGTCACCCTATAAATTCTCCAATATGAACGTATTATTGCCTCCCTGTTCCAAAATTTTAAATGGGCCGAATCACAGTGGATCGAACTTGCCATGTTTTCCCTTTTCAGCCCTCTGGACATCCCACCTAAGCACCAGATCACCAATCTGCAACTTCATGTCTTTAGCATGCTGATCAAAAATGTGTTTCATTTTCTTCTGATATTCAGCTAATCTCTGATTCACCTGGCTCTGTGTTTCTTCTAATTCTACAAATTGATTGATTCTCCTGATCGTATCATCAGGTTCCTCCCGACTTTATTGCATGAAACGGGCCACTGGTAAAGCCAGTTGCACGGGAAAAACTGCTGCTCGTCCATACACCAATTCATATGGAGATTTCCCAGTTGCTCTCTTGCTGGTGATTCTATTTTCCCATAGAGAAAACTTCAATTGGGAATCCCAATTCTTCTGGTTCTCGTTTATAGTTTTCTTCAAGGCCCTCACTAAAGTTTTATTAGAAGATTCTGCCAAACCATTTCCCTGTGGATAATAAGTTGTGGAGTGATTAAGTGCAATATTGTACTGTTGACAGAAATTCACAAATTTTGCAGATTTGAAGGCCTATGCGTTATCAGTCACTATTCTAGCGGGGCAGCCAAACCTGGATATGATGTTTTCCTCCATGAATTTGATTATCACAGTATCTGTAGCATTTCTTGCAGGTATGGCTTCCACCCATTTTGTAAAATAATCTGTGGCGGTCAATATCCATTTATGTTGGCCACTTGAGGGTGGGTGAATTTCACCTATAAAATCTATTCCCCATTGTTGAAATGGTTCATCTACATGAACTGGAATCAAGGGCAGAGCTGCTAATTTTTGCCTTTCAACAAATTTTTGACACTTATCACATGCTCTAACCTAGGTAAAAACATCTCCAAATAATTTTGGCCAGTAGAAACCAGCCTTCAGGATTTTATGAGCTGTAGCCCTCTAGCTGTAATTTCCTCCACAGATTCCTTCATAAAATTCAGCCATTATACTTTCTACTTCATCCTCTGTGAGGCACAGGAGTAAAATGCCTGAGGGGTCCCTCTAATATAGCTGGCCATTAGCAACTATATACTTCTGTGATTTCAATCTTAAAGCCCTGTATTTTGCTTTATCACAACTAGGAGGATAGCTGAGTGTCAAAAGATATTCTACTATTTCTTTGTACCATGGACTGGTGAGATATTTTATGTGTGCTTTCTGAGTAGCCTTCTCCAATCCTTGCTACTCCTTTTCACTCTCAGACTCTTCACTTGCAATCAAAAACAAATTTATGCCCAGAGCTTGATAGTTCGATTCAGATAACATTTTAGCAAGCCCCAGTCCTTTGATCAGCTTGGTAGGACAGATGTCCAGATCATACTCCTGTATTTTAGCAATCCACCTTCCTCTTTTTCCCTCACTATCACCCTGAATAAGGATATCTTTTACAGCAGCTGTAGGCACAAATGCGGTGATATGAGACTGCAAAATATACATACGAAAAGATTTGAGGGATTTTACTAGAGAATATGCTTGCTTTTCTAATATATTATACTTCAACTCTGCATCATGGAGCACCTAACTGTAGAAAGCAATAGGCTGCTCATATCCATCTTCATTTTTCTGCAGCAAGACTACAGCTACTGTATGAGGTGAAGCAAATGAAAAGATCATAAAAGGTTTTGTATAATCTGGTCCAGCTAATACATGAGTTTCAGCAAAAGCATGCTTAATTCTAGCAAAGGCCTCCCGTGATTCTTGTGACCATTTCACCTCATTCCCTTTTTTCAACATATCAGTTACGTGCCTAACTATTTCAGCATAGTTAGGAATAAACCTCCTCAGAAAATTTATACGCCCCAGAAATACTTACACCTCTTTCTTATTTCTGGGGAGAGGAATACCATTTATAGCCTATACTCTTTTAGGATCTATCCTTACCCCATCTTTAGTTACAATATGCCCCAAAAGTTTGCCTTCCTCTAATGAAAATAAAGACTTTTGTGGATTAAGAGAAAGACCATACCTTCTGCATTTTTCAAAAGTTCTTCGTAAATGCTCAATGTGTTCAGCATCATTTTTTGAAAACACTGTAATATCATCAAGGTACACCACCAAAAATTTATCTTGCTCCCCAACAAAAGCAATGTCCATGGCCCTCTGAAAAGTGGCCCCTGCATTAATCAATCCGAAAGACATCCTGGCATACATAAATGTACCCCATGGTGTAATGAAAGCAGTCTTCTTCTGATCTTCTGGAAGTACAACCACCTGGTTATAACCAGAGAAACCATCCATCATTGACATCCTAGAAGCTCCAACCACTTTCTGCAAAATGTGATCCATCTTGGGCAGTGGATAATTATCTTTTAAAGATGCTCTGTTTAAATTTCTGAAATCCACACATAGCCTTATTTCTCCATTCTTCTTTCGGACAGGGACAAGGTTTGCTACCTATTCAGAGTACCTCAACGGTACAATTATTTTTGCCTTCAACAATTTCTTAATTTCTTTCTCAATGGAGGGAAGTAGCAGAGGATTTATATGTCTGAGCTTCTGCTTATAAGGTTTTGCACCTTCCCTCAGAGGAATTTTATGCTGCATTATACTGATGTCAAAAGTCTTCAAGTCCTGATAAGACCATGCAAATACATCTTTATAAGACTGAAATAATTTCAGGTATTTCTTCTTGTATTCCTCTTGTATCTTCTTGGACAATTTTACAATTTTGGGCTCAGCATCAGTGCCCAAATTCAGGTCTTCTACCTGATATTCTTCTACCACTCTACTAGGATGTGCTGGGACATCATTCTTGTCAAATAATCTTTCTAGAGGCACCAGCCCTCTAGGGATGACATTTCCTTTCAGCTGCAGCACTTTACTACCTGCCATTTTCTCTTCCCACTTATTTTCTGAAATATCTTCAGCCTCCTCTTCTTCACAGTCATCAATTTCCATATTGGAGAATTCTCCCACTGTTTCTAGGAATCTCTTCATTTGTTCATCATCCTCAAATACCTGCCAGTGCTTGATATTATCTGGGATTGATGGCCTATAACGTACCTCAACTTTATACCTCAAGAGAGGGTTCTGGGGAGGGCAGAAGGTACTGGCAGCCACAACAAGCGAATCTGCCATTCTATTCTGCTCCCGAGGCATGAACTGGATATTAAATGCTGAGAAGAAATTCTCCACCATGTTCCACACTTCATTCCTGTAAGCCCTCAACCGGGGATGCTTAGTTTGACACTGATTTCTGATTTGTCTGACCACCAGCTCAGAGTCTCCCAGGACCTTTAAACATTGTATGTCCATGCTCCTGGCTGTTTGTAATCCCAATAGAAGTGCTTCATATTCAGCTACGTTATTAGTAGCCTCATATTCCAATTTAAAAGACAGTGGGATCCATTTTCCTGTAGGAGAGATTAATAATACTCCAGCTCCGTTTCCTTCTCTTGAATTTGCTCCATCAAAATGTAAAGTCCAGATTCCTGCTTCATGGTTCTCTGAAGGTTGTTCAATTTTTACTTGACAGAATGATGGCTCATGAGCATAGTCTTGATCTTCTTCCAGCATTAAGCATGAAAATTTTCCTTCTTGACTATAGATTGGTGAGTTCTCAGAGATGTCAGCTTTAGTCACCATCTTGACAAATCTGGTTTCTCTGTATAACCTCCTCTCCTGGCCACCAAAAATTGGAATAATGGCATATGTTAAGTCTAATTTGAGTGACCCACCGATTTTTTTTCCCCAGGACCTTGACAACAGCATGCCAAAGCGAGCTAGGATGTCAGCCACCACAACGTCCATCACTACACTTTTTGCTGGAATTTGGGCCAAATTGACCACTAAATCTTTAATCATTCCCAAGCATTTAACTCTTTTGGAATCAAATGAATAGAGGTCTTTGTATGGGCGAGTGATTTGTAGTCCTAGTTGTTCCATGACTGATAGAGGCATAAGATTATGGGAAGCTCCAGAATCTAGCATACAATTGTGTAACAGCAGGTCATGAATCACTAGAGACACATAAAATGGAGGAGTAGAAGGATCTATTTCCTCGACATGTGGGCCAAAGATTACCATGGGTCTTTCTTCTTGGAGGTTAAGACTATATGGAATTATTGGCGCTTCAGGAGGGGACAATAAAGAAGTGACTTGAGATTGATATGCAGGTTGTTTCAACAGTTCAGTCAGGGGGACTGGGATTTTAACTTTCTCAAGTTCCTTTTGCAGATTGAAAGCAGGAGGGGACTTCTCTATTACAACTTCTTTTGACTCTTTATTGTCAGTAGAAAGTTTAACTTCTTTTGATACAGACTCCGCATTAGGAGAGGTGACTACTTTTGAAACAGAAGGAACTTGATCATTAGAATGCAAAGGTTTGTTTAGAGGATTCTTACCTTTGTCTGTAACTTTCTGCACTGTTGATTCCTTTTGAGCAGGTGCTTCCTTCTGGAGAGGCTCTTCTTCTTGATCCTGAGATCGAGTCCTCTTCCTGGAAGATCTGAGATCATATTTTCTATTGAAGTGTGCTTGCATAAAATCAGAAAATTGTTTACAATAATAATCAGCCTCTGAGTCTTCTATGTCTTTAGCTTCTTCTTCTTGCAATGGGAATTCTAGTTCATCATTATTTGAAAAAGCCAGATTTGAATCTTCTAGCTCATAGGCAGCATCTTCAACAGAACTATCTACTGGACCTTCTAAATATAGTGGGTGTGGTACCTGATCTTGTTGCTCTTTTGCTTCCCTTGGCAGTATTTGCAGGGGTGGCTTTCTATACTGAGGATTGTAACCCCTGTTTGGAGCATTCTAGAAGTTCTTGGAGGCTGAATTCTTGGTTTCAAATTCAAGCTTGACCAGTTTATTAGAAATATTCTTAATCATTTTGTTCATTTCTTCAATTCTATCTGTATCCTTATCCTGGTTAGAAGTAGATACTTCCTCCTTGCCTCTTCTTCTGGTATCTTGTTCAGCTTTCCGTTTTAATTTTCCAGTGGAAGCAAAATTTGCTTCCAACTCAAGAGCATCTAACTAAGCGTCATCTAGGGTGGCAGGCTTTCTTTCCCTGAGAGAGAAACCAAAGTCTGAGTCAAAGGCTGCTATGAAAACAACTTTGGCAGCATTCTGATGAGGCTTCATATCGGCAGGAAGGTTTAGATATAACTTATAAAATCTCTTGATAAATTCTGACACCCCTTCATTATGTTTCTTCTTAAGTGTATTGAACTCAGTAAGACACTGTCCATGATCTTTCTTTTCTCCCCATTTCCTGAGAAAGGTATTTTCCATATCATCCCAAGTGGTTACGAAACGGTTTCCTAATGTCTTGAACCATTTTCTAGCTTCACCGTCCAGAGATTGCACAAATAATCTTAAGACTACATCCAAATGTTCTACATTAAAGTTCTCTGCAAAAGAGAAAAAGGTCTCAAGATGTTTCTGAGCATCAATTTCATTCTCCCCAGTGAATCTGGGCAAGATCTTCAAATAATCCTGTGGCATATCATTCAGCACTTGAGGTAATGCTAGGGGAGCATATTTGTTTAACAAAAAGATAGAACATTAGCCATTGGAGGAGGTGGGGGTTGTGCAACTATCTGGTGTACAAATGGAGGAAGAGGCGGAGGTGGAAGTGGAGTATGAATAACAATAGGAATATATTGTACAATAGCTTGAGGCATAGATGGGAATAGTTCACGGTTAACAGCAGCTACTTCGGTGACTTATTTAACCTTTTCAACCTCAGGAGTAGGGTGAAGACTAGCTTTAATCCTAGCACTTCCCCTAGGTGGGTTATCTGAATAATACTCTGTGTCTCCCACAGTGGAGTCGAGATTTTCTACTAAAATTTCTTGAGAAGAAGAAGATGGGTAATCTTCTACGGAAAACTCAGGGATTTTGGCACGGACTGATTTCTTTTCTTTCCAACTTATTCTATGTATAATCTTCTCAGGGTCAGACACTGAAGGTGTCTTTGACTGTGATGTATCTGACCTCAGGTGTGGCTTACGGGGAGCCAGGACTACGAATAGATTTATCAAAAAAACAACAGTGGAGTCGCTAAGGTGAGAGATATGCAACTCTTCAACTCTCTGTGCTCACCTGATTAGAGAGTGAATATGATTTGTCGAGGCCCAGGGATAATGATTTTCTTAGCTTCGATCCCCGGCAACGGCGCCAGAAAAATGTTGTCGACAGATGTTGTCGCTCCTAGAGACAGCCTAGAGTTTCCATAGACCAATGCCTAGGACATCTTATCATAGCAAGAAGCATATAATAAAACTTGGGTGTCAATCCAAAGGCTCTCCTGCTATCTCTTGTAAACAAGGAAATTGATTTAAATGGGACCAGAACTTACAGAAACCGCCACAGGGAAAGTAATGTTGCAGAGACAAGATGCAAAGCTCCAACACAAAAGCATCAGACAGTTAAGAGACAATTTACTGTAAAGAGGGCCGATTCAAGTAATATGCTACATAAATCAAATATCAGAAGGTGAATGCGGTGAAATAAATATAAGAAGATATTAGTTATCATTGGTCTGATACCCAGATACACAACATAACCATATATGGGCTTATCAATCTAAGAATCCATACATGACAATGGCGTTTTAAAAGCAACCTCCCAAAGCAACTAATATAGCAGAAAGATGGATGAAATGAACATGAAACAGTATATCATGCCTGAGCCATATTTAAAGCGCTTGACTGATCCAAGTATGGGTATCAACTAGGATAAATCCTTACCTAAAATCAGTGAGCCACTCGCATTCCAGTACACAATACAAGAAGATGGATAAAATGAAATGTTGTATTAAAAACATAAAAGGAAGTTACATACTGTGGGATACCAAAGACCAGAATCCTCTAATACAGATAGAACTCCTCCTCACTGAAACCCTACGGGCTCTGAGCCTTCATACAAGAGCTTTTACAAGATGTATACAAAAAATGCCTTTCACTGCACAATTCTCTGATAAAAATCTGGAACCCCTACAATGTCTTTCTTCTGGGTTTTTATAGAAGAAACCTCAAACCCCTCAGTAAATGAGGTAGATGAAAACATTAAACTTGCCTAGTTTGAACAAAATGGTGGAAGCATTCGCACCCATATTGCTGAGTAACCATGTTGTACTGTATGTACTCTATGATCTGCCTTCGGAAATAAATGTACTGAGTAGAAAATCTCCTCAGGGATGCAGCATAGAGATGAAATCACTTAAATAATCTGTCCTTTTCTGAGAGGAAATCTTGCTGAAATTAATCTTGGAGGGCGTAACTCTCTTCTGTCTTCTAACTTTGAATTGGAATTTGAAATCTTTCATTCCAGACGCCGAAGTTATTTATCTTCAACTGACACTCTTTGTCGCGTCATTAAAATTTCTGTCTGTGAAATCTGCCTTTTGAATTACTCTGGAGGGTTTGATAGCTTTCAATATCTACTCTTTAAACGACAGTCATATCTCGGCAACTACCCAGGATCTTCTTCATAAATATGATACTTGAAAACTCAATACTATAACGTGTCCTTAGCTTCAGCAAAGGATGCCGCGAATTGTGATAGTTCTTCTTCGCCATAAACCTGCAAAATCCACAAACATATTAAAGAAAACTAGGCACAAGGGTGGTGGATGCGGCAGTGACCACAGAATGGTGATGTAGACTGAGTGAAATGATGAGGAGATGAAGGGTGGCGGAGAAATGAAGGGTGGCAACGAAAAATACAGTGGAATGACGATGAATGAACGAGGCGGAGGTACATAACATAAACACGGAAATATGACACATAAAAGGAATATATGAATGGTGGAGGAGAATGCAAATTACACGTGGGCATATGAAAGGCTAAGCGGAAGGGACGACATGGAGGCGGACTTGGTCAATCATCGGGATGCGTAAATAATTCTGGGCCACACGATCCAAAAATGAAATCAACGGTTAAAGCTTCACCGGAGGGCGATGTATTGCGGGCCCGGAGTGTCGTATACTTAAATTAAAACTCGTGCAGCTTCAGAAAACAACCGCCGTTGGATGAAGGCTTATAGATCTGACGGTTAACATAAATTTCGCTGCGCGTCCTGGATCGAGCGTTAACGCGCGAAGGAAGGCGGTATTGGGGTCGTACACTGGGACACGTGTTGCACGATGTGTGGAATCGCTGCGATTTGTGGAATACCGCCCACCTTCGAAAGGTGGTGCGAATAAAATAGGTCGGTTTTGGAATCGACGCGCAGCGCGGGGTCCACCAGGGCGGGAAAGATGTGGTACGTCGATTTATGGTTTGATCTGACGGCTGGCGGATGGGCTATGAGCACAACGTTGATCAGTGGAGATCGTTCGATCTTGTACAGATCAATGGCTAATATTTCGCCAGACGCACATATTTGATAGCACCCCCAAGGTTTAGCATTAGGTTCTGGCTCATAGTCATGTGGAGGAAATGGCCAAGGGGTTAGGGCCGAAGGGGCCAAACCTCAAATATTTTCGAGAGTGGGTTTTTAGCCTTACAGAATATAGTTTTGGGGGCAAAGGAAATCAACGATAGGCTTTAGAATGGATTCTCGAGTCAAAGAGAAAGGATCGAGAGGGCTTAAGCAAGATTGCTGGTCGAACTTCAACAAGGAACTGATTATGGTCAACACATACCATCAAGAAAATAATAATCCCCATATGCTCCTAATGGATACCATCCCCTTATATTCTCAATGAGATTCCTCACCTTGGGCCCCACTCATTAAAGCCACTACTTCCATGCATGGAATCTCCCTCGAAAACTGTGTTTTCCCTCAATGGATGTCACTCCTTCCATACTAGCGTTGTTTGATTTGGTCAAGGTTGACCCAGTCTTCATGCTCCAACCCCTTTTCACACATAAGGGTCTTCAATCCAGCCTTTATATGACCTCCTTTCACATTAGGAGTGTCTTTTATTCCTACTAAGGAGATTTATGGGTCTCCATACCCTCTTATTCCTCTAACTAAGAGAAAAAACAAAATTTAATATTCCAATTAGTTGTGTGCTAATTTTAGGAATATTACAGTCCTCCCCTCCGAAATGTTGATTGTCCTTAAGCAATTGCAAGGATATCACTGAAGATCCTCTCCTCTTCCTCATGTAGCATCCTCATAAGATAAGTTACTCCAATGAACAAGATGCCCTCTCATCAATATGTCCCCTAGTTGCTCCTCCCAAGTGTATAAGTAAGCCTTTGGTGACAAATCCAAATGGCTCTCATTATGAAGTAGTGGGATATCCATAGAGGCAACCATATGTGGTCTAGAGGCCTTCTTGAGGCATGGAATCAAAAAAGTATTGGGAACCTTCATTCCCATGTGAAGCTCCAAACCCCAAGCTATCATCCATATAGAGTGAGTCACCCTCCAAAATGGAAACTCATAAAAAATTTCCTCCACCCATGGCTCTTGCAATGTAGGTGGGCTGCATATATGAACATGATAGACCAAGTGGCCTACCCCACTTTGTCTCTCTCTCCACTTGTGATAAGTGTAGGGCTGCTGTAGAATCTGGGCTGCAATAATATTGACCTCAAGAGACAAAAGGACAACTGGATCTGAAAAGACCCCTTATCTAGTGTCATGAATCCAAACCATCACATACAAAGTGAATGGTACATCATCACCATATGGTATCCAAATCAGAAAGATACTGAATGTTATGTGCAATGATGGATGGTACCAATGGTTTCTCTAGTGGATACAACGCATTTTTACCAACTGCTGTTTCAGAACATCATGTGGCAAGTTGTCTCCCAACAAATTGATAGCTGTGCATGTTTTCTTATCTACTAGGATGTAATAACTGACATTATATATCATCTGATCATAACAAGAATAACACCACATTTGCCCAAATCCATGCAAGGAAGGGCTATCTCCATCATAAATGTCTGTCCTAGAATGACCATGAAACCCAAATACAATCTTGCCCTCTTATGGAGCAATGCACTGTACATAGATGGTAAGAGAATGAAAATACTTTGTGAAATGATCAATAAGTATAGAAATACATTTCTTACCATGCATTGTGAGTAGGTTGAAAGTGAGGTCCATGGATGAGCCCTCCCATGAGAATATCCGCATAGTGGTTTGCAAAATGAAGGGATGCATACTCCCGTTGGAACACTCCATCAATAGATACATACTCCCAAGTGAAAACGTTGTTGGCCTTGGTGATAAGGCTCTTGCCACTCGATGACTCCATTCCTTGACATGCCATATGCCAAAGTCATCCACCATCATGCTACTATATGTGGGAGACTCCTTCCTATGTGGAAGTACCTCCTGATCCTTCCATGCTGAAGGGTAGCCCCTTTTCACTTTGATTGTGCCATCCTTTTCTTTTGAAATATCATGCAAAACATGGGAAAAATTCAGCCCATACTCTCCCAAGAGTAGCCAAAGCAACAATAGCTCTTGCTGCCTCCTCACACCTCCATCATATAGACCCTGGAGTGAAAACATGATGATTGACATGAAAATTGTCACATCACCCCACTGCAACCAAACTCCTTGCTGCCATACAATGCCAGTGTCATGCCAAGTCCCAACCAACCACATACCCTTTGAAGTAGGATATGTCATATGCTGACCAAACTCTTTCAAGAGTAGCCAGCGCAGTCTTGCCTCCTGCTGCCCTGTGTCATAGATCTGCAAGTGGCTCTCCAGCCTCTTGCTCATCAACATCACCCAACCAACCAATGGTGAGTGTCTACTTTCATGCTCTAAATGGGTATTCCTCCAATGGAGAATACCATCCTCCCAAACCAAATCTCTGTGTCTACACTTCATGGGATGTTGAAGTGCAGCCTCCTCGAGATCTCCATATGAAGACCACTCATCAATGACCAAGTTGATGCTATAAGGATCCAAATATACTGAAGGAAAAATCTTCTCATTGAGCTGTGAAGTGCTCATCAAGAAAGATCCATCATAACAATGGGATATAATATGTCTCTCATCAACCATCTGCCTCTCCCTTGCTCCACATGTAAAATGGTAATTGGAATGCCCCAATAATGGTTGGGCCCCCAACTCATCATCGTTGTTCCATAACAATGTTGTTGATCTCCATGATGGTGCATCTGTTGTCTCATAATCATGTTCAATGCTGAACATATAGTTCTGCATTGAATTATTTAGGGAAATATTCATCCTACCCTCCAACAATCTACACTCCAACCCCAAGAGTTGTGTGCAGCTCAAAAATGACATACTAGGATGAATGTATATCTCCTCCTTGATCCAATCAAAGGTCCTCTGCGCAGTGATAGTCTGTTGCTCCAAATCAGCAGTGTGTTTTGATCCTAGGCCATGTAATGGCATGTCCCCACAACCCTCCATATGATGTGCTAAAATAATAGAAAGTGGAAACATTTGCATACCTTTGTTTAGCTTGGGAACATCTTGTACTGCTACAAGGGTTCCTCCCACCGGTGTGATGACTTCCCCAACTACTGGTGATGATGATGGCTGATTCTCTACTGCTACACGAACACAGGTATAAGTATCCTCCTCCTCGTGCATCTCTTGAATAGTGCATGGGACTCTAAATGTCAAGAGATCAAGACCACTTTGCAAGGGTGCAAGTGTTCCTTCTCCTGATGCAAGTACTCCTGCAGCAAGTGGTGGTGGAAGTTGTCCTCCTTCCGATTTTCTTCTGTCAAACTTCTTGATCAACCTTTGAGTAAAATCTGTATAAGAAGTTACTCTTGCATGACTCAAATGGCTGAACCACCAAATGTTTGCTTCACCCTCAAGGTGCAACACTGCAATCTCAACAACTTCTCTCTGTACTACTGGATGTAGCAGGAAGAATGCATCCAACTTCATTCCCCAAGCCCTTGTTGTGCATGTGGATGATCCATCAAATGTAGACAATGGAAATCTATTACTGCAAGGTCTTCTTTCTTCTTTGAGCTGAATGAACTATGGGAGAGTTAGATTCTCCTTGAAAGCCCTTGATTGAGATTTGTATTCTGCAAGATACTCACTTAGAATCTCATGATCTAAGTGTCCTCCATCTCCATGACTTTTGTCTTATTATTCAAGAGAAAAGGGCATAGTATATTTCTTTGGAGCTCTATGCAATACCAGTTCTTTCTTCTGCTGATAGGAAGTACAAGGACCTTCCTCATCTTGAAACCCTATTGTGGTTTCATGGATTTTCTCCATTCTTCTTTGCTTGACCTTCTTGGTGAGGTCCCTCATAGATATGAAAAGAGATGAGATAAAACTCATTCGTCCTATCATTCTGATCTCTTTCTCCTTCTTCTTATTCTCCTGATAGCATAATGGCTGAGATCCATAGGCTGAGCCAAGATTATGCTTGATACCACTGTAATATTCCCAAATGGGGAAGCAACAATATATGAACACATACTGGAAATAGCAGTGATAAATCAACACATAAAATGTAAGGATATCATATAGCCATCATATTAAGATCATAGCACCAAAATGTATACAAGTTCTTGAGGAAACAGTAAGTCAAGTTAGGCAAAACAAGCCTCAAGAGAACATGTACATGAGATATGAAGAACACTGCTACACAACAATACCCAAGGCTAAGACAACATAGTTTTAGTAGATATCATTGCTGCTAGAAAATTTCAATACATAGATATGATATTATATGGCTCAAATAATGCCGGGAGTAGAGATCTAAGCTCCCAAACACATTTCCAAGATAACCCGGGAAGGGTTCCTGAAATACACAAAATGTTGAAAATACAAATATGGCCCTAGGGCTGAATAATCTCTACAACTAGATAGCTGATAGGAGGTGGTTGATCTGATCTGGAAATGTATGAAAAATCCTCCTATAGATTCTTCAAATGAGAGGTTGATCCCATCACTGAAAATCTATCTCCCCCAACTAGGGCTCCAAACCCCCTACTGCAACTGCACACTAGAATAACGCAATCCCTTCCGGGTGCCTGTGCCATGAGCGATAACGAGTACCTTGGCACGATCTTTGAATGGTGAAAGTGAAGCTCAATAATCTCCCTTACAAGCCTCCCGGATGAAGGGATGCTCTCCACTAGAAAACAAGCTCGGGGAGTTGGGTTTCTCAAACTTCCTCCTCAGCTACTGCACCCTACAACTCGAAAGCACACCTCTCACTACGATGTAGATAGTAAGATGAGAGCTTAGCGCTAATAGTCGGATTGTGGAAATGTAATAGAAAAATACTCTTCTTGAGTGGGCACTAGAGGTCTCTCAAGGACAGAGGTGGGATTCCCACTCGGGGAACACCCTGTGCTAAAGCGGTGACGAGGAAGAAACAATTCTAAAGCACGAGACCATCAAGAAAATAATAATCCCCATATGCTCCGATGGCTGCATCCCCTTCCTTATATTATTGGTGAGCTTCCTCACCTTGGGCCCCACTCATTAAAGCCACTGCTTCTATGCATGGAATCTCCCTCTAGAACTATGTTGTCCCTCGAGTGAGATGCCACTCCTTCCATACCAGCAGCTGTCGATTTGGTCAAAGGAGGTTGATCCAGTCTTCATGCTCCAACCCCTTTTCACTACATAAGGGTCTTCAATCCGGCCGCTAGGATGACCTCCGTTCACATTAGGAGTGTCTTTTATCCCAACTAAGGAGATTTATGGGTCTCCATACCCTCTTATTCCTACGAACTAAGAGCAAAAATCAAAATTTACTATCCCGATTAGGTCGTAGCATGCTAATTTTACTGAATATTACAATATAGGAATACACTTTAGAATGGATTTTCACAACATTATATTAAGAATTTGGAAACAATTTAAAAACATAGTAGGCATTATACTCACATACAAACTTAACCTCTAATTATACATTGCATTAAAATAAGAAAACCAAAAACAAGGAAATTTTGTCTTAGAAACTCAATCAAGAAAACTGGTGCCAATTGATTGCTTTGTTTTCAATTTCGACAATATCTATTTAAATGTAATTAATGGCTCTATTTCCATTCAACAAATCATATAACTCCTTTGCATTCTCTCCTCCTAGAAAAATACATTTTGAGGGTAAAAGCACAAGAATAAATAAAGAGACTTAGGGTAATGGGAAGGCCAACAAGAAGAACCTTTCATTTGCCACACCTTGATCTTTCAGTTTCTTGTTTTCATTTTCTATTTTATTAAATCCATGTTTTTCCCTTATTTTTCTCTTCTCATTTACTTTTACATTTGCATTTTCTTTAATAGTTTATATAATATTCATTAATTACATATTTATATTTATAGGTATTGGTTTACATTTATAGGTACTGGTTCCATTTGTTTCTTGGAATGATAAATCATAGTCAAACATAAGTCGACCATTGCTTACAATAAGGCAAACTATAATGAATCATCCTCAACCATGATACACCATAGTCAAACATAGTTAACCATCACTTACTATGTCAAGAAGAATTGTGCTTTGTTTCGAATCTAGATGGGAGTAAATAGGTAAACCATATTCAAACATAGTTAACCATTATTTACTTTGTTGAGAAGGTGCACTTCATTGTAAGAGATCTGGGGGCTCAAATCCATAGGGGGATAGAGTATACGTGGCTCACTAGGGTCCAATATCATAGCTTATCAATACCACATGTCCATATAAACATAACTCATTTTTCATATGAAATTTGTTAATATGGCAATCTTTTTTAATTAATTAATTTAATTAAAAGGGTAGAAAGAAAATAACTAGTTTTAAGATAAATCTCAACTTTTGATTTGTGACTATTAGTAAGAATATTCTAGAATATTTAGAGGAGGTTAAATCCTCACCATCCACCTAATAATTATTGATAATTAAATTAAAATTATGAAAGCTCTATTCTATAATAGAAGCTCATATTAACATAATTATCCTTATTATAATCCATAATCAATATGTTTAACCAAATTTAGCCATCATATACTATGGCGAGTGAAAATCAATCATAATAAAATATTGTCAATCACAATTAACCATGGCCAAACAATTTTCATCATCATCAAACATAACCATAATAAAACATAATGAAAGATAATGAATCATAATCAACCATATTAAAATATCTTAAATATTTTAATAAGAATAAATTAATATTTCAATTTAATAATAATAATAATAATAATAATTTCGATTTTAAGGTCACAGCAAGTCACACCAAAGTGTGGGTGTATGAAGTTGTTTGTGGAACAAATAGCATAAATTAATATTTTCATTTTTTTACAGCAATAATAATAGTAATAATCTAGTTTTAAGGTCGCAACCAAGGGAGACACCAAATTGAGTTCTTAAAACCCACTTGTTTGTGAGACAAGGAAGAGACCTTTGCATAACAATTTGATTGTTAAAGTCTACAAATGCACACACTCTACTCCTCTATATTTAATATGAGTGACCTTATAACAATGATGTACAAATGTGTTGATGATCTCCCAAATATCACTAACTAAGATAACAAAAATTATACTTATTCAGTTTCATATAAACTATTATTATTATATATTTTATAAATCTTAACCCCAATTAAATAATCCCTAACCAAACCAATCAGTATTTAAAATAATAGATAAAAAAAATTCTAAAACATCACAAAACATTTAATTTGATAAATACAAAGTACGTGTTAAATTTATAACGCGCAATATCCATCTGTCACAAGTTGCTAGGAAGAGATTTCTTTATGGAAAGTTACTACAGAAGTGTGAGGTTGAGAAATGGTATGAATTAAAAAATCCTGGTCAGTGATAACGATTTACTATGAAAGACCTTTCTTTAGTGACAGATGGTATGAACTAAAATATCTAACATGAAATAATTTGATCGATCTGGATTCCGTGTGGACATTGTAGCAAATAAAAGGAGACTTTGTTTCAACCCATCATCCCACATTTCGTTGACTCAAGAAAACATACTGCAGAGATTTATCTCTTGGTAAGCTAAACCATTTACAAATGTATTCTTATGTTTCGGAGGATCTGACTGAGCTAAACATTCTCTGGGTAGTAGTTTAAATTTTTATGTTATATGTTTTGGACTTATCTCATATGGGAGAGGGAAGGATATTTTGAATATTGTTTTCTATATAACTTAAAAAAAATAAGATGTGTGTTTGTACTGTATTTCTTTTGGATTTTGGATTTCTATATTATAGAAGTACATATATTTCATAGATTAATTTTTATATCTTAGTTTTCTTATAGGTTTTGGTTATTATATATATAAAGATGCAGGAGATCAATCTTATATATATATTTATTTATGGTTGAATTAGTCAGTATAAACATTTTTTTAAATAGTTATGTAAATATATTTTGTGGTAAAACTTGTTTTTGAGACTTATTTAGTCATATATGTGAGGTGTTTCTTTTTGTTGGAGGTTTTTCTGGTTTTTATTTTGCTAATTTATAGTGTGTGTTTTTGCTGCCCTTCCTCTCTCCCTCTTGGAAGCTTCCGCTTGAGCGAACTTTGCTGAGACTTGTATCCTCTCTCTGTGGAGGAGTTCATACACCCACAGGCCCTATTACCTGAAAAATGTTCTCTTATAAAATGCTACAACATCTACTATGTAACTTTTTATGATACATTTATAAAAAAAGTGATTCTCTAGATATAGGAGGTTTAAATTTATAATTTCTTATAAAAATATTCCCAACATCATTGATTAAAATCGCTCTTTACATGTCAGGAACGCGAGTACTCCAATATGGGTGAAACCTTCATTGTTATAACACATGCACTTTGTAGGGTTGTTTTACAGATTGTCATACATGATACTCCAATATGGGTGAAACCTTCATTGTTATAACAAATGCACTTTGTAGGGTTGTTTCCTGAGATTGTCATCTCATAAAATTATGAAAAGAAGTAAGAAGGATCTTAGCGGCTTTTGCCAACGCGATTAAATCGAGTGTGTAGCGCGTATCGGCTCTTTTCCTCTGTTATTTAAATTTTATTTTCGAGAAGGTTTTTAGTTTTAATAATAAATTTATTCATTAATGTTGGAATTAGGTATGAAATTGTAAGGTGAACCTAGTGAGCAAAACAAGTGAAAGAAGAAAGAAAATTAAATAAAAAAAAAATAATGAAAAAATATTATAAACTAATATAATTCAATATAATATATTTTTCATAAGCTTATTTCAATGTGATAACGACTTGAAACAGGTGAGCTTAGAGACGTGAGTATTCACACTAAAAGAAAAGCGAGACTTATATATTATCTCCAATATTATTTGGGTGGATGAGAGAGATAGTTTTTGTTATACGGAAATTTGGAAAAACACTTAAATGAAAATATTGAGTGGAGTTCTACTACATGAGGGAGGCGTTGCCACTAATGTTGACGTACAATACGATTTGGATAGCTAGGAGAATTCATTCACGCAACAACACAAGTATTTCACATAAACGATGAAGCTGCGGCTTTTCAATTAATCTTAATCACTCTAAATCATAAACTTTGAATACAATGAACCCGGTAATGGGTCATTGCTTACCAAGTGACATGCACACACTCTCACATAACTGAACTTGATCAACTCTCTTAACTCACTCTCTAACTCACTCTCCTGAAATCTATCATGTTGGACTCACTGATTCACCTAACTATTTGTCTAACTTCTACATGCTGGGAAGTACTTATATATTTTAACAACCTCCGGGAAAGAATCTTGATCTTGATCACGAGAAAAGCAGCCCGGACTTTCATCACGAGTACGGAGAGATGCAGCGGGGAAGAGCGGGTAATTCCACGATGCCTTCCAATATGCTGCAACACTTTGCTCATCGACGGCCTGCGCGTCTTCGTCGTTCGGATGCACCATCCTACAACTATGGCAGCCCTCGCACTTGTTCGGCGTACTGCATCGTTCGACAATTTCTTGTCGAGCACTTCCATGGCGTTCTGCATTGCTATCTGACTTGCGGCCCACGCCGGAAAGAACGATCTCACCGGATTCGGAGATTACGTCCAAGATTCTCCACACCCCGCAATTATTTCGAGCAATGTCATGCCAAAGCTGTAGACGTCGACCCTTCACGAGTAATGGGCGAACTGAGATATCCACTCGGGGGGCCAAGTAACCTCTCGTTCTTCGATGGTCGTCGGGACCTTACTATACTCTCTCGCCCAGGGAGCTTTTGCCATTCTGAAAATCGGCAACCTTGGGGCGAGAGGTTGGAGTCCAAGAGGATGTTTTCGGGCTTGATATCACAATGAATAATGCAGTCTTTGCACTTCTCGTGCAGGTAAACAATTCCGCGGGCAGTTCCCACTGCGATGCCGAAGCGTGTTTTCCAATCCAACAATTTGTGCTGCTCATCGTATCTTGGGGATTTCTTGAATAGTAAAGAGGTGAGGGAGCCGTTCGGCATGTATTCGTACACTAACATTCTTAGAGATAGCTCTGCGCAAAATCCCTGAAGTCTAATCAAATTCACATGCTGCGTGACTCTGATGGTACTCACCTCCATGCTAAATTGCTTCTCTCCTTGGTTCACACCCTCCAACTTCTTGAGCTGCCACGAGAACCATCCGCTAAAGGTCCCTTTAAAGATGGAGCCGAAACCCCCTGCCTCCCAGCGCTTTGAAAAAATTCTTGCGTTGCACTCTGCATCTCTCTGTAAGTGAATACGAGAAGCCCAAGCAGCACGCAATTTGTTGCGAGCACAAGACGGGCGCTTGCAACACCGAAAGAAACAACAATAAAAGATGCCAAGATAGCAACCAGCCCGCCCATGACGCCGCCCACGACGCCTGCTACAATCGTCTTTTTGTTGGAATTAGAGGTATGAGGCACATCAGCGGCATCTAACCGCAGAAACAGAGAGATCTCGTTGGAGGTATCTTTGAGATTTAGCAATTCACCGAACCACATTACACAACTCTGGGAAGTGTCGTTAGCATGAAAAGCATATGCGGTGCACGAGCAATTGCTGTGAGACGTTGTCTGCGCATCGCTTTGGGCCTAATTTGTATACAACAACCCCGTGAGCATAAATGTGCAACTTAAATTCTACAAACCCGTCTGTGGTGGTCTCGTTCGCCGCATCAGTACTCGCATCGTAATGAGGTCTTCCTCACACAACTAGCTGGACCACCGTTGAGAATCCCATTCTCAGTTGTCTCTTGGGAGAGCCCGATACACGATTCCGAGACTCGTACATTGTTATCGTTGCAGAATTCCATAAGGCCCACCTACCGCATAAACCCGGCACCCTGAGTGAGAGACATTGCCGAATCGAGGCTCCATTCTTTATTTTCCAGCATCTCGTACAACCGAAGTCGTCCTGACTTATCCATAACTATACGGAATCCTTGTGGTATACTTAAATTAAAATCCTTGTATGAACCATTACTGAAATAGCCAAGACCGGACCCATCTTCAGGCGAGTCGGGCTCTTGGCTGAAATATTTGCCGTTCCAAAGACCGTCGTCCCAATATGTGGTCTCATTCTTCCACATCAGCACGAACTGGACGGTTCCGTTTGGATTCATTTGGAGTTTGTACTGCCCAGGACGCGGATCCCAAGGGCTCCTCCATGACGACAGCCTCTAGGTGTTACTAATTTTCATGTTTGGCATCCATGTATTTTGCAAATGGTCGAAGCTCTGCCAAATGATTTCAGAGTTATTGGTTTGCACTCGAAACGACCAAGTTACCACGGCATCCAGTGAGTACAATCTGAAGAAGGTTTCTTCCCGTTTCCTCGAGTGGACCAAAGGGTGCATCCACCCCATAGGACAGAAGGAGACGCCCATCCTCCGTGAGATTAAAAATGCTAGACAGCGTTCTACAGCGGGCTGCTCCATGTTGGCTACCCAAACGATTGTCTCGCTTTCCGCAGATCCGGGCATACCAAATACCCACATACAAGATTTTCACGTTGTCGTGGTTGAGATGGAAAAATCCCAATTTGAAGAGCGCTCTAGAAATCATGAGCGACTAGTCGCAGATGAGAGAGGTACCCGGCTCTACTCTGTCTGAAGCGGTGTTTTTCTGCATTGCGGGCTCTAAGCGAAAGCGGCGGCAACATGACAAAGAGGATAAGAAAAGACCTACTATGTGGGAGTTGTTATGATCTCATGGACTTTTCGCTCCCCATTCTAAAAATCAACTTGGTGCCTGCCTTGCAAACAATGCTATGATGCCTATTATAACGTGATTCGACGCCTTTGTGTTATATACCCATTTCATGATCCTCATTAAATCTTGTCGATTCTATTTGAACCGGTTCGAGCGGTGATGGAAGTTTGAGTGCCATTAAATCTTGTCAATTCAATTTGAACGATCTCATGATCACGCGGTCCGGTTATTGAAAGTCGTCTGGTCCCTTAAACGATCGGTTACCATAAAGCTGCGAGTTCTAACTGAATATTATCTGTGATGTTGTATTGTTGTATATCGTTACTTGAAGAACCATTTTTTTGTGACGAGAGGTTTCTCTGATAAAAATTTTTTATTTTATTTTATGAAAATGGACCGATCTAAGTTTTCGAAAATAATTAAAATTCTACGTATAAATACCTATTATCACATGTCGTTGTTACTATCACCCCACTTGAACAAATGGATATGATATTGCTAGACTTATGGCGCGCACGAGAATTGGGTATTTGACTTCTCCGCTCTATTTATAAATTTACAATGGTTCAAGCATTTTATATGATTTTTACTAAAAGAACTTAAGTTAGAATTTTTGAATAGATTTTTTTGGTTTTGGTTTATAGCTATATTGTAATTTTTTAATATTGAAAATGTATTATAAATATATAAATAAATTTAATATTTTATAAAAATCATGTACTATTCTATTTTTACATATTAAATAATTTAAACTTATAATTTTTAAAAATTTCTACTTTATCATAACATAACCATTTACATAGATTAAATTTATATTTATATATATAATTTGTGAATTATATTAATTCAATTATTATTTTTTAATGTTCATATATATTATTATAAACCTATTTATTAACACAATCACATTTAATTAATTAAATGAAATTGATATAAAGCTTCATTTGTATCTACCCACACACAAGTGAATGATAAATATATAATAATAAAAATAATATTAAAAAACTATTACAATAATTAATAATAAATAATATATATTTATTGTTAATAATAAATATTAATTAATTAATTAATAATAATAATAATAAATAGTTATTTATTATTAATAAATAAATATTTATAATTATTATTATTATTATTAATATTATTAATTATTATATTATTATTATTATTATTAATTATTTATGAAATTTATAATAAGTATTAATTATTATTTATCAATAATAAAATTTACTTATTAATTAATATTTGTTTATTAAATAATAATAATAATAATAAAGAGATAAATTGCTAAGACATCGCGCTCTGCGCCTTCGGCTGCCCTTCATTCGTAGGGTTTATGGCTATGCATGGGGTGCTCGCCTGGCTGGGGCTTGGCGCCCGATGGCGGAATCTCGGGATCCTCCTCCACCTCTGCCTCCTCCTCCTCGGGTCGAGCGTTCAAGCCTCGGTCGCTTCCCAGACCTAGAAGAAGAAACGGCTCGCCTCCAAATTTGTCAAGCGACTAGATGAGATTCCCTCGGTGGCTTTCTGCACGAGGGTCGATGAAAGTGGCCCTTTCCCTTGCGGTGCATGTTGGTCGGACGAGTTCACGGGCTTATGGCCCTCACAAAAACTATGGAGGCTGGATCACTCAGGCGAGGCCCCCTTATTGCAGAGCAACATTACCTCATACTTCACAGGGTGGGGGTTTTCTCGTTCGAATTCAACACAAGGGAGGGTAAGGGACACGATATTCAGAAATGGACCCTATTTCATAGGTCCTCGAGGGTTGTACCTAAATCGCTAGTCTCCGGACTTCGACCCCTCATAGGATGTCCCATTTTTCCATTCCGACCTAGATCGAGGCTCCCAAACTTGCTAGGGTGCCTTGTTGGGACTCGGAATCCTTGCGGCCTGAAAACACCCTTGAGAAATTCATAGACGGAGGCTAACAACAAAGACCAATATATTTGCAGCTAGAATCCGTGTGGAGGTGGACCTTGAAGTTGGGAAATACTGAAGCCATCCAAACTAACGGTGGAAACTAGTCGATCTCGAGAAATTAGATTACAAACGGTGTCGTTCAAATGCTGATGTCATGAGTATGGCCACTTCACCAGAGCTTGTCCCAAAAATTGCAGAGTCCTAGAAAAGGAGAAAGAAGAAGGATGACAACAAACGCAGGGAAAACCTAGAACGAGCCTTAAGCCGGGGCCAACGGAGAAAGGAAAGGGAAGTTCATCACCCACGAGAGTATTCGCAAAGCCAAACCCTCCCCGAAGGCCAAGAGAAGCGAGCTTTGCGGCTTTGATTTAGAGGCACGAGAGGAAGTTCGAAATCAATCCACGGAGCATGCAAAGGACCTCCAAATGCGGGGAAACCTAACACCATTGAGAAGATTGGTGAATATCTGGAGGAACCACGAAAGACAAAGATTACGTCGCAGGGAAGATCGAGTTCAGGAGAGTCGAGAGGAAGAAGGAGAATTGGGGACTCCAAACTTTGGTCGGAAGATCTACTAGGGGACGGAAATCCTCCGGGAAAAGAGAGAACAAGAAACCTACAAGGAGAAAATTTGCAGGGACCCAGTCGACCCTAGAAAAGATGTTGGCAAAAAAACCTAAAGCACACGAGAAATCAAAGCGGGGCTCTAAAGGAGCCCTCTTATCAAAAAAGGAAGTAAAAAAGATCGTCTCCTGAGGCATAGGGGATGGGTAGCAACCTAAAAGAAGAAGCAATGAAAAAGCCTAGTAAGGTTGGAAAGGCCCAACATTCTTCTCATCAGGGAGACCAAAATGGAGGAAATGGACTTTCTCCATAAAAGAAAACAATTTGGGGAAAAGGGGGAGGTGTCACGAGTCTCCTCTGAGGCGCCTTAGGAGCGTTGGGAATGTTATGGGATGAGACATGCTTTGAGAAAATCCAAGTTAAGCGGAGCTCCAAAGCTGGATTTTTTGCTCAACTTTTCATCTTCACACCAAAAGCTTGTGAATCTCTTCAATATTTATGCTCCGGTCTTCTTGGGAGGCAAAAAAATGCTCTGGGAATCCATTAGGGAGCTAGCAAATGAGATTCGGATGGATAATTTCATTCTCGCTGGAGAAATGAACATCACTTTAAGTCAAGAGGAGAAGCGAGGGGGAAGCATTATAAGGGATCCGGCCAGGGAATGGGTGGAAGAGCTCATCAAGATTGGGATACGATTTGGACGTCACGACCACCCGAGGAAAAATATACTTGGACCAATAGAAGATCAGTCAGGTCACATTATTTGCAGGGTTAGATCGTTTTCTCATCCAAAGCTCCTTCTTGCTTTTACGTCTTGATGTCGGTTTGATATTCTTTCTTCTTCGATCTCGATCACAAGCCCATTAGCATTGGTAGAAGACGCAAATGAATACGGGACCTATTCCCTTGTTTCGGTGCCCTCACGGGTGCAACAATGCGAAGATTTTTTGGACAACGTTGAGGGAGGTACGGAAATAACTGTCGGTGGATCCCGTTTGTTTGTATGGGAAGAAAAGGTAGAGGGAGAATGAAGAGTCCCCTAAAAGGCTGGGCTAAAGCCTCCCCTCTTCGACCGAGTCAAGGCGGATGACCCGGGCACATTTTGGAAAGTCACAAAAATAAATGGAAGAGATGGACATCTCGAAAGACAATTTAACCCTGGAAGAGGATCTCAGGGCTAAATCTCCATAAGGCTTGTATTCGGGAGGAGGAATATTGGAGGCTTAAATCTGCGAGTCTATGGCTAAAATATGGGGATAGGAACACTTCCCTCTTTCACAAGCACACTCGGACGAGAAGAAGCTTTAAATCTATAGTGGAGATAACCTCGGGAGATCAAACCTTCTCGGGTCCACAACATCAAACATGCTTCCCATCGACGCACTTGAAAGATGCGCTACATAGAGGACAATAAATCCAAGTCTTGGCTCCAATCTACTCGAGTTGGTCCCTCTAAGGGTCAATGCCCAAATGAACGCTATCTTGCGACTACACCTGTCTACGGTCAAGGGAAATCAAGCAAGCTTTGGATGAAATGGATCGGACAAGGCTCCTGGAGCCGGATGGAGTCCGCACTCAATTCATTAAAACTTGTTGGAACATTGTAAAAAAGGATCTCTACAAAATGATCTTAAAAGTCCCAAACACTACCACAGAATGGGGGCAGCACCAACTCGGCCTTCTTGGCCCTTATACCTAAGCAGAAGGGTGCAAGTACTTTCAGCGATTCGACCCAATCTCACTCTACAACATTGGCTACAAACTCATCACAAAGTCATGGCCAACGGTAGAGAAGGCCTTCTTCCGAAATATCTACGACAATCGAGGGGGATTTGTCAAAGGTAGGTAGATAGCGCTTTAACTTTATTCTAGTTTAGGAAGCGATCCATTCAATCATCCAAAGACGAGAAAAAGGCACGACTATCAAAGCTGGACACGGGCTAGTGTGTTTGATAGAGTTAGGCACAAATTTCTCTTTAGGGTCATGTAGTGATTTGGGTTTGAATGTTGCTTTATAAAGCAGGTCAAGGCCTGCATTACGGAACCATGGATTGCTCCTCTCGTCAATGGGCGTCGCTGTGGACTTCTTGAAGGTGATTTGCGGGGGTAAAGCGGGGATGCCCCTTATCCCCTCTTCTCTTTGCCATTCAAGCTTTTTGTCCTCGAGTTTTTATGTTGGAGAAAAGACAAATCGGGCAAGAGTTTATGGGCCTTAGGATCGTCGGGGAGTCGGAGAGACATAAATCATGCTCTTTCTGCCGATGACTCCATTCCCCACGATAGCGCCATCTCGGCCTCCGTTTCAAACTAGAGGTAGATCGCTATTGTCCAGGTACGGCGGTGAACTCAACATGGGAAAATGCTTTATCCCATGCTGGAACTTCAACGGCCTCGAGCTAAGCATGATCACCGGAATTTTGGGCTTCAAAGGTTCCATGAAATGGGGTTCTTTTAAATATCTCGGGCTACGATCTTTCGAGATGCCCAAGTGGGAGGGAATGGCACCCTTTGTTGAGGAATATTCAAGCTTAGACTTCAAGCCTAGGGCACGTAGTGGCTCAATTTGGTAAGTAAAACGCATTCTTCTTAAATCAGTTCTTAATAGTCTTCTAATTTTTCGAGATGTTTGTTTTGTTGGCTCTGGTGGGCATCCCGTCGCCCAGATGGAGCAATCCATTCTCTCCTTTTTGGAAGGGAGGGAAGAACAAATGCAAAGAGAATTTCGCTAATCATTTTGGAATAAAATCGCCATGCCATTTGCTAGAAGGTGGCTTTCACATAAAATATCTCGGGAGCACAACATCGCTGCGGGGCCAAGATCTTATGGCGCAGTAGGTAGCGCAGGAACCTAGGATGGGTGCAGAGTTGCCATACGGAAAAAATATGGCAGGAAGGCACCTTTGTAGCTTGGAGAATTTCCAATCTGTTTTCAAGGCTCCCAAATTCATGTTTGTGTAAATGTGCTGTTAGTTACTATAGGGAACACTGTATTGGATTCAGGGCAATAGGGAAACGAGATCGGACGCCCTAGGGAGGACATGATCATGGATCGCGAGGCTGTGGGGAGGACTGCGAGTTGCTAGAGCTAAACGTGGATGATAGCGGTGGTCGATGCATGATGTGGGAAATTTCAGATTGGGATAACAACAAGCCGCGGGATGGCAAAAAATAGAGATTCTTGCCCCATTTGGAGCAAGAGAAAGGGCTAAATTCTGAAGTGTTGGTGGAAAGCCCCCTAAATGTAAGGAAAAAATATAGAAGGGGATGGGGTTCCTCGAAGGGATGTTTACTCCAGCGAGCGAGAAGGCTACATATGTCTTAAATCCATTCGTTTGTCCCCCGCAACCACTGCGATTTGGAAAGGGATCGCGAGTTAAAAGCATTATGAAGATTGATATTTTCATCTAGAAGTTGGGGCACAACGATATCTTCACGAGTTGAAAATTTGCGGCGTCACGACTTCCCATTCCACTCTCGGTGCCCACTCGTCAACGTTAGAGGAGGAAAAATACAATTTCATCTTTCTTGAGTGTCGCTTCACTGCGCGTGACATATGGAACGAAAATTTGCTGATTTGGAACAACATCCCCACCCTTCCATCCAACGTGACGAGTTTGTTGTCCTTTTGAGAGCCTGTTCCCTAAATCCTTCCCAGGAGAGGCTTGACTTTCGAGAGGTGGATGATTATCCCAGCAGCTCATTTGTTGGAAGATTTGGCCTGAAAGGAACAATAAGATATTTCAAAGAAGACCCTTAAATAACAACAAATCGGTGTGAAAATAAAAAGTCTATTCAAAAAGAAATAATACAGGCCAAAAAGTGAACGGGAAGCAAAGCTTGTAGCTTAAACCGGCCAAAGACGGGGAGTGGTGTCGGCAAGCCAGGGGCTAAATCTCCCCATGGGACAAAATATGGAGAAAGAGAAAGTGAGAAGAATGGCAAATCAAGTTGGAGGATGAGGACTTCGACAAAGGAGAAGCAACAAAAATATCCACACTATGTTTTTGACGAGGGCGACAAAGGGAATCTAGGGAAGGCGGAGGCGGAGAGAGTGCTCGCTGCGCTTTAGTCCAAATCATTTCCCACTTTGCCTGGGGTTTGGGGATTACCTCGAATAATCAAGTGAAATCCATGGCTCTTCTCCAAGGCTTGAAACAACTACAAAAACATGGAATCAAGGAGGCTCGCATTATTGGAGACTCACAAAACCTCATTCGCCTGATTGTAACAAAATCGGCCCCCAAATATCTCTACTTGCAACGGATGTTCGATCATATTAATAAGTTGATCGCGTCTTTTGACAGGCTTCAGTTTTTTCATGTCATTCGGAAAAATAATACAGACGCGGATCTTGAGGCCAACATCATCGTTTCTATACATGCGGGATTTCTCCTCTACGATGGGGGGGGATTCATGGGACCCTCTCTGCTTTAGCGGCCTCTCTCACACGTCATGTATTTTTTGTCTCTTGCTCACAACAATTTGTTTGTATTGGAAGGTATGCTGCAGTCGAAAAAGAAAATTGCTAGGCGAATATAAGAAACGAGTAGGCGAACATTGATGTTTTGAAAACCCCTAGACTTTGGACACTTCGGGATGTAAAACCATAGAACATAAGCCTTGAAAATTTTGAAGCAATATAAACATGCCCATTTACGTAATAATAATAATAATAATAAATATTAAATTTATTATTTATTGAAAAGCTTATTAAATGTACTAATCTCTAATAAATAAAATATTATCAATATTAATATTTAAATATATTGATTTATACATTATATATCTTTTATTTATTTTCTTTATTACTTTAAATCATATTATTATTTTCTCCACTTAATTATTGAACTTATCTAAATCATTTTTTATGAGAGTAATATAATCTTTATTAATTAATCTTCATTATTATAAACCATAAAAATAATATAATCTTTATTATTATTACCTATAAATTTATTTTAGCTTAATCTCTATCTCTTATTATAGCTTAATATATTTTTAACTTTTTAAAATTTTGGCCTTTTGGTTCTGGTTTCTTTGTCTCCTCGAGTCACTTAGAAAAAATTAAATTATGAGGTAATTAGTCATTGATGTTACGCTCCCTCTCCCAAGACATCCCTTAATTTTCGAAAACTAATTTGCATTTGTTTCCTTAATTTATAGGGAAACTAAACTGCAGGTAATTTCCTTAAATTCGAGGGAATCAAGCTGAGATAATTAATTTATTTTTGAGGAGCTATTGAAGTGGTCCATTACTCCCATTTGCGTGATTCTCTACCATGATACGTGGAACACTTGACACATATCCATGAAACTGATGGAAGCTATGCTATAAAGATTTGTGTTTGGTCCCCAAGCTCACTAACTCAATTCCCCTTCGAGTTTTACATCATAAGCTAGGCGGCGGAGAGCTTGGAAAGCTTCGGAAATTGAAAAGCTTTCTATTTCTCCGTTTTGAATATTAATCTAAAGTATTTTTCTCCTCGCGCTGGAGTGTGCATCGTGAGGAAATTTATTTTGTTGAAAGCAAAGAGCTATGTGTCATATTAGATCATGAAATGGTTGTGGCGATTTTCGACAAGACTTCTATAGTGGAATCCACAACAAGAGTGTGGCTCTTACGTTTTGGAGTTTAAAGATAAAAAATATATCCACACGTGGAATATATAGACAGCCTCTTCCACTAATCTAATCCCTCTGAATGCTAATTACTTATTTTCTTACTCGCCACAGATTATGCAGAATTGCTTCCATTTATTAGGCATTTCAATTGATCCCGTGGAATAGCAGAGATTTGATAAAAGGAATTTCAAGACTACCCTTTGTAGTTTGATCGAGTCAAAGCCATCGTAAACACATCACGGTGGAAATATATGCATTTCTTTGGATTGAGGTAAAAATGCAGGGTAAATCGAGTGATATTCATGAAGTAGATCGGGGTAATATTCATCGGGGGTAAATCGAGTAATATTCATCAGAAGTAGATCGGGTAATATTCATCGATAGGCTGGAGGTAAGATTTCCTTGGGCAATTTTAATTTTTACTTTTAATTCTTTTAAGTTTTTTATTCCGCATTATAGAATCGATATTTAGCTTACATTTGGTATCGAGCATTTTTATCTCTACCTTGGTGATTATAGACATAGTTTGGCTAAATATTTTTTATTTTTAAAATTTTACGGAATTAAAAACATTTATTTGGAAATATATACATGCTCAATTTTTATGCATATAATATTTATTTAGTTTAATTATATGCAATTTGGAAGATATGTTCATATTTAGTTTACATGATTTAGTTATTTAAGCTTTAATTAAAACATGCTATTATGAATGAGTATACGAGACCCATGGTTAAATGTTATGCATGAATATTGTAGTTTTATTTATGCAAATTATCACTTAATGTTTTATGAAAATAATGTCTAGTGATCCATATAATTTTAATTGATTAGAGAGAATAGCCACAACATCTCTAATTAAATAAAATTATATATTATGATTGATTAGGATCACATAAAGAATATTTATACATTAATTGTAATTAATTATATTAAATATAATAAATTTTTATCCCATGAATTTTTGCTATATTTATGTAATTAATTAGGATAAAATATTCATAACTTACACGAGGGAGTTATGAATTCATAGTTTTTATCATAAAGTTCAAAAGAATGACGGGCTGCTTGAATTAAAAATTTGATCCACGGACAATTTTTATGTCATTAGATTCAATTTTAAGCATGATTTACAATGGTAAAGCATGATATTTAGGCCTCAATTTTAACATAAGCATGTGGTTTTTTTAATTTTATGCCGTTGTACAACTTGCAAATTTCTACGAAATCCGTGCGTATCCACTGAACTTAAGGAGATAACTATAAGGTACGGAAGGAGAGTTCTCCTTCATTTGGGGTGGATGGACATAGACTATGCTATTAGGAAAGACGAACCACTAGGCACTCAATAATACCAACAACTGCCGCGGACATCACGCTTTATGAATGATGGGAACGATCTAATCATCTAAGCGTGATGTTCATTAAGACTAAAATTTCAGGTGGTATTCGTGGTTAGTTGAACAACATGAAAAGGTACGAGACTTGTTGAAAGCCATTGATGATCATCGTCACTTCAGATAAGGCACTAGCAAGCACCCTAATTATGAAGTTCTCATCCTAAGAGCTCACCGGTGTAAAAGGTGTGCGCGAGCACATCATGCAAATGAGGGACACTGCGGCTCAATTGAAGAAACTCGAGGTTGAAATATCAGAGTCTTTCGTGGTGCACTACATCCTGAACACCCTTCCACACCAATAAGGACCCTTCAAAATCTCATACAACAAACATAAAGATAAATGGTTAATTAATGAACTTATGACCATGTGTGTTCAAGAGGAAGAGAGACTAGTGATGGAAATGGGAGAAAGTGCAATGCTGGCAACGCGAGGAAAGGGAAAGGTAAAATACCTCCCCAAGCCAATATCGAAGGATTCCAAGTTTTCTTGGCTAAAAAGAAGGACACATGAAGAAGGAATGCGCCAAATTTCAGAAATGGCTTGCGGAAAAAAGGTAATCCAATCTTGTTTGTTTGTTATGAATCTAATATGGTTAATGTCAATATTAACACCTAGTGGATTGATTCTGGATCAACAATTCACATTTCGAATTCCTTGCAGGGTTTGCAAAACCTAAGGAAGCTAGTGGGAAGTGAGAAAAGCATCTTATTAGGAAGCAAGATGGGCTCGCATGTGGAGGCTATAGGAACATGCTATTTAAATTTAAGAAGTGGCTTTGTTTTAGAATTAGAAAATACCTTTTATGTACCAAGTTTTTCTAGAAACTTGATTTCAGTTTCAAGGCTTGTGCCTTTTGGATATTCCTTTAAATTTTTGAGAAACATCCTTTAGTTTATTTTATAAATCTGATTGTGTTGGGAATGGTAATTTGTCTAATGGTCTTTCTTGCATTAATTTACAAAACAATGTCACTTATGATTCAATGCATGTTCACACGGCACTAAAAGATGTGTTATTGATGAAAATTCCTCTAAATTATGCCTTGGAGACTAGGTCATATCTCCATAGAAAGAATTAAAATATTGGTAAATTAAGGGGTACTTAATACTCTGGATTTTTCTGATTTTGAGACTTGTGTGCGCATAAAGGAAACGGACCAACAAGTCAAAGAAAGGTGCCAATAGGAGTTCAAACATATTAGAGATCATACACTCTTGATATATGTAGTCCGGACATGGACTCACATGGTCGAGAGATACTTCATCTCTTTTTATAGATGATTACTCACGATATATGTATCTCTACATGCTTCATAAAAGAGCGAAGCATTAGATGCCTTTAAAATCTTTAAGGCTGAATTAGACAATCAATGCGGCAAGAAAATTAAGATCGTGAGATCAAATGAGAGTGGAGAATATTATGGTAGATACACGAGAAGATGGAAAAGCACACGGGCCATTCACAAAATTTCTTCAAGAGCATGGGATTGTTTCCCAATACACCATGCTTGGTTCACCTGACCAGAATGGTGTAGAAGAAAGAATAAACCAAACATTATTAGACATGGTGCGGAGTATGCTTTGCAGCTCCAATCTTCCTAAATCCTTGTGGAATGAAGCACTTAAGACGACAGTGTATATATTAAATTGAGTTCCAACCAAGGCTATTCCTAAAACGCCATTTGAATTATGGAAAGGTTGGAAACCGAGTTTGTGACATATGCGCGTTTGGGGATGCCCGTTTGAAGCAATAATATATAATCCATAAGAGAAGAAGCTGGACCCAAGGACCATTAGTGGGTATTTCATTGGATATGCTGAAAGGTATAAAGGTTATAGATTTCATTGTCCATCTCACATCACTAGGATTGTGGAATCAAGAAATGCAAAGTTTCTTGAAAATGACTTGATCAATGGGAGCGATCAAACCAGGAACATAGTTTCTGAGAAGGATCATTCAGAATGTCAACCTTCTACCTCAAGTGATAGATTGGTTATTGTTCACAACACCCCTCAAGTACAAATTGGTGTTGAACAACTAATTTTTGAAGTTCCACAAAAGCTGTTGACGACATTCCGATACATTAGATAGTTCAAGAATTGCCAAGAATTCTTGAACAACGGGATTGAACCACATACTTCTCGGGAAGATGGTGGTACAACATTAATACATCTACTAGATCAAAGAGATCAACAATTCTTGATGATTATGTTGTGTATCTACAAGAATTTGACTACGACATTGGAGTCAAAAATGATCACGAGTCTTTTTCACAAGCCATGAGTTGCAAAGGAAGAATCGGAAATTATGAGTACGATGCCATGAAGGAAGAGATGAATTCTATGAATATTAACGAATTCACGGGATCTTGTTGAGTTTCCTAATGGTGCAAAATCCATTGGATGTAAATGGGTCTTTAAGACAAAGAAAGACTCATTGGGCAACATTGAGAGATACAAGGCAAGACTCGTTGCAAAGGGATTTACTCAGAAAGAAGGAATCGATTACAAGGAGACTTTCTCTCTTGTATCTAAGAAAGATTCATTGCGCATTATTATGACATTAGTAGCCTATTTTAACTTGGATTTGCACCAAATGGATGTGAAAACGACATTTCTCAATGGAGATATAGAGGAGGAGGTTTACATGAAACAACCTGAAGGATTCTCCTCTAGTGATAGTGAGCAATTTGTTTGCAAGCTTAAGAAATCATTATACGGATCAAAACAAGCATCCTGCCAATGGTATTTGAAATTTCATAATGTAATTTCTTCTTTCGGTTTTTGTAGAAAACATTATGGATGAATGTATATACACTGATGTCGGTGGGAGTAAAATCTATTTTCTTGTTTTATATGTGGATGACATTTTATAAGGGTTTGCTACATGAGGTAAAACAATTCCTCTCTAAAAATTTTGATATGAAGGATATGGGTGAGACATCTTATGTCATTGGCATTAAGATCCATAGAGACAGATTTCAAAGGCATCTTGGAGTGCAAATGTCTCGGGAAACCTATATTAATAAAATTTTAGAGAGATTTCGGATGAAGGATTGTTCACCAAGTGTTGCTCCCATTGCGTGAAGGGTGATAGGATCAATTTGAACCAATGCCGAAGAATGACTTTGAAAGGGAACGGATGAAGAAAATTCCATATGCATTTGTTGGAAGCCCTAATGTATGCTCGATTACTGCACAAGAGCGCGACATTGCATTTGTTGTGGGAATGTTGGGATGATATCGAGTGATCAGGTTTAGACCATTGGAGGAAATTTGCCAAAGAAAGTAATGAGGTACCTTCAAGGAACCAAAAACTACATGCTTATGTATAGACGGACGAACAATTTTGAAGTGATTGGCTACTTAGATTCTGACTTTTCTAGATGTGTTGATTCACACAAATCAACATCAGGATACATTTTTATGATGGCCAGTGGAGCTGTATCATGGAGGAGTGCCAAGCAGACTTTGATTGCCACTTCCACTATGGAAGCCGAGTTTGTCTCCTATTTTGAGGCTACGTTACATGGTGTATGGCTTAAGAGTTTCATTTATGGGCTTAGAATTATGGATTCTATCCCTAATCCATTAAGAATATATTGCGACAATTAAGCTGCTATTTTTATGGCTAATAACAACAAAAATGGGAGTCGAAATAAACACATCGACATTAAGTATTTAGCTATAAGGGAACGTGTTAAAGAAAAGAAAGTGGTCATTAAGCACGTTAGCAGTGAATTGATGATCGTTTATCCTTTGACTAAGGGCATGCCACCGTTTAAATTCAAGGATCATGTAATGAATATGGGACTTGGTTCCATTATGTAGTTTCTCATTGTATGAACAATGTTATTTTTAATAAGAAATTCTTAAATTTTGTGATGTTTTTTCTCATATTTATGTGCACCTTAATTTGATTTGAGAGAATTCATACGTGTAGGACTAAGAATAAACATAGGGTTTATTCATTAAGAAATTGTTGCCACATAAATTTTAATAGAAATAAATACATAGTAATACATGGAAGATAATACTCGTCATTAGAGGACCTATCGCCATGATTCATGTATCTATTACTTAATACATATTATCAATGGTGTTGGAACACCTAATCCTACATGGGTAGGTGTGGAATGCGAAAAGTCACAATGGAGTCCAAGTGACCTTGGAATGTGAAACCAAGAGTCACACCATTGTACTATAAATGTACATCTTTGTATAATGGAAAATAAGAAAGCCTCACGCTTATCTTTCATTGTGTGTTGAGTCTCTTGTGTGTGTGTTCATCTTCCTCATACACCATGTGTGTGCTTTAACATGGTGTTTAACATGGTATCGAGCGGGCGATTGCTTTAGCATTTTGCTCCAGAAATTGAGTGAGCCATTTGTGTTTATGGCTTTGTGCATATCTGCAAAAATTCTTGGCATTTTTGTAGCATTTTAGAGAGATTCTATGACGAGTGCTTTTTGCCTTCATCGGTCAAAGATTTCTGCGGCATTCGGAAATACTTTGAGAAAGGAGCGACATTCGAAATTGGCGGCATTCGGCGTTGGTTTTGAAGAGAAGCAACATTGTGCATACGAAGGTTTTCATTCTAATGTTTTCCTGCAATTTACGCATTTTAATTTCTACACCATTTTGATGCTTCTTTGGAAAAGTGTTTAAAATGAGTTTTTAGAAAATTTTGGGTTTTTCTTTCTAGAAAGAATTAAAGTTTTTACGAAAATTTCATCATCTCTACATTTTCCTGACTTGCTGGGCTACTACAAATATTTCTAAGTTTTCATTGAAAAAAATTACGAGCTTGAAGGTGCATTTTTATATTTGCTGTAGAAAGATTATTTTTCTGCTACATTGGTGAAATTCTGCTCTTTTACTCTACTCTGCTTTTGTTATAAAAATAAATAAATAAATAAAACCCGAGCTTGTTCTTGGCCTTTCAGCCTTTCCCCACTTAAACTTTGCACATTTATATATATTCAAACCGCTCTACGCTCTGCATCTATCGATTCTCCCACATCCTAAATCCCTCCCTCAACATATGCTCTCGCAACCTTTGCAATCCCCTATACACACCACCGCATCCCCAATACACCTCTTCCAACACCGCTCGAGCTTTTCCATTACTCCTACTCGGCCCCCTTAACTTTCTCCCTATGCCCTCGCCTACACCAACCCTCCCCCGTTCCACGAACCGCTCTCCCTAACCTCTACATTGAATATACACCTCTTCCCTTGCGCTATTGCACTCACCTCTCCTACGCGGCCCACACAGTCGGCCTCCTCCTCCCAACGCGGCCCTCCTCATACAATCCCTCGAGCTCTCAAGTACACCCCGCTCAAACTCCTACCCGACCATACCACTCCAACTCATCTCTGCATTTTAAATTACTCCCATATAAATATTACCGCCCCATTTTTCAATGCTCCCCTTTTTGTTTTTACGCATTTTTTTTAATTTCGAGCGTTTTAATTCATTTTTTTAATTTATTAAATCCCTTTTTTTAATTTATCACATCCCATTTTTATAATCCATTTCTCCTAGTTTTTAAACTCTAATAGCCCCTTTCACCCATTATTCTCCCATTCTCCCACCTCTTTTTAAAATTCCCATCTTTTTTAATTAATTTCTAATTAAAAAAAAGAAAAAAGCAGAGTAGAGAGAGAGGAGAAAGAGAGATATGAACAACGAGGGAAATGAAGAGAAAATGGAGTACTGAATACATAAAGAAAAGTGCAAATTACATTTGTGGCATTGACATAAGAGTGATTTTACGAAAGAAATTGACATTTGAAGACAAGTTTGCCATCATTGAAAACAACTCTTTGAAGGAAAATTCAGATTTGCCTTAAAGGCCTCTTGCATATTGTTTTCTTTGCACATTCAAACAAATATTTTGCGGAGATATTGTATTGAGCTGACATTGATTTGCATCTTCATTGAAGACTTGAGTAAATTTGAGTTGTTGGATTGTACGATTGCCCTCCATCATTTGAGGAGCGGACTTTGTACTTTGAGATTTCCATAATTGGAAATTATTTAGAGTCATTTGTAGTTGTTGAATCACATTATGCTTGGTGCATTTTCGGTTGAAGCCGAGCACCCTTTCATTTGTTTTTGAGCCTAAGTTGTCAAAATGGCTAAAATCAATGAGGCATTAGTGTTGTTGAATAACCTCATTCATTTCCAATGTTGATGACATGGTTAAATTGAGCGAGGATGCTCTTTGTAATATTCAAAGTTGTTTGCTAGATGCACAAGAGAAGATTGAGTTTTTTGCGGTTGGAATCTCGGCTCAACAAGATGAACTTCAACAAAAGAGTCACCATTACGAACATAGTTTACATTCGAGAAGATTGAGAAAGACTCCCATCGGCGGCATGTCGGTAAAGTTGCGGTTGATTCACATTCGGTTCCTTGTAGAAGAGCACATTTACATGCGGATGCGGCTATTCAACTTTGCACTTCTCAAACCCATTATTGGACCTTGGGAAGAGCTTGTCCCACAACAAGCACAAAAGTACGGTCTTGGATATGACAAGGATGTGTCCTTTCATATTCTAGACTACACAAAACCCATCATATTTCGAGTGCACGTGATTCTTGTATGACGGTTCACCGCACTCGTTCCGGATCTGCTCCACAACAACAACATCGAGATTCTAAAATGCCAACACTGTGATCGAGTTGGCCATATGAAGATCATTGTTTTGATCTTCATCCATGCAAGCAACGTGGTCGGCACACTCATTCTTCGGACGGATGCTTGCAGAAACAAGCCTCGTGCAAGAACCAAGATTCATCTTGGATGGATCGCTTCTTGGCAATGGGCATCCAACGGCCAAGAAGATGTTTAAGACACATGTCGAGAACTTGTTCACGAATATTGAGCAAACTTGCGAGTTGAGTTTTCGCCATCATCTCACCTTGTCACGACGGGGTGGGAAAATGGTGGTCATGTACAAGCTTCAGCGACGGATCGAGCGAGCACAGGCCACAATCTCTCATTCCATGATCGAGTTGTAGCCGGCGGTTCAAGCGAGCTTTGAGCCACAATTCGTCATTCGGGATTCGGAGATGTAGCCGAGGAGACACGGATGCCCATGAGCATGCCTTCGGTTGGTGGACAACCTTAAACCATCATTTTTGGTTGGTGGATAACCTAAAACCACCACATGTAGTAGACCTCCCTTCTTTTAGGTCGAAGGTCTCCCTTTCATATATGAGGAACATTTCCTCTAGCGAGAAGCCTTTAGCTAGCGACCTTGAAACTTCTTGACCCAGACTTTGGTTGAGTTCCGAAATGCTTCAAAGAATTCTAGAGTTGTTGGTAATCCTAAAACCATCACGGGTAGTATACCTCCCTTCTTTTAGGTTGAAGGTCTCCCTTTTTTATGAGGGACAATTCCTCTGCTGCGAAGCCTTCGGTTTCTTGCCGAGTTTGGAAGAGTTCAGGAGCGCTGCAAGTTTTGCGTTCCGGTGTTTGTGGTCATCCTAAAACCACCTCTCTTTTTTCCAACATTTCGGAGAGTTGATTCAGCCCAAGTGCTGCCATGTATACTTTGCATATTTGTATTACGGCTCTTTTCTTGGACTCACACATACCCCTTCGGATTAAGGGGGGGGATGTTGGAACACCTAATCCTACATGGGTAGGTGTGGAATGCGAAAAGTCACAATGGAGTCCAAGTGACCTTGAAATGTAGAGCAAAGAGTCACACCATTGTACTATAAATGTACATCTTTGTATAATGGAAAATAAGAAAGCCTCACGCTTATCTTTCATTGTGTGTTGAGTCTCTTGTGTGTGTGTTCATCTTCCTCATACACCATGTGTGTGCTTTAACATGGTGTTTAACAAATGGGTTTAAAGATGAGACATTAAGTTTGGAAGTATGGACCAAGTGGGAGAATGTTACACTCCCTCTCCCAACAGCATCCCTTAAATTCAGAAAACTAATTTGCAGTTGTTTCCTTAATTTATGGAAACTAGCTACTTGATAATTTTCTTAAATTATGGAAATCAACTACGAGATAATTAATTTATTATTGGGAGCTACTTTGAAGTGGTCCGTACTCCCCATTGCGGTTCTCTACCACGATACTATGGAACACTTGACACATAGCCAACAAAAGCTTGATGGAAGCTAGGCTATAAAGATTTATGTTTGGTCCCCAAGCTCACTAACTCAATTCCCTTCGGTTTTACACCATCAAGCTAGAGTGAGCGAGCTTGGAAGTCCCTTCAAAGATTGAAAAGCTTTCTATTTCTCCGTTTGACTATTACTCTAAATTATTTTTCTCCTCACGTTGTACTATATGCATTGTGAGAAAATTTATGTGTTTGAAAGAAAAGAGCTATGTGTCATATTAGATTACGAAATGGTTGTAGCGATTTTTGACAAGACTTCTATAGTGGAATCCACAACAAGAGTGTGGCTCTTACGTTTTCGAGTTTAAAGATAAAAAATATATCCACATGTGGAATATATAGACATGACCTCTTCCACTTTGATCTAATCCCTACGATCCTAGTACTTATTTTCTTACTACGCACGGATTATGCGGAAATTGCCTCCATTTACTAGGCGTTTCAATTGATCTGTGGAATAGCGAAGTTTGATAAAAGGAATTTCAAGACTACTGGATTTGATCGAGTCAAAGTCATCATAAACACATCACGGTGGAAATATATGCATTTGCTGGATTGAGGTAAAAATCTGGGGTAAATCGAGTGATATTCATCAAGTAGATCAAGTAATATTCATCAATGGCTGGAGATAAGATTTACTGGGCAATTTTAATTTTTACTTTTCGATTCTTTTAAGTTTTTATTCCGCATTATAGAATCGATATTTAGCTTACAATTGAAAATTCAAGAGCATGTGCAAATGATGAAGCCAATAGTCAGCACCCAATGCACACGTTTATGAAAACGGAGTGCATTACACTTTTCAATGGCGACTATTATTTTCAAGCTATAGTCTCAATGTGGTTGGGTACAGTTAGACATTTAAATTAATTGTTTAAATTTTAAATTTAAGAGTGGACATGTATTTCCCAACAGTATTAATAAACTATAGCCTTAAAAGTAGGCAAGCGTTCACATCGGTGACTCGTACTAAGTTACCCCGGTGAGAATTAATCAAAATGTATTAATTCTATTAAAAACCCATGTATGTGATTTTTAAAAGTTGGCATACAAATTGCGAGGATTGGTTGTAACACATAATGTTCCATCAATTCAAGAAATATAAAGATAAAGTTAAGACTTACCAATTTGATAACCATGAGAGTCCACCACACTCAACACATGGCCCAACTCATCCTTGAATGCACGACCACTAATCGCATGACTTTCATCCTTAAATGCATGCAACTGATACTCATATGACCTCAAGGAGATGACAGGTGGCCTTCTCGAGCCATATATGGATGGTTTAACCTACGTACAACTTTCAAATATCCTCCAATCATTGTGTCTGACCGAGTGAAGTAACCTATGTGTTGGATGACTTGCATTTCTACTAAAATCAAAGAGTGCATGATCATTGTGTATATGTTGTTTTATTTCTTTATGGTCCCAAGAGTGAATTTTTTAGGGTTCCCTTTTATCTAATTTATAAATTTAGTTATTAAATTGCAATATCTTTCTCTCGACAACCTTTCTTATTTCTCAAAGTAAAAGGTTATTAAATTGCAATATCTTTCTCTCGACGACCTTTCTTATTTCTCAAAGTAAAAGGATTAGTGCGTAATTCAAAGTGGTTTCTATTCATACCAAAAAAGAAAAAAATAATTTTCTAATATAATCTTTCCAAATACAATCAATTAACGATAACGATAGATCTGCAACAATGGGTGATGTAGATTTCTAGGTGTTTTTCATTTGTTCATAGATAAAGAAACCATGAAGGAATATACATGGTACACTTTTGAATGAGTTTTCATGCCATTATATTAAAAGTTAAAAACAATTTAAATACGTAGTAGTCAATATACTCATATTCAAACTTAACATAGAAGATTTGTTTATGGTTCATCCCAAGATCATAAAAATTATAATGAAAGTGGTGGTGGGACACATAAGACTTCAAAGGGAATGGATCAATAAATAGTACCCTACCCAATATCTACGAGAACCTTTTTTCCACCTTATAATGATGGTCAATCAAACCTATGGAGAATTTAATGCTTCACATTTTAAGATTGAATGGCTACCCATGGAACCAAAGATAGTCTCCAAGGGAAATATATTCAATCAGTCTAAAATTCTCTCTAGTAATGTACTAAAGACTTTCTCCAAGGTGAAAGATGTCATGGAAAATAAAAGAGCACCTTTTTACATGTAAGCATATTTGGTTGATGCCCTTTGTGCTCTGAATGAGTTTCCAGGAATGAATTTGAATTGGACTTTGATGCTCACTCATATTCATATCTATTGAAAAGAACTATTGACATATCAATATTGGCATTTGTTTCTTTGAAGGAGAAGAATGAATAGGTTGTCAAGTTGTATTTCTTGCATGATGCGTTTTTCAATTTAATGGTTTTTCTTGTGACAATATGTCTAAGGATTTTGGAAGGTCCACTCTTGAGCGAGAGGCTCATGATTAGCCTTCATTCTGAAATCCATGGGATGAGCATCATGTCGAACTCGAGGATGATGGAATAAAAAATTTGAAAGTGGAAAATATGGAAAAAACATTTGCAGCCAAAACAACAGCTATTGTTGAGCATTTGATGTGTTGATGCCATGAAGTGAAAGAGATGGCGAATAAATTCTTCCAGATGTTGAATTTGGTGTTGTGGAGGTAAAAGAATAATCATTTCATTTATAGAGATTACTGATATTTGAATTATATTTTGTAGTTCACTTGGATGAGCTTAACTTGGAAAATTGGTTTCCAAGGAGAAGCTTGCATCAAATGCATGTTTATGTAAAGGAAGAACAAGATTCTTAGTTGGAAGGCCATTAATCAAGCTTTCCAAGCACAGAGAAATTGCTTTGTTACAACGAGATGTTTTTTAGTAGTTAGCAAGCATCGAGCAAGGGTCAACAGCGATAGAAGGACATTGGTTGAAGTGCCAAGCCATTTTCAAGGCAAGGCATGTCAGTGAACCAAAAGTTGTTGTCATGGAGATTTTTCCAAGTAGAATCAATTTGATAGAACTTAGAAAAGAGAAGAGTATTAAAGTCTCATCGGATAACCAAATTTTGTGGGTCCAAAAGCCTTTCGGTGGGAAGGAATGATCGAAGCTGAATTGGGGGGAAAAAATTTGCTAAAAAAATGAAAGTGCTTATAATCGCTCGAAACCTTAATGAACGGATAGGTCTCGTCTTCCCTAATTCCGATGCACTTCTTTTCATCAAAAAACCAACTCCGTATGAAAAAAGTTAGAGCCGGTTGTCCGCTTTGCCAAACACACGAATTTAAAATAAAAAAGGTCAAACGAGGGTCAAAGGGGTCAATTTTTGGTCAAAATTTGGTTTTCCTTTGGCCAATGGTGTATTGACACTTGTCACCTTGTGGTTGGCCCAAATTTCTAGGCTACATGTTATTTTTTGGTTGGTTTGGGGTCGGACCAATGAGGTCACGACACGTGGCAAGCAGAGAGCCGCCATGTGCCCCCCAGGTCGAATTTCATTATAAAGTTGTTGGCCAAAATTTTTATGGAGGCGTCGGGGTTCGACCCCGCGACCTCCCCTCCACCACGCCAAGCTCTACCATTTATGTTGCATGTTAGTTCTTACATATATATGCAAACGTTTTATATTTTTCTAACACAATTGCAATGGCGAGGAAAGTAAGAGCCGGACCCATCACGTACAACCATGACATATAACCATGGTTGAGCTCCAGTATAACCACACCATTAGTGTGCTTAACCTCCAGTACGCTGCGCTTAACCCTTAATTAATGTAGCATTTATCCAAATTTTAAATGCAATTTAAGTTGGCGGAGTACGCCAATTTCGGTAGAACTCCATGGTTGGTGGAGCTACATGAAGTTGCTCCAGTTTTTAGAGATTTTTCCTAGGGAAAAATTGAAGACTTGAGCAAATTTCGACCAAATTGGGCTTAGAAAGAGTCTATCCTAGCAGATTTAGATGCTCTAAGCATGTTGGAGCAAGTTCTAGGAGCTGTATAGGATTGTAAACAACACTTTTTCCATTTTTGCGCTCCTAGAGAGGCCCAAAGACAAGGTTAATGAAAGAGGCATAACTTTCTGTCCGAGAGAGTCGAAGTCGACTCGGTCAAAACAAAAAATAGGGGTATTTGGGGTGTCCCCGAGCCATTGGAGCAGGTGTGATTTCCATCGGAAAGCTTAGGAAATGGCTGTATTCATATTTTTTATCAGTTAATAAAAGAGGACCAAGCCATTAAAGCTGGCCCAAGGAGATGTAGCCCAGGAGGGGTGAACTCTTTCATCACTCTTTGTGTAATGTGCTTGTTGTGTATTGTATTCTCTGCAATTTACTTGTTGTTTAAGTATTTTTAAAGCTAATTTACTTCATGAATTGGTCATAAAAGACACACAAATTTAACACATAAACTCTCTCATAGACTTGCTATTGACACAATCCTTAAGCACACTTTTCTTTTATACTGATGAGGAAGCTAGCACATAAAAATTTAGATCACATCAATACCTAGCACTACATATGAAATATACACACATCAACATATATACACAACACCACATGCCCATAACATTACAAGTGCAACATGTACACCATATATATAGCAGTAGTACTAGTGCCAACTGATTGCTCAGTTTTGATTTCAACAATATCTATTTAAATGTAATTAATGGTTCTATTTCCATTCAACAAAACATATAACTCCTTTGCATTCTCTCCTCCTAGCAAAAGGCATTTTGAGGGTAAAAACACAAGAAGAAATAAAGAGACTTACGGTAATGGGAAGGCCAACAAGAAGAACCTTTCATTTGCCACACCTTGATCTTTCATTTCTTGTTTTCATTTTCTATTTTATTAAATTCATGTTTTCCCTTATTTTTCTCTTCTCATTTACTTTTACATTTGCATTGTCTTTAATAGTTTATATAGTATTCATTAATTACATATATATATATATATATATATATATATATATATATATATATATATATATATAGGTATTGGTTCAATTTGTTTCTTGGAATGATAAATCATAATCAAACACAGTTGACCATTGCTTACAATAAGGCAAACTATAATGAATCATCGAAAACCATGATACAACATAGTCAAACATAGTTAACCATTTAACTGCAAGGTAGTCTTTAGTGAGACTTTTAAAGGCTTTTACGGTGGTTTTTTCGGTCTAATTTCTCTAAAATCCGGTAGGAATTTATTGAAAAGCAGATGTTTGATGGGTAACCTTGCACAATCTAAGTGCTCTAGGGGTTTTTTTAGGGTCTTTGAATCCATATATACAATACCGGTTTAAATAACATAAATCAATATTTTACCTCAAATTTTTTTCACCGAGATTACGGCTTTTACGAAACTCCAAAAAGTCACACTAAAGACAACTCCATTGCTTACTATGTCAAGAAGAATTGTGCTTTGTTTCGAATCTAGATGGGAGTAAATAGGTAAACCATAGTCAAACATAGTTAACCATTATTTACTTTGTTGAGAAGGTTGACTTCATTGTAAGAGATCGGGTTCAAATCCATAGAGGATAGAGTATGTATGGCTCACTAGGGGCCAATATCATAGCTTATCAATACCACGTGTCCATATAAACATAACTCATTTCATATGAAATTTGTTCATATGAAAATATTTTTTTAATTAATCAATTTAATTAAAAGTGTATAAAGAAAATAGCTAGTTTTAAGATGAATCTCAACTTTTGATTTGTGACTATTAGTAAGAATATTACTGGAATATTCGGTGGAGGTTAAATCCTCACCATCCACCTCAGAGTTATTGATAATTAAATTAAAATTATTGAAGCTCTATTTTATAATAGACTCTCATATTAACATAATTGTCAAATTATTATAATCCATAATCAATATGTTTAACCAAATTCAACCATCATATACTATGGTGAGTGAAAGTCAATCATAATAAAATATAGTCAATCGCAATTAACCATGGCCAAACAATTTTCAACCATCATCAAACATAACCATAATAAAATATAATGAAAGATAATGAATCATAATCAACCATATTAAAATATCTTAAATATTTTAATAAGAATAAATTAATATTTCAATTTAATAATAATAATAATAATAATTCAATTTTAAGGTCACAACCAAGTCACACCAGATTGGTGTATGAAGCACCGTTAATAGTGGAACAAATGACCCATAAATTAATATTTCAAATTTTTAATAATAATAATAATAATAATCTAGTTTTAAGGTCACAACAACCAAGGGAGACACCAAATTGGTGTATATTTTCTTTGGATTTCAATATTTGAAATCCATGACATTTTTACATAGAAGCATATATATTTCACAGATTAATTTTTATATCTTAGTTTTTTCACATATATATTTTGGTTATTATATATGGATGCAAGAGATGAATTTTATAAATATTAATATTATTATGAGAAAGATATATATGCATTCTTTTTTATCATTTTAATTTATGATTTCTTATAAAAAATATTCCCTAACATCATTGATTAAAATCGCACATAGTCAAGACCGACATGATGCTGCAATATGGATGTACTACAGAGGTTATTTTACGATTGTCATCTCATAAAATTATGAAAGAAGCAAGAAGGATCTTAATAGCATTTGCCACACGATTAAATCAAAGTGTGTGGCCCCGCCCAATTCTTTTCTTTGTTAAAAATATATAATTACTTCCCGCATGTAGAGTTAGACAAAGCTGATTAAGTGAATCAGTTAGATAGATTTGGTGAGTTAGAGAGTGAGTTAAGTGATTTGATCAAGTTTAGTTATGTGAGAGTGTGTGCATGTCAATTTAGGTTAAATACCCTTCAATGGGTTCATTTTATTCAGATTATGATTTAGAGTGATTGAGATTAATTGAAGAGCCACAACTCATTGTTTTGTGTGTGAAATACTTGTGTTATTATGTGATTGAATCCTCTGCCTATCCAACAATTGGTATCGAGAGACGAGGAAGGATTAGAAGATCCAGGTGGGTGAAGCGAGAATCGAGACGAAAGGCCAAAGCGACTAGTCAAATTTTATAAATATATATATATATATATATATATATATATATATATATATATATATATATATATATATATATATATATATATTACCTGCGGAGGTCCACAACTTCTCCTAAGAAAACCTGCGGAGATTTCGACAACTTTACGATTTAAAAAAAATCCAATTTAGTCGGTGGTTTACTCGCATCGAGGGTGCGCGAGTTGGGCTTTATGATTAAAAGTCGACAACGTGAGAAGGACCACCGTGGTGAGGATGTAACACAACCCATCGCGGAAAGCGGGTGTTAGATTTTAAAAGGGAGTAAGCATTTTTTTTACCAAGGAAGGCTTACCTTGTGATTTAAAATGGTTTTCATAACCCACGTGAATTTTAAAAGGATTTTTTAAAATTTCACAACATAAGTTTTAAGTTCTTAAAGAAGCATTTGAGAATATCAAGGGTTTTATTTATAAGTATTTTTTTAAAGATTTTTTTTATATAAAGTTTTATATAAAGATTTTTTATATTAAAAAAAAATCAAAGGGTTTTTTATAAAGTTTTTTGTAAACTTAAAAAACAAGACGAAGAAGAAGAAGAAGAAGAAGAATAAGAGAGATTTAGGGTTTTTATCAGAGAAGAAGATTGATTTTTGAGGCAAGATGGCCACATCAAGTTTTCAGCCACAACTTCCATCTTTCACTGGGAAATATTATGATGTGTGGACTATTAAAATGGAGACTATGCTAAAAGCACATGATGTATGGGATCATGTTAAGTTTGGGTTTGCAAAACCTCAGAATGACGCAGAAGAACGAGCCTCATCAGTGCAGACAGAGAGCAATGGAATAAAGACAAGCAGAAGAATGCACAAGCATTACTTCTTCTCCAGCAAGGAGTGGAACGAACAGTGTTCCAAAAGATCATGATAACTTCTTCAGCAAAGGAAGCATGGGAAACTTTGGTGACAAGCTATCAAGGTATGGCCAAAGTTAATATTGTGAAATCGCAGAATAGTAGGAGAGACTTTGAAACTCTGAGGATGGAAGGAGATAAAGGACATTGATTCCTTCATGAATAGGGTCATGTATGTTATCAATCAGTTAAAAGTCTATGGTGAAGATATTAAAGATTGAGCAATGATCGAGAAGGTTCTTCGATCTTTGTCTACCAAGTTTGATGTTGTGGTAGCAGCCATAGAAGAAGCGAAGGATTTGGAAAAACTGACAATTGATGAGTTGATGGGATCCCTTCTCTCGCATGAGGCAAGGATAGACAGAAATAAATATTCCACTTTAGAAACTACCTTCAAAAGTCAAGAGGTCGAGGCAGAGGTCGATCGAGAGGCAGAGGACGAGGCGGCAACTATGGTGGTCAAAGAGATGGCCGAGAAGAGCATGAGCATCACAGATGGAAGCAGCGACGGCAGTAAGCTTTCACAACAATCAAAATTTCGACAAATCAAAGGTGAAGTGTTATTATTGCAATATATTTGGTCACTATGCTCGTGATTGTAGGAAGAAGATAGCTAATCAAGGAAATAAGAGAGCTAATGTTAGTACAAAGAATATTGACTCCATGTTTCTAGCATGCGACACCATGCATGAACCGTTTGATAAGGTTTGTCTATTATACAGTGGTTGCAGTAACCACATGACGGGCAACAAGAATTTGGTTGCAAATTTGGATACTCTCAGTGAAAGACGAAGGTAAATTTGGGGACTGAAAAGACTATGGATGTAGATGGCAAAGGACTGGTCAACATTGTGACTAAGTAGGGGGAGCCAAAGACTATTATGTCCCTGGACTAAAACACAATTTGATAAGTGTTGGTCAATTGACGCAGAAATGATACAAAGTTATATTTTAGGGGAAACAGTGTGTTATTTACGACAAATCCCCAAGAAAACAACTGATTGCAAAGGTGCAGATGACGAGGAACAGACTCTTTCCCCTAATTATGAACTACAATGATTAGGTTAGTTTATTACGGTACGCATGTTCTAATGATTACTTGGTTATGGCACTTTTGGTTTGGACACTTGCATTTTTCCGAGTTTAAGATAGTTGCAGCAGAAACAAATGGTCGAGTTTACCTCCCATCAAAGAACATGCAAGCACTTATGAGTGTTGCATCTTGGAAAAGCAACACCGTGAGAGTTTTCCGAAAGGATTTTCTTACAAAGCAAATAAACCACTTGATTTGGTGCATACCGACCTGTGTGGACCTATGCAGACACAATTGATTAGTGGAAGTTGTTACATCCTCACCTTTATTGATGACTATATCAGGAAAACTTGGGTTTACTTTTTGAAGCAGAAGTCTAAAACTTTTGCAAAGTTCAAAGAGTTCAAAGCCTTAGTGGAGAACCAAAGTGATCGATAGATGAAGGTATTGAGATCGGATTGTGGTGGAGAATACGATTCAAAGGCATTCCATGACGTACTGCAAACAACATGGAATCGAGAAGGCAGGTTTACAACCTGGATACACACCACGGCGAGAATGGTGTAGTAGAGAGAAAGAACCAAACCATCATGAACATGACAAGGAGCATGTTGAAATCAAGACACTTGTCTAATGAGTATTGGGCGGACGAGTTGCATGTGTTGTTTATGTGATAAACAAATCTCCTACAAAGAGCATGATGAATAGAGTTCCGGAAAAGAAGCATGGTCGAGTATGTCATGCAGTGTATCTCATTTCATAGTTTTTGGATGTATAGCCTATGCACATGTGCATAAGAAAAATAAGAGGAAAATTAGAAGATCAAAGTGAAAAATGCATATTCCACTGGTTATAGTGAGCAATCAAAATCTTACAAATTGTATAACCTGTCACCAAGAAGACAATCATTAGCAGAGATGTTGTGTTCAAAGAACAAGAGTCATGGAATGGGACTGCAAACACAATAATTGATCCACAAACACCATTGATGGAGGAGGATGATGTAGAAGAAGAGGAGCAACAAGAATCAAGAGAGCATACACCAAACGAGTCACACTAGCAAGGACTCCAAGATTTTCGGAGCGAGAATGGATCTTCAAGTAGATCAACAAACCAGAATTCTCCAAGCATCGAATCAGGTAATGAACCAAGCAATGGTAAGAAAAATATGAGAAGTATGAAAGATATTTATGATGATTTGGATGTTAGTTCAAATTTTGCATTGTTGGAATTCCAACCTTCTTCGTTTGAAGGAGAAATCAGAGATGAAAATTGGGTGCAAGCCATGGATGAAGAGATGAATTCATTTAAAAAGAACGGTACATGGGATTTGGTTGATTTACCAAATGATAAAAATCTCATTGGTGTGAAGTGGGTGTACAAGAAAAAGGTGAATGAGAAAGGTGATATTAACATATTTAAAGAAAGACTTGTAGAAAAAGAATTCTTGCAGCAACCGGGAATAGACTTTGGAGAAACATTTTCTTCGATAGCAGATTGGATGCTTGTAAGAAGCGTAGTTCTAGCGATAGCAGCTCGAACAAGTGGAAAGTATATCGGATGGATGTCAAATCAACCTTCTTGAATGGAATTTTAGAAGAAGAAATTTATGTGAGGACAACCTCTAGAATATGAAGTTGAACGTAAAGAAGATGAATTTTACAGATTGAAGAAAGTGTTCTATGGAATTAAGCAAGCACCTAGAGCATGGTATAGCAGAATTGATAGCTACATGGTTAAGAATGGATTTTGCAGAAGCAAAATTGAGCCTACCTTATACAAAAAGGTAAATGAGCATGGACAGATTTTGATAGATTGCTTATATGTTGATGATATGATTTTTACAGGTGATCTTGAGTTAGATGAATTTAAAGCAGCCATGATGAAATAATTTGAGATGACAGATCTTGGTCTCATGAAATATTTTATTAGCATTGAAGTTGAGCAATCTGAAAAAGGAATATTTATTTTTCAAAATAAGTATGTCGGATATTTGTTGAAAAGATTTAGGATGGATAATTGCAAACCTGTACCTACACCGGTTGCAACAGGTACAAAGTTAAGCAAGGATGATGAAGGAGCAGATGTCAATCCATCTCTATTCAAAATATTGGTTGGAAGCCTCATGTATCTCACAGCAATAAGACCAGATATTTGTAACAAATATAATTTGTATAAAATATAATAAATATAATTACTAACTAATCAAATAGTAATTATGTTAAGTAGTTGTTAGTTAGCTGAAAAGGCATGTCTAAAAGACATGCCTGTTCATGAAAGGCCATCTGCATAGGTATATAAGCAAGGCCTTATTGTATCATTCAAGCATCTTATCATATCATATACATTTTTAATAAAATATTATTATTCTAAATACCTCGTGTATTTTTACTATAAAGTCAACAAAGCTACTAGTTTTTTTGCTACAGTGCCATCAGCGTTGCTATAAACTAAATGTCATGTGGACCGACGAAAGGAAATATTAGTGCAAACGAGGATGAGCCTTGTATTCCGCGACCTCGGGCACTCTTTTTTCGGTTGTTGTGATAAACATTGGTGCAACAAATTTCTGACGATTCATGCACATGAAGTTTGAGTGCCTCACAAGACATACGCTCTTTGTTACAAAAGTCCAATAAACTTAAGGAAAATAATATTGTTCTTGGCAAGCAAAAAAATAGTAATGTACTCTCGGACGGGTTGCGAGAGCGAGGAATCAAGATTTAGCCATCAACTTCCATTGGCACTTCGGCTGCGATCTTTCTTGGCGTTTAAAACCAACGATGGCCGTTGCGATTTGTGAAACCAATGACTATCGTTGATCCCAACGTGTGACGAGTTCGGTCGAAAGGGTATAACGTCGATCCGTTAATAATTCAACAATGATACGGTGCCTACTCGGAATAAAATGACACATGATATGGTGTGTCGATTTAATGGTGCATAGTTAAACATTTACGGAAAGGGATGGATTACCTTCACATGGCAATTCGGATTAGAGGGACGGGTCATTGTGGTTATATGGTGGCTTATAATTATAATCATAATATATATATATATATATATATATATATATATATATATATATATATATATATATATATATATATATATATATATATATATATATATATATATATATATATATATTTAATTTATTTATTAATTATTATTTGGCTCTAAGATAGTGTTGGGAACGAATTTACATGATGAGTAAAAAACTGACTTGAGCTAAGTGAAGGAACTAAGGAAATGCTTAGAAATTAAAGATGAAGACAATTAGTAAGCAATATAGCTTTGAGGGCAAAGCTTCTAAAGGAAGAGGCAATGTAACAAATATAATTTGTATAAAATAGAATAAATAGAATAAATATAATTACTAACTATTCAAATAGTAATTATGTTAAATAGTTGTTAGTTAGCTGAAAAGGCATGTCTAAAAGACTTGCATGTTCGTGAAAGGCCACCTGCATAGGTATATATATATGGCCTTATTGTATCATTCAAGCATCTTATCATATCATATACATTTTTAATAAAATATTATTATTCTAAATACCTCGTGTATTTCTACTAGTTTTGTTGCTACAATATTATGTAGGGAGTGAGTTTGATTTCCAGATTTATGGAGACTCTAAAAGACACACATTGGAGTGTTGGATAAAAAAATTCTGAGATACATAGTAGGAATGAGAGATTATGGCATAATGTATTCAAGTAAAGAAAATAAATAATTGATTGGATATATAGATAGTGATTTTGCAGGAAGTTTAGATGATCGGAAGAGCACATCCGGTTATGTTTTTCATATTGGTTCAGGAGTGATAGCATCGACAGCGACCTATTGTGACACTATCATCGAGCGAAGTAGAATATGTAGCGGCAACTTCGGTAGCATGTCAAGCGATACGGTTAAGAAGAGTATTGGATGGACTCAAGCGAAACAACAAGGATCAAAAACAATATCTTGTGACAACACATCAACAATAGCACTATCCAAGAATAGTGTGTTTCATCAAAAAGAGAAATCATATTGATACTAGATATCACTTTATTAGAGAACTTGTGAATAATGGAGAAGTTCACTTGAAGCCTTGTAAATCGAGTGATCAATTGGGCTGATATCTTTACAAAGCCATTAGCGAGTAGATTTGTTTGAGTTTCACAAAAGAAACTTGGGTGTTGTAAGCCTAGTTGAGACATGAGACTAGTAGGCATGTTTGACTTGTCATGAGTTATGTTTTTAGTTTAGAGGTCGTAATTAAGGAGGAGTGTTAAAATATATAATTACTTCCCTGCATGCGAGAGTTAGACAAATAGTTAAGTGAATTAATTGAGTTCACTTATAGATAGATTTGGTGAGTGAGTTAAGTGATTTGATCAAGTTCGGTTATGTGAGAGTGTGTGCATGTCAATTTAGGTCAAATACCCTTCATTTGGGTTCATTGTATTCGGATTATGATTTAGAGTGATTGAGATTAATTGAAGAGCCACAGCTCATTGTTTTGTGTGTGAAATACTTGTGTTATTGTGTGATTGAATACTCTGCCTATCCAACATTTCCACTATTATTTAAATTTTATTTTCAGAAAAGTTTTTATTAATAAATTTGTTTATTATTGTTGGAATTATGTATGAAATTGTAGGTGAATCTGTAAATAAAACTTGCAATATGAATAAAAAAAATTGAGAAAATATAATTCAATACAATATATTTTATATGGCTAAATTAATATAATAGCAAGTTAAGTACCAAATTTAGAAATGTGAATATGCACTAAAAAAGCACTAACCCCTAATTACTATCACATAACTATCTGATGAAAATATTAGTTAGGTTCTACATGAGGGAGGCACTGCCACTGATGTTGCCTACACAACATGGGGAATTTTGATCTTCATCCCAGGAGAAAATGACTAGACTTTCATCACAGGTACGGAGAGAGGGGGGAATTGGGGGAAGAGCGGGTACTTCTACAATTCCTTCTAATATCTGCAACACTTTACTCATCAACGGCCTCGCGTCTTCGTTGTCCTGGATGCACCATCCTCCCCGTATGGCAGCCCTCTATAGTTGCTCCGTGTCTGCTAATTCGTTTAACAATTTTTTGTCGAGCACATCCATGGTGTTTCATGTTGCTTATCGACTTGCGACCCACTTTTGGAAAGAACGACTCACCAGATTCGAGAGCTACTGTCCAAGATTCTTCGCCACTGCAATTATTTTGAGCAATGCCATGCCAAAGTGCAGCAGACCGTCGACCTTCACGGTAATGGGCGGACCCAGAGATCCACTGCGGGGCCAAGTAACCTGCGGGTTCCTCGATGGTCGTAAGGACCTTACTATACTCTACGCCGGGGATATTTTCCATTCTGAAATCGGCTACCTTGGGGGCGGAAATTGGAGTCCAAGAGGATTTTTTTGGGCTTGATATCACAATGAATAATGCGGTCTTTGCACTTCTCATGCGGGTAAACAATTCCGCGGGCGGTTCCCCATGCGATGCCGAAGCGTGTTTTCCAATCCAACAATTTGTGCTGCTCATCATCTCTTGGGGATTTCTTTAATATTAAAGAGGTGAGGGAGCCATTAGCCACGTATTCGTACACCAACATTCTTAGAGATCGCTCTGTGCAAAATCCCCGAAGTCTAATCAAATTCACATGCTACGACTCCGATGGTACTCACCTCCATGCTAAATTGCTTCTCTCCTTGTTTCACACCCTCCAACTTCTTAACCGCCACGCGAGAGAGCTCATCCCTTTGAAGATGGACCCGAAACCCCCGCCTTGTTGGAATTTATGAGAATTCCATAACATAATATAGAGAATAATACTCTCCTTTTTAACACTTCTATTCATTAACCAAACACTAACTATTACAAAGCTTCCTCACGTAGAGAGATTACAAAAAAAACTGGACTACTTCAAACGCAGTGCACAAAATAGATTGTCTTTGTTTTTCCAAAATACTCTATCTCTGTGTATTTCATACACTGTTGTGTGTTTCACAATAAAAAATTACAATACATGCCTCTCGGGATTTTTTTTCTTTTATACCACAACACTCTTTTTTAATAAAACAAAACAACTATATAACTAACAATATGTTGCAGCATATGTTAATTAAAACAAAACTATTTAAAACTATCGAGTGCCCACATTACAATTGCCCATATGTTATATATCATAACATAACTACAAAGGTTAAGAAACCTTTCGATCACGTGATAAATACAAATACAAAACAAAACATAATAAAACCTTTACAAACTACCGCCGGACTTGAAAAGGAATTAACCAAAATACAATGGCTCTTTTCGCGTTACAAAAGGGATGTCGTGACGTCACCTTTTGTGAGCACGATGAAATATAAAATCTAGCGCATAAAGCCACATCGTGTCCGCCAGAAGGTTTTGGGTGCTGACCCTTTTGGACATGCGATGAGAAAATTAAATTCGGACTATAAAGCTCATCGGGTCCGCTTCTTAACAAAACAAACGGGCCAATCATAAAACTTCTGATTGCGATTGTGATGGACGCGCAATGAAGAAATTAAATCCATTCCATAAAATGCATCGGGTCCGGACTTCACATAACAATCGGGCCATATTAAAAACTGCTTGCTATCCAACATATTTCTGCCGCGTGGTCTGTGGGACCACTCCTCCCACGGACCTTGGCTTCAAAGAGAAGGGCGATTAATGTTATTTCGATTGCAATGAACGCATCGCATCGGAACATATCAATCGGTCATAACAAAAAGGCGAAGGTAACACTTGTGGCTTCCGATTGCGATGATCGCATCGGAACTTCGCCACATCAACAAGACACTTTTAATCGCTTCAAACAAACTTTGCGATTGCGATTACATAAATAATGTGGGGACCACTGTCCTTCAAATAAAAACGCCCGCGTGTTCAAAAAAAAATCAAAACACTCTATTTTCAATGAAAAGCTCTGTTTCTTTTAATAAACGAAAGCTCTATTTTCTGTTTTAACGCTCTGTTTTGAAATATAGAGTACTGCAGTTTTAAAACCGAACTAATTGTTCACAGAAATAGAAAGTGGCCCTGTGGTGTCCTGTTTAAAACCTTAGGAACAAAAATAACAAGTGGCAAGTAGTCAGAGTTCTTCAAACATAGAATAGAAGGCGGCAGTTGTATAGAGCGAGTTGAAATTAACATTTCAACACTCCCCCCTTAATTTCAAGCTAGCGGGGTTATCGGTCATACCCAGACATTTCCTCAAAAAACTCAAAACTCTTCTACCCCAATGGCTTGGTCGAATGTCACGCAAACTACTCCCCGAGTTCGTAGTGTTCTAAAACAATTTCCCCATTGTTTACTAATTCCCTAATGTAATGAAACTTTGTGTCAATGTGTTTCGTTCTCTTGTGAAACACAGAATTCTTGGATAATGAAATAGCTGAGCTATTGTCACAAAAAATCACTATTCTTTTGCTTGCTCTTTGTTACACAATAATTTGTCACCGTCCCTGCAATCCCCGTCTCGCACATTGGAGGGCTCATTTTGTGACCTGTGAGTAGTGACATAACTTGAAAATACTTTCATGGTATTCCCTTGAACATGTACTTTCATCCCCCTGAAGGCATATCCTGCTAAAAAAACCTAAAAATGGCCCCTTTTGCATTGGCGCGGGTAGCCAGTTCAGTACCCGCGCCAATGGGGAAAATCCTTCAAAGAGGTCGCGCCAACTAGCGCTCTGTACGCAGTCGCACTCGTGCATGGCCCAATTTAAGGAGTGTTTTTTAAAAAATAAATGGTGGAAGTTTCATCCTAACAAATTCTCGGATTTGCTATCTATCTTGAGTTGGGAGGTTTGGCTATGGATTTCCATAGAGAGGAAGTGGTTTTCCACCTCTCATGGAAGCTTCCTTGATGATAGGGCCAATCCCATGATTATAGGGATCCCAAATCCCCTTCCTCCATCTATAAAAGCTTACCCATCTCCATGGCAAGCTATTCTTCAAGTTCCCAAATTCCCAAGAGCCTTATGCTACAAGAGCCTCCATAATTCCCTTAAGGCCAAATCTAAGCAAGGAGACTATTGTCAAGATCCGAAGAGAGAGGTTTGTCCCATCCTTGACAAGATTTTCGGGACGTGTTCTGCTGGCGACCCTCCGAAGGAGAATTCAGCGTCAGAACTATGGTTGTATTCTTCCTTTGATTGATTAATAATAAGCGACTATTGGTTATGGTTCCACTCTTGTTATTGTTTATGATGATGAGTTATGTCCTTTCGAGTCGACATATAGTTGCATCTCTCGGATTTTACGCTTGCGTTTGTTTTGTTTCTCGCGTGTGCGGGTGTCCTATCACGGAGATCATGGGGGATCGTGATCCGCCGGAGCTAAGGAACGGGAGCGCTACCTCTTCTACAAGCAACAACGTTGGATTCCAGGTAGGCCTTCATCGCTAGTTGGTTTATTTGCAATTAGGAACCCTGCGCTATAGCGTGAATGATTGTTGCTAGACCCGGTCCGGGCTAGTAGGGATCGCCTCGATCCGCGGGAGGGGATTTACCTCCACAACAAATTGGCGACTCAGCTGGGGAACGTTAGCTTGTTGTCGTTCATTTTATGAGCTATAGACGGAGCTTTCGAAGTTGGTCGGATAGCCTTCGAAACGCTTTTTGCTCTGCAATTGCGAAGTAGATCAAAGTTGCTTCAGTCAATCTCCGGTTTAGTTTGTAAACTGAACACTTGGAGCTTTGTCTTGTCTTTTTGGTTGATTCTTGATTCTGCTTGCTTGATCAACTCTTTAGGCAGACTCTTTCTGTGAATTTGGTTGTTGGATAGCTTGATTATCACTGGTCTTCTTGTTGGATTTCTCTTTTTTATTTTTGACTGGTAAACTCGATTGGCGCACTTTTCAGCTTGACAATTGCGCCCATTGGCGCAGGGTTGCTAGTGGATTACCCGCGCCAATTCTATTACGCGCACTAGTTTTAGCCTTACGGTCGCGCCAATCTCGTGAGGTACTAGGGTTTACTACTGTTTTTGAACTTTCTGAGCTTGATCATATGTCTTGCTCTGCGCCTTTGAGCTTTGAGTCTTGGAGATTACGCTTGAAGTGGTGAGTCCGGTCTTGGTTGGGAGATTTTTATTTTTTTTTCATTTTCAGGCGTTGGCGCTCGTTGTCGATTTGAACAACCCACACCAATTAGCCATTGGCGATTGGCGCTAGTTGTCAGTGAGCAAGTCACGCCAGTTGACGCTAGTTGTCAATGTACAAGTCGGGCCAATTTCAGGGTGTATGAAAAATGAGATTTTTTCCCTAAATCCTTCACCAGTGTGTCTTTCCCTTCTGGTCTTTTCACTGTATGAGCATAGATTACATTGCTCATTGTTTGAAATGCCTTCTCTCCATGATTGTTTGATGTAAGAGGGAATGAATGCCTTGTTTTAATCTCTTGCTTTGGAAGTCCTATTTGTGTTTGACCTCATATGTCTTGTCGCCTTTTGAGGGATTTGGTGACAAAGTGTTTGAAACAACGATTGCATTCTTAGTGTTTGTTTACATCTCTTTTGCATTCATCCTTCATTAAGAAGATTTGCGTTTATTTATTTTTCGTCTCAAAGTGTTGTTTTTGTTAAAATGCATTAGATCACATTGCATTGAAGAGTATTTTGAGATTTATCATTGAACTTAGATCACATTGTTTAATGATTGAAAGCTAAAAAATCGCTTTGAGTGCATTCTCTTTCATTGAAAGCATGCATTAAGTAGATTCTCATTTCATTGAAAAATGCATTGAGTGCATTCTTATTATTTGAAAAGGAAAAAGGAAATTGTGCATAGATTACAATTGCATAGTTTTTCAAAAAAAGAGGATTTTTGCATAGATTACATTGCATTATTCGCATCGTTGAATGTTTGAAATTACTTTTGGATAGTGGAAGTCATCTAGTTTGGAAAAAATTTCGTTTGCGGTGTTGTTTTATGTCGCATCATTGTTTGAAGCTCTTCCCTTAACTAGATAGCATTCATTGAATTGAAAGTTTTCTTTTCTCATATAGTTGCATACGAGGATATTGTCATATGACATACGGTAGGGCCTTGAAACTGAAACGTAATTGAAGATAAACTTTAAAATTTACTCAATTTACACTAAGGCAGCATTGAAATCTCACGAAACACATTTAGAGGTCTAGGCTAGAGACGTGTTCGGCGTCTTAAAACCTAGTAGCCGTCATTCGCCTCTTGACTTTAGACGGCGCTAGTACGGACTTGTGCTCCCCATACCGTCGCGTATATAAAGGGAGACCCCACTAGGTTTCTATCCTTTATCCATAGGAAAGGCTGAGCCCACCGCCTTATACCCATGATACACCGGACATAGCATTCGGGGAGATTACCCTGCACGTACGTTAAGTCCTTGGTTGATTTCTCTTTCATTTTGAAACCAAGGTGTATATTGCGGTTCACGGTTATTTGGTACACCCTACGCCTAGTATCCACTGAGTAGTCATTTGATCTTTTTTCGACTCTTTAAATTTGAAAAAGATCATCAAGCGCTTGTCCTTTCACGCTTGTTTCCAACTCTGAAAGTGATAGAGTCACCTTTTTTCTGTTTCTCGACTCTTAAAATATGAAACGGTAGAGTTTTTGTTTCGAGTGTTTTAAAAATTAATTGCCCACGAAAATATCCCCTGGTTAAAGTTAGTTTCCTTAGGGTGTTGTTTTGGGTCGTTTCCGATGGCAACTTTTCCGGAGTTCACCAACCAAGGAATCCCCTCCGATGGGAATCCGGGTCCTTTTTCCTCCTTTTGGGAATGTTGGTGCTCCTTATATGGAAATGTTGTCCCTTCTCGGGTTAAGCTGTTGGGTTGCTGTTTGGTTGTTTTCAACCTCTGTGGTCCCGAATGTCCCAACTCATTTGTTCAATCGGTTCCTCCACACTGAACAACATCATGTTGATTCCAAGGTGGACCTATCCCCCTTCTTCGCTCGTTTACTCGTCCTCCTCTTCTACTTCGCACTGATGAATGTTTGGATTCGAGAAACCGAGGTGGCTAAGAAAAAAGAAGAAGAGGACAAAGAAGAAGAAGTCCGATAAAGGAGAGGCTAGCTCTGCGGCTATTGCACCAAGAAGCCTTCCGTCGATAAACCTTCCAACCCTCCACGAAAGTCAAGTTCCACTTGCATGTTGTGCATGGGAGACCATCTTCTTCGAGACTGCTCGGCATTCCCAAGGTACTCGAAGTATGGTCCAATGGTCGCCCGCCGTTTCCTTTGGCTTCCGAGAGTCGGGAGTTGGGGGCACATCTTCAGATTTGCTGTCGGTAAGGTTCCTAAGAAGCGAGGTAAGATTACGAATCCCTCGTAAGTTGTGTGAAGGGCACCATGCCATTCACCTTTTTCCTTATATGGATGAAGCCAAGCGAGTTTTGGACAACTCGGTTGTTCCTACACCATGCCTTCCGTGCTGGTTACAAACAACTTTCTTTGAGTCCTACACCGATTGATCCTACTATTGGTCAAGAGTCATCTTTGGTCAATCCCACTCCCTCGGAAATTCAAATTCGGGAATCCGTTCCCGACCAACCATTGGTCGTAGGATCGATTGAACTAGCCCCGTCTACGGTGAACCGGGGTATTTTCCGTTGAGAGTGGACCTCACACCCCCCATGTTCTTCTCGGGTTTCTTCGAGATTCTTCGGACTTGGAGAAAGATTCTCCCTGTCCCTATACCTCAAGAAGTTGCTCCTCCACCTCCCGTAATAGAGGTCCCCAAAGGATACTCCTCCCGCCTTTGAGATGGAGGTCGTGGAGGATGCTTCTTACGCTTCGTAACACTAGGGGAAGACCATCTCGGTTCGATGGTAGCCCCTCCAAGTAGTTTGGTCGCTTCCTTTGATTGGAGTCGATTTGCGGGATACCGCCTCCCGTCTTATGTGCCTTTCGAGATCACGGTATGGGCCTTTGATGCCGGTGGTACCCAACACCATTATAGACGAAGGCGCTTACGTTAGTATTTTATCCTCAACTACTTGGCATGCTTTCGGTTCACCACCGCTTGCACTCGTTACACATAATCTGTTGACGTTTAACGAGAAGAACGAGTCAACCGTTAGGGATCCTTCCAAGGTTACCTATTACATTGGGAGGTAAAACCGTCCATATGGACGTGATGGTTGTTCCGGGCCCCTTGGATTTCAATGCTGCTCTTGGGGCGCGATTACACCTATGCCATGGGAGTGCTTGTCTCCTCTCTTTTTTTGTGTGGTCTATTTTCCACATGAAGGATGGATCGTGACCATTGATCGGCTTTCGTTCTTTGGTCTGATGTGGCGGGCTGGCCCACCATCATCCCTTCCTGGGTTTTTATCCACCCGTTGTATACGCACTCACCGCAGGGTCAACTATGTGGCTACCGCCCGTGCTTTCGTACCCGGTGATAGTGCCGTTGTGCATCGGGTCTTGCGGGGGACATTGGGTCTCGACTTCCGGGATGTTTTTCTCCCATCCGGTGTGGAAATCTTGGAAGCCATGACTTCTTGTTCATTATGATGAAGTCTGTAGGAGCAGAGTTCCTTGTCTTGTGTCAAGCTCCTTAAAAAATGAAACAAGGTTGTTGGAGCATAGTTCTTTTCCTTGTGTCAAGCTCCTTAAAAAATGAAACAAGGTTGTTGGAGCATGGTTCCTTTCTTGTGTCAAGCTCCTTAAAAAATGAAACAAGGTGGTCAGAGCAGCGTTCCTTGTCTTGTGTCAAGCTCGTTAAAAAATGAAACAAGGTGTTCGGAGCATGGTTCTTTTCCTGTGTCAAGCTCCTTAAAAAATGAAACAAGGTTGTCGGAGCATGGTTCTTTTTCTGTGTCAAGCTCCTTAAAAAAATGAAACAAGGTTATCGGAGCATGGTTCTTTTCCTATGTCAAGCTCCTTAAAAAAATGAAACAAGGTTGTCGGAGCATGGTTCCTTTCTGTGTCAAGCTCCCTAAAAAAATGAAACCGAGGTCGTCGGAGCATGGTTCTTTTCTGTGTCAAGCTCCTTAAAAAATGAAACAAGGTTGTCGGAGCGAGTTCCTTGTCTTGTGCCAAGCTCCTTAAACCATGAAACAAGGTGTCCCGATGATAGTTCTTTTTAATGTGTCAACCTCGTTAAAATAATGAAACACGTTCTTGTTCAATTCGAGTCTTTGATCGGATCTCGTAAAATCCCGGTTGAGTCTTTCTTATATCTCGTAACTTGAACCTTCACTCCCTCCATCTGTTTACTCGGGTGCATGGAATGAAGCTTCGGGGGGCATGTACCTTGAATTGAGTCACCATCTTTGGGGGCATGCTTACTTTTTCAAGCATAATTTTTTTTCCGTTTCAAGCTTGTGTAAAAATGAAATCAGTTTCAAGCATAGTTTATCTTTGTTTCAAGCTTGTGTAAAAATGAAACCATTCCCATGATTGCCATATTATCAACTTGTTTTTCCAGATGAGCCTTGGTTTTCTCACTCCATCATCATTATCTGCTTGGCCGATCATATGCCTTCACTTGGTTGTTTCACCCAATCTCGAGGAACCGTTGCGATGAGTGGTCTTGTTAGCCGACCTCTTGACCTTTACTTGTTCGGAGAAGTTCCACTATTACCGGAACCGGTTGCTACCCTTTGTACCACTCATTCCTCCAGGGAGGAGTCATCTTTCGGCTCTTTTTTGACTCCCTAAACATGAAAAGATTGCCGAGTCGCTTGTCGTTTCGATCTCGTTAAAGTGGCCACGAAATGACATCTACCCGGTATACGTTTACCCCTTTTTCGGGCTGGGATAGATTATTTACGAAAAAGGAATACCCTAGCCTATCGCGACTAGGAGGTTTTCTCGGACATAGTTTTCTACCTTTTTCGGATCCGAGGAACTATTTACGAAAAGGGATCGTTGGAGTTTAATTTTCATCTGTCTTTTCAAACTCTCTAAACATGAAAAGACGCCGAGTTCTTCATTTTTCAGACTCGTTAAACCACGATGACATCGGATTCGAGTCATAATGACGCTACTCAAGTCTTTCCTTCCTAGGGCTCGTTAAATGTACTAGGATGGATCCGTCGAAGGACGGGCTTATATTACAAGCATATGCTATCCCCTTCAAGCTTGTTATCAAAAATAATTGGGGTACTCACCAGAAATGGTGGGGAAAAAAATGGAACCCGAGCATCATTGTCGTGTCGGCGGTATGTCGCTCTTGAACATGGCACTTGTCTACATTCGTGTCGGGTTGGGGACATTTCATCTCGTTTTTCACTTGCCTCCATGGGTTTGGGTAATCCCTTTTGACCTCTCATCTTCTCTTTGCCTCATCACTATGACCTTTGATCTTTTGATGTCAAATACGCCAAGTCCATTGTCGTCGTTTGTTCATATGTTCAAGAGAAGTTGACCTCTGCAAGTACCAACCTTCCTCTCGATTCTCATCGATCATGATTCACAAAAACACTATGTTCCTCGGTCTTGCGTCGATGATGTGGGAAAAATTATGGCCCACCTTCGATCAAGGTCACTTCTGTCGACTTCGACTCATTATCCAGGGAATCTGATCTAGAGACTCCCTTCTAGTGCCTTGGAGCCCTGCATACCTCAATGGCGGGTTCTTCGCATTCGACGCGAGGTTTTCATCATTGGCCTCCGATCGAGTGATTCTATGGGTGTTCGACGCTAGCTCATTGATTCACATGCCGTAGATTGTACTCGTAGTACCTTGAGGGCCATTGTCATTATTGGTGGTACCTCTTGCGGGATCGTTAACAACTTTCATCATTGGTCGGTAATTAGACGATGTTCTTGCATGTTCGACTTCGACTCACTTATTCGCATGCTTGAACTTGTGCTTTCGTGTTCGGATTGAGATGGAGCGCAAGACCCCTGGATTGTGTCCGTTGTAATCTAGGCTACGATTTTGTGGATTATTATGATTATTTACATGACTCACTTACTTGGATGGTCTGCGACCATACCTAATTCTATTCATCGATCCTCCGCCGGATGCGTTGCGCCCATGCCTTGGATACTGGATTATTGTATACTCTGTTATGGATGGGCTGCGCCCATACCACATATATATCATGTATTTGAGACATCGGTTGTACTTCTTCACGCGGGTTTTCCGACGGCGGAGTTTTCGATTGGACACGTTCTTGTAAAGCATTTCACCCCTCTCTCTCTCTCGGGCTTCATGCTTTAGGGGGGCATACGTACACGGTAATTTGTTACCGTCCCTGCAATCCCCGTCTCACACATTGGAGGTCTCATTTTGTGACCTGTGAGCAGTGACATAACTTGAAAATACTTTCATGGCATTCCCCTGAACATGTACTTTCATCCCCCTGAAGGCATCTCCTGCTGAAAAACCCTAAAAATGGCCCCTTTTGCATTGGCGTGGGTAGCCAATTTAGTATCCGTGCCAATGGGGAAAATCCTTCAAAGAGGTCACGCCAACTGGCACTCTGTACCAGATTCTCACTCGCGCCAGCCAATTTAAGGAGTGTTTTTTAAAAATAAATGGCGGAAGTTTCGTCCTAACAAATTCCTGGACTGCTATCTATCTTGAGTTGGGAGGTTTGGCTATGGATTTCCACAGAGAGGAAGTGGTTTTCCCCCTCTCATGGAAGCTTCCTTGATGATAGGGCCAATCCCATGATTATAGGGATCCCAACTCCCCTTCCTCCATCTATAAAAGCTTACCCATCTCCATGGCAAGCTAGTCTTCAAGTTCCCAAATTCCCAAGAGCCTTATCTTGCAAGAGCCTCCATAATTCCCTTAAGGCCAAATCTAAGCAAGGAGACTATTGTCAAGATCCGAAGAGAGAGGTTTGTCCCATCCTTGACGAGGGCGTTTCGAGACGTGTTCGCTAGCGACCCTGCGAAGGAGAATTCGGCGTCGAACTATGGTTGTATTCTTCCTTTGATTGATTAATAATAAGCGACTATTGGTTATGGTTCCACTCTTGTTATTGTTTATGATGATGAGTTATGTCCTTTACGATTGACATATAGTTGCATCTCTTGGATTTTACGCTTGCGTTTGTTTTGTTTCTTGCGTGTGCGGGTGTCCTATCACAGAGATCGTGGGGATCGTGATCTTCCAGAGCTAAGGAACGGGAGCACTACCTCTTCTACAAGCAACAGCGTTGGATTCCAGGTAGGCCTTCATCACTAGTTGGTTTATTTGAAATTAGGAACCTGCGCTATAGCGTGAATGATTGTTGCTAGACCCGGTCTGGGCTAGTAGGGATCGCCTCTGTCCGCAGAGGGGATTTACCTCCACAACACTCTTGGCACAAACTTCTCAACATCCTCCTCATCCAAATTGCTTGACACACTGTTGTTGTAGCTGCCACATATTTTTCCTTTGCTGTAGAAAACGCTACAATAGGCGATTTCTTAGAAGCCCATGAAATGGCTCCTGAACCCATGTGAAAAACATAACTCGGAAGTGCTTTTCCGATCATCTACACTTCCGGCCCAATCATCGTCGGTGTATCCAATTAAATCTAAATTTTCTGAAGAAGTATATAAAATACCAAACCTTTTAGTACCTTTAACATACCTCGGAATTCTCTTCGCTACTGCGCCAATGTGCTTCCTTTGGCCTCTCCATGAATACGGAAATCAAACTAACAACATGCATTATATCGGGCCTAGTTGCGGTCAAATACATGAGGTCGCCAACTATGCTCTTGTACAAACTAGGATCAAAATCCTTGTTCGTTTGTCCTCTCTGCGAGTTTTAATCCCATCACTTGTGGGAGTGATTACTTGCTTTTGCTCTCCTGCATATTAAATCTTTCCAACACTTCATTAACATATTTTGCTTGTGAGATAAAAATCCCATTTTTCATTTTGTTCTACTTCTATTCCTAAGAAGTATCTCAACAAACCCATGTCGAGTCATTTCAAATTCTTCTTTCATGATTTGTTTTAAAATTTTCAATAAGGTAATCATCATTACCTGTGAGAATAACATCATCAACATATAACACAACAATTAGCATTTTACCATCTTTTTCTTTGATGTAGAGGGTGTGTTATCCCTCACACTTTTCAAATCCATTTTCCAATAGATAGGAATCTATCCTACTGTACCACGCTCTTGGTGCTTGCTTTAGCCCATAAAGAGCTTTCTTCAATTTGCACACTTTGTGCTCCTGGCCTTTCTTTTCATAGCCTAGAGGTTGTTCAATGTAAACCTCTTCCATTAACACTCCATTTAGGAATGCTGACTTCACATCCATTTGGTAAACTTTCCACTTGTTTTGTCTTTGCTATAGACAACACTTTGCTCTCACGGTTTCCATTCTAACAACTGGGTGCGAAAGTTTCCTCATAGTCTCTCCCATCTTCTTTGCTTATACCCTTTGACAACAAGTCTAGCGTTGTGTCTCTCTACTTTTTCCTTCAACATTACTCTTCGTCTTGTAGACCCATTTAACTCCAATAAATTCTTTTCCTTTTGGGAGTTCAACTAAATCCCATGTCTTTTTTTCTTTCTATGGCATTAATCTCCTCATTCATAGCTTCTATCCATTTCCTATCTTTAATAGCTTCTTCAAAAGTGGATAGGATCATCAACATGACAATACAAAGCAAATAAAGAATTCATACCTTCATTTGCTGCCTCTTGCTCATAAATTTCATTCAAATTTCTGAACTTCTTTCCTCTTTCATTTGGTGTACAAGTGCTTGATGTAGCACTCGAATCTCCTCCTTGTGGTGTGCTTGGAGAAGCACTTTCATTTCTCCTCAAGGGTGTGCTTTGCTGCCCTTGTGTTGGTGCTGCTGTTGGGGGATGTATTTCAGCCAAATCTTCATCATTTTCATCATGAGATAAACTTTGTTTAACATTCATTGTTTTCTCTATGCTTCCATCCCAAGCTTCCTCCTCAATAAATTGAACATCTCTGCTCACAATAAACTTCTTGGTGGATGGGTTGTACAACCTGTAAGCTTTGGATTCCTCACTGTATTCGATAAAAATACATTTCTCCCCCTTGATGTCCAACTTCTTCCTTAGCTGATCTGGAATGTGTGCATAAGCCACACATCCAAAAACTTTCATGTGGGTGACTCCTTGCTTTGTCCCACTCCATGCTTCTTCCGACACTTTGTTCATGACTGCTTTTGTTGGGCACCTATTCAAAATGTATCTTTGCAAAATGTACAGCTTCAACCCAATAATCATTAGGAAAATGCTTTTCCTTTAACATACTCCTTACCATATCCATGATGGTTCCATTCTTCCTTTCTGCAACTCCATTTTGCTGCGGAGTGTACCTTGTTGTAAATTACTTATGGATCCCATTTTCTCTACAAAAAACGTAGAAATTATTTAGAGATGTACTCACTTCCTCTATCGGTTCTTAGGACTTTGATATGCAGCCCACTTTGGTTCTCCACAAGTGCTTTGAAATTACGAGAATCTTTCAAACACTTCACTTTTTGTTTTTCAAAAAAGTAAACTCAAGTTTTTCTAGTAAATTCATCAATAAATGTTAACATATAATGGTTGCTTGCAAGTGATGGAGTTTGCATCGGTCCACATAAATCTGAGTGGACAAATATCTAAGGGTGCTTATGCCCTTATGCTTTTTCCGGATGGAAAACTTTCTCTGTGCTATTTCCCCAAGATACAACCTTCACAAAGGCTATCCGATTTCTCAATCAATGGTAAACCTATTACCATTCCTTTTCTGTTCAACAAGTTAAGACCTCCAAAGTTGATATGTCCAAATCTCAAGTGCCACAACCAATTTTCATCTTTTGGTTCGCTTTGGAAAGCCTCTTGTGTCACTTCTGCCATTTCTTCACCATTCTTCAAATCTACCTCATCCTGAGAGGGAACATTCTATTCCTCGTCATCTTCACTTCAGCAATACATTGTTTTCTTGGTGGTTTATCCATGATGTTGCATACATCATCTTCAAAAAAGACATTGTACCCCTTTTGAACAAGCTTTCCAATACTTAAGAGGTTACATTTCATTCCAGAAACATAATAAACATCTGTTATGGATTTCTTTTCTCCTTTCCTTGTTAAGACATTTACTTCTCCTTTTCCCATAACAGAAACTTTACTATCAGTCCCTAGTGTGACTTGTGACTTCACACTCTCATCTAACATATAAAACATGGCTATGTTTCTGTCATATGGTTACTCGCAACCAGAGTCTAGAAACCATAAATCTTCACTCTTTTCCTCGGCCATATTTCAAGCTAAAAAACAATTTATCTTGGGCTGATATTTTCTCTAGTGAAATTTTGCATTTGTTCTATTACTCATATCATGCTTCTTCTTCCTACATTCATTTGCATAATGTCCATATTTTTTTTACAATAGTGACATTAGACATTGGATTTATCATACCTTTTTCCTTGAGCATGTTGCTGACCACTTTGCCGGCTGCTTCCTTGGCCTTGGTTTTGATTTGGATTGTTGCCCCTTCCTTGAGAATTTGTTGGACTGTTTCTTCCACCTCTGTTTTGGCTTCTGCCTCTTCCTCTCTTGTTTCCTCTGCCTTGACCTCTTCCTCTTCCAAAGGACATCTGGGTCTTAAAGGCATGCTCCAGAGATGAGTTTTCATTTCTACCCAATCTCTGCTCATGTGTCATCGGTGATGCATGTAGCTCATCCATCGAAAAAATTTGTGAGATCCTTAGTCTCTTCTATGGTGGTGACAATCACATCAAACCTTGAGGGTAGGCTCCTCAAAAGTTTCTCCACAATCCTCCTTTCTTCAAGAGTCTCTCCATGAGACCTTACCTGTGTGACCATTCCAATCACATGTGTGAATAATGAGTCAATATTATCTGACTCCTTCATGCAGAGAGTCTCAAAATCTCTCCTTAGCAATTGTAGTTTTGTTGTCTTCACTTTCTCCATGCCTTGATAGTCTGTCTTGAGAGTTTTCCATGCTTCTTTGGATCTCTTAGTCTGCTGATATCCTTGGAAACACACTCTCATGCACTTTGCTTGATACAAAAAAGTAGAGGGTTCTAGAATCCTTCTTCTTATTTCTCTTCAACAGTTCCTTCTCTCGCTCGAGTTAAATCATCAAACTCATTTTCATCTGTTGGCTCTTCAAATCCATCCTCAACAAGTTCCCATAAGTCTTGGGAAGCAAACAGGGGCTCTCATGGTTATTTCCCGGTATTCATAGTTTTTCCCCATTAAATTGTGGGAGCTGAGTATTACCAATACCCATGCTAGTGTTGGCTCCGAGCCATTCTTGCACTCTTAACTATGCTTCAAAATACTTGACTCGTGTATTTAAAATAAACTAACTATTACGCAAACAGTAACACAACTAAAACAATCTTGAGAAATACCTTGGATTCTTTTGATCGAGTCTTCACTCTGCTGGAGAAAGCTGCTTGCAACAAGAAATCCTTCCTTCAACTTCTTTGACACCTTCAAAGAGCCCGGACTAGCTCCGATACCATGTTGGAATTTTCTGAGAATTCCGAACAGAATAGAGAGAATAATACTCTCCTCTTTAACACTTCTATTCATTAACCAAACACTAACTATTACAAAGCTTCCTCACACAGAGGGATTACAAAAAAAACTCGGGTCGCTTCAAATGCAGTGCACAAAACAGACTGTCTATGTTTTTCCAAAATACTCTGTCTCTGTGTATTTCATATACTGCTGTGTGTTTCACAATAAAACATTACAATACCCGCCTCTCGAGCTTTTTTTTTTCTTTTATACCACAACACTCTTTTTTAATAAAACAAAACAACTATATAACTAACAATATGTCACAGCATATGTTAATTAAAACAAAAATATTTAAAACTATCGGGGGCCCACATTACATTGCCCATATGTTATATCATAACATAAATACAAAGGTTAAGAAACCTTTCGATCGCGCGATAAAACAAATACAAACAAAACATAATAAAACCTTTACAAACTACCGCCAGACTTGAAAAGGAATTAACCAAAATACAATGGCTATTTTCGCATTACAAAAGGGATGTCGTGACGTCACCTTTTGTGCGTGCGATGAAATATAAAATCCAGCGCATAAAGCCACATCGCGTCTGCCAGAAGGTTTTGGGTGCCGACCCTTTTGGACGCGCGATGAGAAAATTAAATCCGGCCTATAAAGCTCATCGGGTCCGCTTCTTAACAAAACAAACGAGCCAACCATAAAAATTTCGATTGCAATTGTGATGGACTCGCAATGAAGAAATTAAATCCAGTCCATAAAACGCATCGAGTCCGAACTTCACATAAGAATCGGGCCATATTAAAAACTGCTTGCGATCCAACATATTTCTGCCATGTGGTCTGTGGGACCACTCCTCTCGTGGACCTTAGCTTTAAAGCACATGGCGATTAATGTTATTTTGATTGCGATGAACGCATCGCATCGGAACATATCAATCGATCATAACAAAAAGGCGTAGGTAACACTTGCGGCTTCTGATTACGATGATCGCATCAGAACTTCGCCACATCAACAAGACACTTTTGATCGCTTCAAACAAAATTTGAGATTGCGATTACATAAAGAATGTGGGGACCACTGTCCTTCAAATAAAAACACTCGCGTGTTCAAAAAAAAATCAAAACACTCTGTTTTCAATGAAAAGCTCTGTTTCTTTTAATAAATGAAAGCTCTGTTTTCTGTTTTAATGCTCTGTTTTGAAATACAGAGTACTACAGTTTTAAAACCAAACTGACTATTCACAGAAATAGAAAGCGGCCCTATGGTGTCCTGTTTAAAACCTTAGGAACAAAAATAACAAGCGGCAAGTAGTCAGAGTTCTTCAAACACAGAATAGAAGGTGGCATATTGTACAGGGCAGTTGAAAGTAACATTTCAACATGCCTCCCAGACACTCAGAAAAATTCATCGTTGCACTTTTCAACTCTTTGTAAGTGAATACAGTAAGCCCAAATGGCACGCAATCTGTTGCAGACAAGACGGGACGCTTACTACAACACCAGAGAAACAATAATAAAAAGGCCAAGATAGCAACCAGCCCGCCCATGACGCCACCCACGACGCCTGCTACAGTCGTCTTCTTGATGGAATTAAAGGTATGAGGCACATTAGCAGCATCTAACTGCATAAACAGAGAAATCCCGTTGGAGGTATTGTAGATATTTAGCAATTCACCGAACCACATTACACAACTTTGGGAAGTGCCGTTAGCATAAGCAAATGCAATGCACGAGAAATTGCTGAGACACACTGCCGACACTGCTTTGGCCCTAATTTCTATATAACAACTCCATGAGGGGGCATAGATGTGCCACTTAATTCTACAAACCCGTCTGCAGTGGTCTCGTTCGCCGCATCAGTACTACATCATAACGAAGTCTTCCTCACACAATCGCTGGACCACTGTTGAGGATCCCATTCTCTGTTGTCTCTTGGGAGAAACCCTGACACACAGTTACAAGACTGTAAATTGCTATTTTTGCAAAATCCATAAGGCCTGCATACTGCATAAACCTAGCACTGAGTGAGGGGCTGTTGCCAGATCAGGCTCCATTCTTTATTTTCCAGCATCTCGTACAACCATAGTTGTCTTGAATTATCCATAACTATACGGAATCCCTGTGGTATACTTAAATTAAAATCCTTGTACGAACCACTACTGAAATAGCCAAGACCGGACCCATCTTCAGGCGAGTTGGGCTCTTGGCTTAAATATTTTCCATTCCAAACACTGTTGTCCCAATATGTGGTCTCATTCTTCCACATCAGCATGAACTAGACGGTTCCGTTTGGATTCATTTGGAGTTTGTACTGCCTAGGAAGCGGATCCCAAGGGCTCCTCCACGACGACAGCCTCTGGATGTTACTAATTTTCATGTTTGGCATCCATGTATTTTGCGGATGGTCGAAGCTCTGCCAAATGATTTCAGTGTTATCGGTGGCACTCAGAACGACCAAGTTACTAGCATCCGTGATTACAGCTGAATAAGGTTTCTTCTCATTTTCCTTTGTGGACCAAAGGGTGCGCCCTCTATAAGACAGAAGGAGACGCCCATCCTCTGTCAGATTCAAAATGCTGGACGTGTTCTCCAGGAGCTGCTCCATGTTCGTTGTCCAAACGAGTCTCTGCTCTGCAGTCTGGGCATACCAAATACCCACATACTAGATTTTCACGTTGTTGTGGTTGAGATGGAAAAATCCCAATTTGAAGAGCTGGCTCTTAGAAATCTTGGTCTGATTTCCAGTGAGAGAGGTACCCAACTCTATCCTGTCTGAAGCGGTGTTTTCTGCATCGTCGGGCTCTATCTGAAGCAGCAGTAACATGACAAAGAAGAGGATAAGAAAACACAACCTAATCAGTGGGATTTGTTTTGATCTCATGGACTTTTCGCTCCCCATTCTAAAATCATTGAGCTGCCTTGCTTTCGGACAATACTATGATGCCCATTATAATGTGTTCATCACTATGGTCTGGTCCTCTATTCAACTTGAACAAGCCAATACGGCATATACCCATTTCATGATCCTCATTAAATGCTGTCAATTCATTTTGAGCAATTCGACAGTGATGTTAGTTTGACTGCGGTTTGGCCTATGAATGTTATCCATTCAATTTGAACAGTCTCGTGATCACTGCGGTCCGGGTATTGAAAGTCGTTCGGTCCACTTAAATGAATTCGGTATACTTAGACTAATTACGATAAACTACACTTCACCTTTGAATGTTATGTGTGACGTTGTATTGTTGTATATCGTTACTTGAAGAACCATTTTTTATGAGAGAGGTTTCCTTATACGAATTTTTATTTTATTTTATGAAAATGGAATGATCTAAGTTTTTTCGAAAATAATCAAAATTCTACGTATAAATGCCTGCTATCCCACATGTCGTTGTTGCCCATCATCCCACTTGAACAAATGGATATGATATTGCTAGACTTATGGCCGGACGGGGTGGGACTGACTGACTTCTCGGCTCTATTTATAAATTTACGATGGTTCAAGCATTTTATATGATTGTTACTAAAAGATCTATCAACTTAAGGTATAATTTTCAAATAGATTTTTTTTGGTTTATCGCTATGTTGTAATTTTTTAATATTGAAAATGCATTTTAAATATATAAATAGATTTAATATTTTATAAAAATCACGTATTATTCTAATTTTACATATTAAACAATTTAAACTTATAATTTTTAAAAATTTCTACTTTATTATAACATAATCATTTACATAGGTTAAATTTATATTTATATTAATAATATATATAATAAATTTTGTGCATTATATTAATTTAATTATTATTTTTTAATGTTCATATATTCTATTGTAAACCTATTTATTAACACAACCACATTTGATTAATTAAATGAAATTGATATAAAGCTTCATTTGTATCTACCCACACACAAGTCAATGATAAATATATATTAATAGAAATAATATTAAAAAAACATTTATTAATAATAAATAAATATTTATATTAATAATTATTATTATTATTATTATTAAGTATTAATTAAATTATTATTAGATTATAATTAATTATTAATTGTTATTTAGTTATTATTTATTATTATTATTATTATTAATTAAATAATTAACAAAAAATTATTATTATTATTATTAGTTATTTATGAAATTTATAATAAGTATTAATTATTATTTATTAATAATAAATATTTACTTATTAATTAATATTTGTTTATTAAATAATAATAATAATAAAGAATAAATTGCTAAAGAGACCACGCTCTGCCTTTCGTTGTGCATAGGTTTTATGGCTCTGCGTGGGGTGCTCACCCTGGTTAGGGCTCGGCCCAATGGCAGAATCTCAGGACCCTCCTCTGCCTCTACCTCCTCCTCCTCTTGAGGTCGAGACGTTCAAGCTCTTGATCGCTTCCCAACCTAAGAAGAAGAAGCAGCTTGCCTCCAAATTTGTCAAGCGACTAGATGAGATTACCTTAGTGGCTCTCCTGCCTGAGGGTCCGATGAAAATGGTCCTTTCCCTTACCGTTCTTTTCTGGTTCAAGCTCCCAAACTTGCCGGTGCACTATCGGAACTGGGAATCCTTGCAGAAAATTGGCAACTTCCTCGGGAAATTCATAGATAGAGCTAACAACAAAGACCAATATGACTGCGCTAGAGTCTGCATGGAGGTGGACCTTGAAGTTGGGCTGCCTGAAGCCATCAAGCTAACGGTGGGAAATTGGTCCCATCTTCATAAATTAGACTACGAACAACTACCATTCAAATGTCGTGGATGTCATGAGTATGGCCACTTCACCAAGAACTGTCCCAAAAATGCAGCCCCAGAAAAGGAGAAAGAAGAAGGATGGCAGCAAGCCAAGAAACCTAGAACGAGCCTTAAGCCAGGGCCAACGGAGAAAGGAAAGGAAAGTTCAGCACCCACAGGGAGTATTCCTAAAGCCAATCCATCCCAGAAAGGCCAAGAGAACAACTTTGCGGCCTTGAGCTCAGAGACAGAGGAAGTTCAAGAAATCGATCCACAGAACATGCAAAAGGACCTCCAAATGCAGGAAACCCTAGCACCATTGAATATTGGCGAATTTGTCACTGGAGGAACCCCGAAAGACAACGATTTTGTCACCGAGGGGGAAGATTAGGATTCAGAGGAGTCGGAGGAAGAAGGAGAAATTGGGGACTCCCAAACTTCGGTCAGAAGATCTACTAGGGATGGAAATCCTCCAGGGAAAAGAGAGAACAAGAAACCTACAAGGAGAAGCCGCAGGGGACCCAACCACCCTAGAAAAGATGTCAAGGCAAAAAACCCTAAAGCACATAGAAATCAAAGCTAGGGCTCTAAAGGATCCTTCTCATCTCTAAAAAGGAAGTAATGAAGATCGTCTCTTGGAACTATAGAGGGATGGGTAGCAACCTAAAAGAAGAAGCAAGGAAAAGCCTAATAAGGTTGGAAAGGCCCAACATTCGTCTTGTTCAGGAGACCAAAATGGAGGAAATGGAATTTCTCCATAAAAGCAAACAATTTTGGGGAAAAGGGGGAGGTGTCACAATCTCCTCTAGAGGCACCTCAAGAGGGTTGGGAATGCTATGGGACGAGACGTGCTTTGAGAAAATCTAGGTTAAACTTAACTCAAACTGGATTTTTTCTCAAATTTTTCATCTTCACACCAAAGAAGCTGTGAATCTCTTCAATATTTATGCTCTGGTCTTCTTGGAAGAAAAAAAATCTTGCTGGGAATCCATTAGGGAGCTAGAAAATGAGATTCAGATGGATAATGTCATTCTCACTGGAGACATGAAGATCACTTTAAGTCAAGAGGAGAAGAGAGGGGGAAGCATTGTAAGGGATCCATCCAGCGAATGGGTGGAAGAGCTCATCCAAGACTGGGATCTGTTGGACGTCAAACCACCCAAGGGAAAATATACTTGGACCAATAGAAGATCGGGTCCAGGCCACAATGCTGCAAGGTTAGATCGTTTTCTCATCCAAATCTCCTTCTTGCTTTTAGGTCTTGATGTCAGTTATGATATTGTTTCTTCTTCGGTCTCTGATCACAAGCCCATTAGTCTTGGGCTGAATCCGCAAATGAATCTGGGACCTATTCCATTCCGCTTCAGTGCCCTCTGGGTGCAGCAATCCAACTTTTTGGATAGAGTTGAGGAAGTCTAGAAACAACCTGTCAGTGGATCCCCCTTCTTTGTAAGGGAAGAAACGTTGAGGAGAGTGAAGAGGGCCCTCAAAAGCTAGGCTAAAGCCCTCCCCTCTCCGACTGAGTCAAGACGGATGGCCTAGGCCTGTTTAGAAAGTCACCATAAACAAATGGAAGAGATGGACATCTCGAAGGACAGCTTAACCCTGGAAGAGGAGCTCCAGGCTAATCTCCATAAGGCTTGTATTCGGGAGGAGGAATATTGGAGGGTTAAATCTTGCAGTCTGTGGCTAAAATTTGGGGACATGAACACCTCCTTCTTTCACAAGCACACTCAGGCCAGAAGAAGCTTTAACTCTATAGTGGAGATAACCTCAGGAGATCAAACCTTATCCGATCCCACCAGCATAAAAAATGCTACCCATCAGCACTTCAAAGATCTGTACACAGAGGACAAGCAAGCCTCAGCTCCAATATGCTCGAGTTGGTCCCTCTAAAGGTCAATGCCCAAATGAACGATATGCTAACTGCTCCTGTCACAGTCAAGGAAATCAAGCAAGCTTTGGATGAAATGGATCCGAACAAGGCTCCTGGGTCAGATGGAGTCACTGCTCGATTCATTAAAACTTGTTGGAACATTGTCAAAAAGGATCTCTACAAAATGATCTTAAAGTCTCAGACCTGCCACAAGATTGGGGGCAACAACAACTCGGCCTTCTTGGCCCTTATACCTAAACAGAAGGGTGCAAGTACTTTCAACAGATTCATGCCAATCTCACTCTGCAACATTGGCTACAAACTCATCACCAAAGTCATGGCCAACAGACTGAAAGGCCTTCTTTCGGAAATCATCCCTGATAATCAAGGGGGATTTTTCAAAGGTAGGTAGATAACTGATAACTTTATTCTAGTTCAGGAAGCGATCCATTCAAGCATCCAAAGATGAGAAAAAGGCACGGCTATCAAACTGGACCTGGCTAGTGCATTTGACAGAGTTAGGCACAAATTTCTCTTTAGGGTCATGCATCGATTTGGGTTTGAGTGCTGATTTATAAACTGGGTCAAGGCCTGCATTACGGAACTAGGAATTGCTCCTCTCGTCAACGGGCGTGCTGCGGAATTCTTCAAGACGATTCACGGGATAAAGTAGGGATGCCCCTTATCCCCTCTTCTCCTTGTCATTCAAGCTTCTATCCTTAGTTTTATGCTAGAGAAAAGGCAAATTGAACAAGAGTTTATGGGCCTTTGGATCGCCAGGGGAGTCAGAGACATAAACTATGCTCTCTTTGTTGATGAATCCATTATCCTGGGGGTTGCTTCCACCATCTCGGCATCCCGCTTCAAACTGGAGCTGGATTACTACTGCCTTGAGTCTGGAAGTGAACTCAACATGGGCAAATGATTTATCTATGCCTGGAACCTCACTGGCCTTGAGCTAAGTACGATCACCAAGATTTTGGGATTCAAAGGTTCCACGAAATGGGGTTCTTTTAAAAATCCCAGGTTGCCGATCTTCCAAGGACGCCCAAGTGGGAGGGACTGGCACCCTTTGTTGGACAAATTCAAGCTTAAAATGCAAGCCTGGGGCACGTCGTGGCTCAATCTTGCAGGTAAGATCGTTCTTATTAATTCAGTTCTTAACAATCTTCAAATTTTTTAAATGTCTATTTTGTTGGCTTCGATGGGCATCCTTCGCAAGATGGAGAAATCTATTCGCTCCTTTTTCTGGAAGGGAGGGAAGAACAATGCAAAGAGAATTATGCTGATTAGTTTAAATAAAATCACCATGCCGCTGCTGGAAGGGGGCCTTCACATAAAAGATCTTAGGGAGCACAACATCGCTCTGGGGGCCAAGATCTTATGGCAGTGGGTAGCAAGGAACCCGGGATGGGCGCATGTTACCTTGTGGAAAAAATATAGCTTGGGAAGGCGCCTTCGTAGCCTGGAGAATTTCCAGTCTAATTGTCAGGGCTCCCAAATTCATCAGCTGTGTAAACGCGCTCTTCCGCTGCTACGCGAACACCTGTATTGGATTCCAGGCAATGGGAAATGGATCAGACTATGGGAGGACAGGATCATGGATGCAAAGGCTATTGGGGAGGACCCTGAGTTGCTGGAGCTAAAAACATGGATGATAACAGGTGGTCGATGCACGATGTGAGACATTTCAGATTGGGATAACAACAACTGGGTAGGATGGAAAAAAAAGAGATTCCTGTCCATCTGGAGCAAGCATGGGCTAAATTCATGGAAGCGTTAGCTGGGAAACCCCCCCTAGACATAAGGAAAAAATACAGAAGGGGATGGGGTTCCTCGAAGGGATGCTACTCCGCAGAAGAAGGCTACAAATGTCTTAAATCCATTCCCACTGTCCCCCACAACCTTGCAATTTGGAAAGGGATCTAACATGTTAAAAGCATTCTGAAGATTGATATTTTCATCTGGAAGTTGGGGCACAACAATATCCTCGCAGCTGAAAATTTGTAGTGTCGCGGCCTCCATGACCCCTCTCGGTGCACGCTCTGTCAACAGCAGGAGGAAAATACGGTTCACATCTTTCTTGAGTGCCACTACACCTGAGACATATGGAACGAAACTTTGTTGATTTGGAACAACAACCCCACCCTTCCATTCAACATCACGAGTTTGTTTTCCTTTTTGGGAGACCTGTTCCCTAAATCCTTCCGCTGGAGAGGCTTGCCTTTCGAGGGGTGGATGATTATCCCAAAGATCATTTGCTGGAAGATTTGGCTTGAAAGGAAGAATCAGATATTTCAAGAGAAGGCCCTTAAACAACAAAAAATCAGTGTGAAAATAAAAATCCTATTCAAAGAAATAATGCAGGCCAAAGTGAACCAGAAGCAGGCTTGTAGCTTAAACCAGCAAGGCAGGGAGTGGTGTCAGCAACTGGGGCTAAATCTCCCCACGGGAAAAAATATGGAGAAAGGCAGAGAAGAATGGAAAATCAGGTTGGAGGATGAGGATTTCAACAAAAGGAGAAGAAGCACAGATATCCACACTATGTTTTTTGACAACGCAACAAAGGGGAATCCAGGGAAGGCCGAAGGTAGAGGAATTATCTGCTACCCTTCCGACCAAATCATTTCCCACTTTTCTTGGGGTTTGTGGCTTACCTCGAACAATCAAGTGGAAGCCATGGCTCTTCTCCAAGGCTTGAAACAACTGCAAAAACATGGAATCAAGGAGGCTCGCGTTATTGGAGACTCACAAAAACTCATTGGCCTGATTGTAACAAAATCGGTCCCCAAAGATCTCTACTTGCAACGATTGTTCGATCGTATTAATAAGTTGATTGCGTCTTTTGACATACTTCAGTTCTTTCATGTCCTTCGGAAAAATAATACAGAAGTGGATCTTGAGGCCAACATCGTTGTTTCTTTACATGCGGGATCTCTCCTCTGCGATGGGGGGGATTCATGGGACCCTCTGCTTTAGCTGGCCTCTCTCCATGTCATGTATTTTTGTCTCTTGCTGCAGCAATTTGTTTGTATTGGAAAGTATGCTAGTCAATGGGAAATTGCTAGAGCAGAGTAGGCGAACTTTGCTATTTCGAAAACCCCCTAGACTTTGGGTCTTCAGAGGTAAAACCACCAAGCATAGGCCTCAAATTTTTTGAAGCAATATAAACATACCCGTTTCTGTAAAAAAATAAAAATAATAATAATAACAATAAATAATGAATTTATTATTTATTGAGAAAAACTTATTAAATTTACTAATCTCTAATAAAATAAAATATTATCAATATTAATATTTAATATATTGATTTATACATTATATATATTTTCTTTATTTTCTTTATTAATTTAAATCATATTATTATTTTCTCCACTTAATTATTGAACTTATCTAAATCATTTTTAATCAAAGTAATATAATTTGTATTAATTAATCTTCATTATTTTAAGCTATAAAAATAATATAATCTTTATTATTATAACCTATAAATTTATATTATATAATCTTTATTATTATAACCTATAAATTTATTTCTAAACATTATTTGCTATTTTTTATTATTATAATATTATCATTATTAATTAATCTCTATCTCTTTTATAGCTTAATATATTTTTAAGCTTTTAAAATTTTGGCCTTTTGGTTCTGGTTTCTGTTTGTCTCCTCAGAGTCACTTAGAAAATTCAATTATGAGGTAATTAGTCACTTAGAAAAATTAAATTCTGAGGTAATTAGTCATTGAAAAATTAAATTATGAGGTAATTAGTCATTGAAAATTCAGGGAGCATGTGCAACCGATGAAGCCATTAGTCAGCACCCAATGCATGCGTTTATGAAAACGCCGTGCATTACACTTTTCAATGGGGACTATTATTTTCAGGTTATAGTCTCATTAATGAATGTGGTTGAGTACAGTTAGAGATTTAAATTGATTTTTTAAATTTTAAATTTATGAGTGGACATATATTGGCCAATAACATTGATAAACTATAGCCTTAAAAATATGTATCTCCTTGGGGACCGAAACTCTTCACGCGGTGCACATGTAGGCATTCACCACATTAATGCGCTGATTCTGAGACTTCTAAACGATATCATCCGATACCATCCCATGCTCGTGAATCATCAGGAAAATGCATGGAGTCTATGAAAACGCCTGAAGCATTCACTTCAGTCACCCGTGCTAATTTGTCTCTCATATCATTAATCAAACGTAGCCGTTTCGTCTACGTTCACGTTCGGAAGACTTCTAAATGGTGACCAACAACAACTATTCACGCGGTGCACATGTACGCGGACTTCGCTGTTTGCTAAGGCTAATCAAAATGCGTTAATTCCATGGAAAAGTAGTGCATGAGACTTCAATGAGAACCCTTTTTCCACCTTATAATGATGGTCAATCAACTCTATGGAGAATTCAATGCTTCACATTTTAAGATTGAATGAATACCCATGGAATCAAAGATAGTCTCCAAGGGACATATAGTCAATCGGTCTAAAAGCCCCTCTAGTAAATGTATTGAAGAATTTGTCCAAGGTGAAAGATGTCATGGAAAATAAAAGAGCACCTCTTTACATGTAAGCATATTTGGTCGATGCCCTTTGTGCTCTGAATGAGTTTCCATGAACAAATTTGAATTGGACTTTGATGCTCCCTCATATTCATATATATTGTAAAGAACTATGGACATATCAATATTCTAAGTTCTTTTTTGAACTTTGTGATCAATTTTTTACCAAGATTCACTAAATACTCTTTGAGTTCCAAGCACCATGATTATCAAAAGAGACAAGTTTTATTGTTAGGGGAATCAGGAACTCGTACTGTGAAGAAACTTATACATACATCATATTATTTGGTTGCTCAGCACAACCACACTTAATTCCTCAATTTGTCTCCGACCAACAGGTAATTCAAGAAAGTGTATATGAGACAGTGGGAGTTAGAGTGGCGTCAACTTTGGCAATTAATAATAAGAGGTCGTGGCTAGGATTTCCAATAAGGATAAGTCATTATGCCTTCACAAATTTCCCATAGGTCATCAAAAAAGATGATAACATTCAAGAATTAAAGCTTCTTATAAGTACTTTTAGGGTTCATGATGCCCATAGAATGGTGAAGGAACATTTTGTGTTTGTAAGGATTACCTAGCATATGAGCATGGATTTGATCTCATTAACTTGGTATTTCAAGATGTATTCACATATGAGGAAGCAGAGACGAGAATGCAAATTAGGAAAAAAGAACACTTAACAAACCTCCAACTTATAGAAGCAAAACAGAAAGGAGAGACAAAAGGAGAAACATTGTACACCAAGATGTAAGAATGCATGGCGATGTTCATAGGATGTGGTATTTGTTTCTTTGAAGGAGAAAAAGGAAGAGGTCATCAAGTTGTGTTTCTTACATGATGTGTTTTTCAAGTTAATGGTTTTGCTTGTGATAAGATGTCTCGGGATTTTGGAAGGTCCACTCTTGAGCAAGAGGCTCATGATTAGCCTTCATTCTGAAATCCATAGCATGAGCATCATGTCGAACTGGAGGATGATGGAATAAAAAAGTTAAAGACAATATGCCAAAAACTTTTGTGGCCAAAACAACATCCATTGTAGACCATTTGACGTGTTGATGCCATGAAGCGAAAGAGATGGCGAATAAATTCTTCCAGATGTGGAATTTGGTATCGTGGAGGTAAAAGAATAGTCATTTCATTTATAGTGATTACTGATATTTGAATTATATGTTGTAGTTCACTTGAATGAGCTTAACTTGGAAAAGTGGTTTCCAAGGAGAAGCTTGCATCAAATGCATGTTTATGCAAAGGAGAAACAAAATTCTCAGTGGAAGTCCATCAATCAAGCTTTCCAAGCACAGAGAGATCAATTTGTTATAGCGAGATGTTTTTTAGTAGTCAACAAGCATCGAGCAAGGGTTAGTAGCGAAAGGAGGACATTAGTTGAAGTGCCAAGCCATTTGCAAGGGAAGGCATGTCAGTGAACCAAAGTGGTTGTCATGGAAATTTTTCCAAGTAGAATCAAGTTGATAGAACTTACAAAAGAGAAGAGTATTAAAGTCTCATCAGATAACTAGCTTTTGTGGGTCCAGAAGCCTTTCATTGGAAAGGAATGATCAGAAACAGAATTGGGGGCAACAATTTGCTAAAAAATGAAAGTGCTCAGAATCGCTCGAAACCTGAACGAACAAATAGGTCTCGTCTTCCTGATTCCGGCGCACTTCTTTTCATCAAAAAACGACTCCATATGAAAAAGTTAGAGCCCGCTGTTCGCTTTGCCAAACAGGTGAATTTAATAATAAAAAAGTTAAATAGAGTCAAAGGGATCAATTTTTGGTCAAAATTTGGTTTTCCTTCGGCCAATGGTGTGCTGACACTTGTCATCTTTTGGTTGGCCCAAATTTCTGGGCTACATGTTAGTTTTTAGTTAGTTTGGGGTCGTACCAATGAGGTCATGACACGTGGCAAGCCAAGAGGTCACTATGTGCCCCCAAGGTCGAATTTCATGATACATTTTTTGGCCAAATTTTTTATGGAGGTGTCGGAGTTTGACCCTGCGACCTCCCCTCCACCAACGCCAAGCTCTACCATTTATGTTGCGTGTTATTTCTTACATATATATGCAAACGTTTTATATTTGTTGTAACACAATTGCAATGGAAAAGGAAAGTAGGGCTAGCCACATCACATACAACCACGACATATAACCAAGCTGGAGCTCCGGTATAACCACGCCATTAGCGTGCTTAACCTCCATTAACTGCACTTAACCCTTAATTAATTAACACTTATCCAAATTTAAAATGTGATTTAAGTTGGCGGAGTCTACCAATTTCGGCGGGAACTCCAGATTTGATGGAGTTAATTGAAGTTGCTCCAGTTTTAGAGGAGTTTTCCTAGGAAAAATTGAAGAAGCATAACTTGAGCAAATTTCGACCGAATTGGGCTCAGAAAGAGTCTATCCTAGCAGATTTGGATGCTTTGAGCATGTTGGAGCAGGTTTTAGGAGTTGTAGAAGATTGTAAACAACAGTTTTTCCATTTTGCGCTCCTAGAGAGGCCCAAGCCAAGGTTAATGAAAGAGGCATAACTTCTGCCGAGAGAGTGAGAATTAGACTTAGTTAGAACAAAAACAGGGGTATTGGGGGTGTCCCAGAGCCATTGGAGCAGGTGTGAGAGCCATCAAAGCTCATGAAATGGTTGTATTCATATTTTTTATCAGTTAATCAAAGAGGGCCAAGCCATTGAAGCTGGCCCATGGAGATGTAGCCTAGGAGGGGTGAACCCCTTCATCACTACTGTGTAATGTGATTGTTGTGTATTGTATTATCTGTAATTTACTTGTTCTTTATGTGTTTTTAAAGCTAATTTACTTCATTAATTGGTCATAAAAGACACACAAAGTTAACACATAAATCCTCTCATAGACTTTCTATTGACACAATCCTTAAGCACACTTTTCTTTTATACTAATGAGGAAGCTAGCACATCAAAAATAGTTTGTCCATATTAAGATCACATCTATACCTAGCACTACATATGAAATATACACACATCAACATATATACACAACACCACATGCCCATAACATCACAGGTGCAACATGTACACCATAAATATAGCAGTAGTACTAGTGCCAACTGATTGCTCAGTTTTCAATTCGACAATATCTATTTAAATGTAATTTAAAAAACTAGTTATTTTCTTTCTACCCTTTTAATTAAATTGAATAATTAAAAAGGATTGTCATATGAACAAATTTCATATGAAATGAGTTATGTTTATATGTACATGTGGGATTGATAAGCTATGATATTGGACCCTAGTGAGCCATACATACTCTATCCCCTATGGATTTGAGCCCCTGATCTCTTACAATGAAGTGCACCTTCTCAACAAAGTAAATAATGGTTAACTATGTTTGACTATGGTTTACCTATTTACTCCCATCTAGATTCGAAACAAAGCACAATTCTTCCTGACATAGTAAGCGATGGTTAACTATGTTTGACTATGGTGTATCATGGTTGAGGACGATTCATTATAGTTTACCTTATTGTAATAAATGGTCAGCTATGTTTTACTATGATTTATCATTCCAAGAAACAAATGGAACCAGTACCTATAAATGTAAACCAATACCTATAAATATAAATCTGTAATTAATGAATATTATATAAACTATTAAATAAAAAGCAAATGTAAAAGTAAATGAGAAGAGAAAAATAAGGGAAAACATGGATTTAATCAAATAGAAAATGAAAACAAGAACTGAAAGATCAAGGTGTGGCAAATGAAAGGTTCTTCTTGTTGGCCTTCCCATTACCCTAAGTCTCTTTATTTATTCTTGTGCTTTTACCCTCAAAATTTATTTTTCTAGGAGGAGAGAATGCAAAGGAGTTATATGATTTGCTGAACGGAAATAGAGCCAAAGTTGGGAAACACTTTTCGTCCTTTTTTGACGTTGAAAATTGTAATTTTCTACGTTTTTTCAACTTCAACTCCACTAAACTCATATTTCAATGAAAATTATGCTTTGACATAAAAACAATATTTGTAGAGAATTGTCTTACCTCCATACTCATATTTCAAAAAAAAAAAAAAAAAAAAATATTGACATATAGAGGAGTAAATTTGTTGTTTACTAACTGCATATACTTGAAATTTTCAGGCAAACATAAATAGTCATTTTTTGAATCCTAACTTTTTTTCGGGATGGTTATTCATTTTTTGGAAATAAACCATATCATCATAATCTACATAGATTGCACTAGTGCAATGACTATTTTTCGGTAATTTTCAGATTAAATCACTAACTTTTATTATTTTTTGAAATGGACGAAGAAAAACAAACGATGATGTTTCAGTACATTTTATGAGCCCTAGATTTCTTTTCAATGTGATCGTCAATAAAAAAAATGAGAATACCATTTTGAAGAAGACAGAGAGAGGAATTGCAATATGATTTTTCTAATTTTTTTGGTGTTTCCATTTTAAAGTTATTGAATTTTCATTCACTGCAATTTTCAGAACAATGAAATTCCACAGTGACACAGTTCAGTATAAAATTAATAACAAATTTAAATTTTTAATGAAACTCCACAAATATTACATCATTAGAAACTAGATTCGGAGATGAATCTAATGATACTAGGTCCGAAATATAACATTTTGTTTTTGTATGTGTTCCGCCCCTCCGAAGCTGCAGGTTCCTGAAAACTGCAGAATTTTCTGGGTTTTTCGTTGACCAGAAACTCTCGGCCGAGATAATTTCTCGGGCGAAACATTTAATAAACTATCGGGCAAGAAATTTTAAACTCTCGACCAAGATTTTAAACCACCACATGTTAAATTTAACCGTGCGGCTAAACTCTCGTTCAAAAGTTGTACAAACTCTCGGCCAAGAGTTTGCGCCAGAGAGTTTACCCAAGGTGAAATCTCGGACGAGAGTTTTATAACTCTCGTCCGAGAGGTTACTAAAATCTCGGGCAAGAGTTTAATAAACTCTTGGACGAGAGTTTATTAAACTTTAATCGAAACATTTTATCTTCGTCTGACGGAATCTTGCAAAGATTCATCATATCGTCGCAATGTTTCGGGCGAGAGTTATATATAAATACTCTCGTTCGAAAGATTAATTCCACAATATTCCACACACCATTCTGAACCAGCGAAGGTGCGAATTTTTTTCCTGCGAAGGTGCAATTTTTTTCTGGGTGCAAAGTTCTTTTTGGCGATTTTTTTTTAAAAGTGTTTTTGGGTGCGAAATTTTTTTGGCGAAATTTGTTTTCGAAGTTTTTCTGGGTGCAAAATATTTTTTGGTGAAATGTTTTTTTGAAATTTTTTTGGGTGCATGAAGGCTTGAAGATTTTTTCAAAATGTCTCTATGAAGGCATGAAGTATTTTTGCAAAATGTCTTTATGAATTTAATTATATATTTAATTTTCTTTCTTATTGAAAGCATGAAGTACTTATTTTGAAGTGTTTATGTTTTTTTTGGTATTTGGTCCAAATAGAATTGGATTTTAGGTTTCTAATTTTGTGAACATGGGAAACAAAAGGAATTTCCGCTCAGGGCACGATCGAAAAATAACTGATTCAGCAGAAAAGAATGAGAGATTAAAAAAAATGCGAGAGGAAAGTGAAATATTAAGCTATGAAATAAATGTGGAGGTAGAGCATCATGAAAGAGATGTAGAGGTGCATGAAAATGACAAGGAAATTTGAAATGTTGAGGAACTTGTAAATGAGAATATTGAAAACACAAATGTCAAAGAGAATGTTGAGGAACTTGTGAATGAGAATATTGAAAACACAAATGTCCAAGAGAATATTGATATCAATCTCACTGGTGAGTCAATAGTTTATTCAATTTGAATTTTGTATTAAAAAAAAAAAAACATTGTAGTTCAAGATAGTTTTAAAATTAAAAATGTGTATATGTCAATTTCAAATTAGAAGTTAATATTGTTTTTTATGCAGGGACAACATCAAAACCACAAGAATATACTACCGCACCTCGAATTTCACTGCAATTAATTGGAAGTTCCAAGAACGTTGTATACGACTACAACTTTCTAGATAATATGGATCCAACTAAAATTGAAGAATTGGGACCACCAATGCCTGAAAGGACAGTTCGAGATAAAATAAATTGGGGGTTGAAACATATTTTTGAAGGTAAATATATCATAGCACAAGCTCAGGTGTTATGTAGATTTTTAAATCAAAAATCTCTCAGAAATGTGTAGAATTATTGGGCATTAACAATGAGAAAGAGGTTTTAGTAAATCAAATGGTATCAAAAAATGTGACGTCGGTGCTTGCCAGACTAGCCAAAAGGCGATCTCAAGTTGAAAAGAATGCTCGTAGAGCACTTTTAACAGGTGTACTCATGAGACAAACTGCATCAAGTCGGTTGATGTCAGCAACTTCAAAATTGTTTAAAACATCAAGAAAAAAATTATGGAGGCATACAAAATTTATAATTCAATTAGATGAGAATGACGAACTTGTATGTTGGACTAATATCTGCAGACATCCATATCATGATATAATTCCTGATGGTGTGAGGGATAGGGTAAAAGATTTTTAGGATTTGAATTCTCGTGTGTCGCCAAATGAAGAGGACACTGTGTGACGCCGTATATCTAAGGGAGTTTATGAATCTAATACCAAACATATAACACAGGTCAATCAAGTAGAATTATTCCAGAACTTTATGGAGAGTAATACTGATGTGAAGGTTTCCCTTAGCATATTTGTGAAGATTAAACCATGGTATGTCAGGCCTATCACTGTTCAAGACACATGTTGTTGTCAATACCATGTAGAATTCTAATTATTTTATGAGACATTTGTAAATTTTGGCATAAAATATTGGTCAAATGACGAGAGAATAATAAATTATTTTATAAAAAAGAATGCGTTGGTGGAAGAAAATGCCTAGAATGTTCTCATTTGGCACTCTACGATGTAAAGTATCACATTGATCCTAATGATCCCGGACTGTCAAATCTCAGTTTGAATTGGAAGCGATATGAAAATGTTACATACACTCCTATTGCAGATTCAAGCACAACATCAAAAAATATCACTTTACGTGATGACGACATTTCATTGACATATTTTATGGAGAAGTTCAGGGTGAAAATATACAAATATATTAAATATTGTCATATAGCACAATGGCAGGATTTACAGTTCAAGAAATCATGTGATGTGTTCCCAAAAGGAAAAATATTATCAGTGGTTGATTTCATTGAGAATTACACGTTTAGTCCACAAAAGGAGATACAAAGTGAGTATTATCATTCAGACGAAGTATCTATATCTGTGCATATTTTGTATAGACATGCAGAGTTTGATATTGTTGGTTTTGATAGCGATGAAAATAATCGTGAGGTGATTAAGGAGTACCATTTCTACATCAGTGATGATCGAACTCATGATACATGTTTTGTTCAGCATTGTTTTAATGTTATTTATAATGAATTGTTGAAACAAAGGATCACTTTTAAAGAACATTGGGTATGGTTAGATGGTTGTGATACTCATATTTAAAAAAAAATAAAAAAATATTGACATATAGAGGGGTAAATTTGTTGTTTACTAACTGCATATACTTGAAATTTTCAGGCAAACATAAATAGTCGCTTTTTGAATCCTAAATTTTTTTAGGGATGGTTATTCATTTTTTGGAAATAAACCATATCATCATAATCTACATAGATTGCACTAGTGCAATGACTATTTTTTGGTAATTTTCAGATTAAATCACTATTCTTTATTATTTTTTGAAATAGACGAAGAAAAACAAACGATGATGTTTCAGTACATTTTATGAGCCCTAGATTTCTTTTCAATGTGATCGTCAATAAGAAAAATGAGAATATCATTTTGAAGAAGACAGGGAGAGGAATTGCAATATGATTTTTCCAATATTTTTGGTGTTTCCATTTTAAAGTTATTGAATTTTCATTTACTGCAATTTTTAGAACAATGAAATTCCACAGTGACACAGTTTAGTACAAAATTAATAACAAATTTAAATTTTTAATGAAACTCCACAAATATTACATCATTAGAAACTAGATTCAGAGATGAATCTAATGGTACCAAGTCCGAAAGATAACATTTTGTTTTTGTATGTGTTCCGCCCCTCCAAAGTTGCAGGTTCCTGAAAACTACATAATTTTTTGGGTTTTTCGTTGACTAGAAACTCTCGACCGAGATAATTTCTCGGGCGAGACATTTAATAAACTATTGGGTGCCAAAATTTAAACTCTCGACCGAGATTTTAAACCACCACATGTTAAGTTTAATCATGTGGCTAAACTCTCGTTCGAAAGTTGTACAAACTCTCGGCAGAGAGTTTGCGCCAGAGAGTTTACCCAAGGTGAACTCTTGGACGAGAGTTTTATAACTCTCATTCGAGAGGTTACTAAAATCTCGGGCAAGAGTTTAATAAACTCTTGTATGAGAGTTTATTAAACTTTAATCGAAAAATTTTATCTTCATCCGACAGAATCTTGCAAAGATTCATCGTATCGTCGCAATGTTTCAGGCGAGAGTTCTATATAAATACTCTCATTCAAAAGATTAATTCCACAATATTCCACACACCATTCTGAACCAGCGAAGGTGCGAAGGTGTGAGGGTGCGAATTTTTTTCCTACAAAGGTGCAAATTTTTTCTAGGTGCAAAATTCTTTTTGGCAAATTTTATTTTTAAGTTTTTTTGGGTGCGAATTTTTTTTGGCGAAATTTGTTTTGGAAGTTTTTCTGGGTGCAAAATATTTTTTGGCGATTTTTTTTTTTGAAATTTTTTTGGGTGCATGAAGGCTTGAATATTTTTTCAAAATGTCTCTATGAAGGCATGAAGTATTTTTGCAAAATGTCTTTATGAATTTAATTATATATTTAATTTTCTCTCTTATTGAAAGCATGAAGTACTTATTCTGAAGTCTTTATGTTTTTTTTGGTATTTGGTCCAAATAGAATTGGATTTTAGGTTTCAAATTTTGTGAACATGGGAAACAAAAGGAATTTCCACTTAGGGCACGATCGAAAAATAATTGATTCAACGGAAAAGAACGAGATATTAAAAAAAAAGGCGAGAGGAAAGGGAAATATTAAGCCATGAAATAAATGTGGAGGCAGAGCATCGTGAAAGAGATGTAGAGGTGCATGACTGTTATCACTCAGGTTTTCCTAGAAGTTGTGTAAGAGGAAAGTATACCCGAGGTAACCACAAACCAACCTTTTAGATGCAGAATCTAGCCAATCTGCATCCAGAGAGGGCTCTCTCTTTATGATTTATCTTTGTTCTCGGAAGGTTTTAGGCTAGTTATAGATTCAAAGTTTGTTTTGGGAAAATGGTGGAATCCACAAACTAAGGGCAAGGTTGAGAGCTTTCAGTCCATTGGGCTATGGAGTCAAAGGATGGCTTTACTGGATTTCTATTCTAAGCGCAAGATGGTATTACAGGGCAAGATAGCTAGACAGAGAACAATCCTTAAAATTTAAAGTGGATGGGATGATCTTGAAGGGATGAAAGGCAGCTAAGAATCTTTCACCATGTTCAAAAGAAAGAAATGAGATGACTACAAAAAAAGAGCAATGAAGAATTCTTTATTATAGTAATCAACAGTGTTTAAATTAGCAAAGCAGGAGCATTTAAGAATTCATGCTTATAACTAATTTAGAAGAAAACATTAAGAATAACCACATTTGAAAACAGAGTACAATTAAGAAAATTCTGTTTCAATCCTTTATGTAAATTATTCAGAAATGGATATGATGGTATTATAAACTAATATAAAATTTCAAACAAAGGGTAGAAACACTTATTGAACTGTAGTCCAACACATGAATCCTGCAACAAGTCCAGTGCTTTAAATCGTCATCCAGTAAGCCACAAGTAAATTTCTCCAAAAGCTTTTATTTCGAAAATCTCAAGGTTACAGCAGAGTAATAGAATCCACCCTCAACACTCTCTTTGAGGGTTTATTTATACACAAAATAATCTAAAACAATATTACACTAACTTAGCCAATAATCTAGGCTGACTTAAGGGATATTTTACAAACAAACAAGAGACAAACGGTCTCGTTGATAGAATAAAGTGCAACTGCTGATGTGCTGTTCCTTTTTCCTTGGATGTGCTGGAGGTAAGTGCTAAAATAGAGCTCTGTGCTATCCTTTGCAATATTTCTTTGGCTTGTTGAACACTTTTTATTCTCACGGATACTCTTTCATCCTTTCACCTGATACTCTTTCATCCTTTCACCTGATACTCTTTCATCCGTTTTCTTATTTTTACTATTTACTTGATAGTAAAGATAAATTCTCATTCTGAAAATAACTCTCATAGAATCTCCAACATTTCCTGCCACCATTGATCATCTGGTATCATAGTTCTTCTGAGCTTCCTTAAAGTTTCATCTGCTTCAGTAAGTTTGTAAAAGGTGGGCTCATTCGGAAATAGATACTTTATTTCATGTTCCAGATGAAATAAATTCCTCACTTTATCATAGATACTTTTCCCGGTTGGTAATGCCGATTCTGACGAGCTAGTAGAACAAGCAGCTGTATTTTTAACATGAGTCTTTATTCTCTTCTCATAGGTTTCCAAGTCTAATATTTGATCTTCTGTGAGCATGGGACTTGGTAACCCATTATCCAGTAAAGCTTGAAATTTCTCTCTGAAAATGTTGATGTCAACCAAAATGTCTGTGCACTTCCTTTCTAAATTTTGCATGAAAGTCCTCTTGGTGAAAACTCTCTTTGCTTCCAAAACTGCACCTGTCCTGTCATTAATTCCTAACAATGCAAGCTGTTGTTTTGTTCTGGAATTCAAAAATTGAATGAGCTGACTGGCCTGTTCAGGCCCGCCTCTCAATTCATTCCTGGTTCTATTTATTTCTTCTTGGGCTATCTTAACTAACTCATTTTGCTCAAAAATAGCTTGAATAGAGGGCCAAATACCCTTTATTAATTCAATGATGTTACCCCAAAGAATATCATTTATTTCGTTCAGAGGCTTTTCCAATGAAAGATCTTTTTCTAAAGCCTGAACCAATTTTTCCAATCTTTTTATCTCCCTGGTGTTGTCAGCAGCTGTCTTTTTAGATGTGTCATATTTCTCCTCCAATTTTATTAATTGCAATTTTGTTTCTTGGAGTTCTGTGACTCTTAGCTGCAAACTCTCCATCTGTTTTATTAAGTCCTCAGAATTCAAGTTAGAAGTGTTCACCTGAGATGGTTGTTCCTGCTGCCCTGTGGTTGTAGTACCTGTTGTTGGAGTCTGCTTGATAATTTCCCGTTCCTGCAATGCTTTTTCCAACTCCTTCTCTGTTTCATTTAGTCGCTCAGTCATATTCAGGAGCAACTCCATCATTTCTTCATGTGAATTTCCTTTTATAACTTCCTGGGTCTGAGGGTGTCTCGAGGCTGGTAGTTTTAGCTGTTTTCTGAGTGCAGCTATATCATCCTCTTTCTTCTTTACCAATGCCTCGATACCTTTAATGTCTTTGGGATTGTGACCCAAACCAATGATTATCTCTTCTAGAGACTTTATTCTATTATCCTTGGCCTGTGAGGAGGCCTTCTCAATTTTCAATTGTGCAGTAGTGTTATTCAAAGAATCTTGCAGCGTTAAAGCTGCCATGGCTTTGTTGGTGAGAGTAGAATAAACCATTTCCCCTGTTTGTCTGTGTAGCTCTATCTGGTCCAGGGGATGGATATCCTTTGCTAAAACTTCAAAAATTTTTCTGAGGTAATCTGCTGCTGAAGTTGGCTTTGGCACCTTTGCTTTGAAATGGCTCATTAGCATCTTACCTTATGAAAGGTCAAACGCTGACATTAGCCTTTCTTGATTATGAGGAGCCATCTTCATATACTGATCATATACCTTCATTTTCAGTGGATCATTCTTTGTTTTAATATTAATGAAGGTTCTTTTAATGTCTCCAGTATCTATCTTTGGCGGTCTGAAAGAAGATACTTCAGTGCTTAATTGCTTTTGGCAAAGCTTTCCCTTTCTGGCTTATGGTTGTTTCACTTGCTGTGCCAGTTTGCTGACTATCTTCCCTACCATCATCAAATACTTCATCTATAATTTCTACATCTGGAGGTGGATCAGATTTGTGTTTTTTAGTCTGATGTACCTGTGAGGCCCCTTTTGGAGGTGTGGTATCTGGAGCCAACCTCTTTTTTTCTATTTCCATATTTAATGGAGTTTGCATCTCTGGAACTTGTGGATGCTGTGCCTGAATGGGAGAAACCTGTGATTGTTCAGATGTTTTGGAAGTTTGTGGTTTCTCAGCCATGACCAAAGTTTCAATAACCTGGATTACAGGTTCCTTTCCTTTACCCTTGGGTTCTGCTGCTACTGATGGACTTTCTTCCTGTAATGCTTGCTGTAGGGTGGCTGCTGAAGATGTGCCAATGTAGGGTACCTGCATTTGACCACACGTTTCTAGGTCAAAGTTCTTCTCAACATATTTCATAATCTTATTCATTCTGTCTGCTTCACTTTCTTCTTCAACAAGAGTTCCTTCAATCCATTCATCTTGATTTGCATACTGTTCTAGACCAGGAATCTTGTGGTGTATATAGGGAGATGATTTGTTTTTTAATCTCTTTTCACAAATAAAACCAAAGGGGTCATAAGGAACCCAACGGAAAGATGTTTGGAACTTTCTCTCTAATAGATTTTCGGCCTCTCTCTCAGCCTCCCTGGAATTGCAAATGAAAGGACCTAATTGGCTTTTGATCCTTAACTGAGCTTTCTTCTTTACATTACAAAAATGGATCACATCTGAATTGTTCATTTGCCTGAAGTATTCCAAGGCAAAAATCCTCATTGGTACATATCTGGGTAACTTGAATGGACGTAATTCACATCCATAAATCCTGATGACTGTATGGTTTTGGTATAAGTACCAATCCCCAACCTTATAACTCTTTGACAGTTGCAAGGTCTTTCTAATTTCATTGCTTAGTCTTGGGGGAGAAATTCATGTTAATAAAGTTGTTGCAGGATATACAAACTGATCAGTGAATTCTGAGTAGGAGTAGGGAGAATCAGAGGAAAAATGAATGATGGGGGACCAAAAAATGACTGACCTGGGATTTTTCTTGGCATCAAGTTTCTGTACAGGGAAAGGGAACCTTTCTGACTGATAGAAGATCATGAGATGATAGATAACTGAGGAGTACTTAAAAACTTTTTCAGTATCTAGTCTTAAGAATTGATCATGGATCTTGCTGGCTATGAAAGAAGCATAGTCATATTTGATCTCAGGAGGTTGCCCAGGAGTAAAAATGGATAGCAGAGCCAAGGTTATCTCATCTACATATTCACTGGTGTTAAATCCTAGGACAAAAGATATTATATTTACAATGAGCCTTCCCAATGTATTGAAATAGTAAAAACCATAGGGGGAGACCCTTTTGGCTGATGCTCAGGTAGCATGAAATGCTGACACATGGATTTTAGCTTCTCTGGGGTTAATTGCCTCGTTTTCTCAATCAATCCTTCCATAGAAAATGGTGCTAACTCTTGGTCTGGTTCAAAGTGCAACATGGCATTGATAGCCTGTGGAGTGATGGGAAACAGAACACTTTGATCAGGAGCTAATACTGCCCTCTGTGTGGGATCATAGTTTGAATGACAGTAATGAATGATTTCTGGGAAAATAAGGACTGAAGGAATGAGATACCTTGGGAGATTGGATTCCCACAACCCTATAAGATCTTGTCCCTTTGAGTATTCGTCTCTGCAGCGACAATAGCTCAATAGGGGACTTTCATCGAAATGCAGGTCTTTGATTTGGAAATCTTCATCTATCAGAGGTAAATAGTCCAATTCACGGTGAGGAGCATTCAATGGGGCGATATTCAGAGCTGCCGGGACCTCCATTTTGGTTCTTGTGGATTCAAAATGGAGGTTTTTGTTTTTTTTCTTACAGACCGGACGGGATTTCTGAAATGGAGAAAATTGGAACAATTTGCAGGTTCGGGGAGCAATTTCACAGGTTTAAAATCTCCAGGGAGGACTCAGTGATAATTTTTAACCACTTTTTCAGCGAAAAAACAAAGGAAACTGAGTTTTACTTGCAGTCGGGGCGTAAAGGATAAATACCTGCTTTTAGACGGAAACTGGTTCTTTAACAGGTAACAGGCAATGGCGGGACTGTTCTTCAACACGGGCGCAGCGAAATCTTGGAGTAAATTGGTCAATTGCAGTGGAAATTTGAAAATCGCAGCGGGAGCTCTGTCGTTTTCAGAATAACGAAAATAACAGGAAAAACATGAAAAAATGGTTTTATTTACAAGTCAAAAGGGTTTTTATTTTTTCGAGGTGTGACGTCATTGACGTACGGGGTGACGTATGCAAGGTCGGGTGGTTGATCTACGGCGGGGTGATCCGACGGCTGAAAAGATGGGGGAACATGCAGAGGGCTCAGGTGTGGGCCTGTCGGGCTTTAAAACAGTTTAACGTGTAATTTAATCACCCCGGGAGATTTTTAATAGGCGGAAATGGTTATTAATTAGTCCGGATGACTAATTAATCCCGCGTGCATAATGAAAGGGGTCACGACGGGGGTTTGCTTAAGTGGAATTCCACGTGGAAAGACCACAGTGGCATGACAATTTCTCGAAGTTTTCTTCATATTTTTGTATTTAAACATACATATGGCATGTTTAAAGTTTTTGCGCATATATTTTTTATTATATGGTAAATTAATTAATAAAACTGATTCACCATAGGGGCAGGATTAATGTATAACGCTATATTTTAACCAAAGGGCTTGTAGAAGCGGGTTTTAATGAATTTTAGGGAGATAAATACTTTGGTTAAAACATTATAATAAAGGGGTTTTTGGGGTATATATAGACAAAGGAATTATATACTTAGGAAAGGGTATTTCACTAGGGATTTAGTAAATAGAGTTAAATGTTAATATGGCAAAGGACAAGGAAACTCAAAATATTTTTGTACATCTAAGAAAGTGATAACTTGTGAAGTAAATTGCAACATTTTATCTTCAACACTTAAACTTAGAATAACAATTTATCTTGAGGTATTTTTATGAAATTATGCATCAGTTTCCTAAGTAAAATGTGATTTTACTTAGGAGAAAGTTAAAAATGGAAGATAACAATGATGAATTATCTCAAGTACTTAGGTCTTTTTTGATCATTAGGCCGAGGGTCCGGTCCCTCCAGAAGTCAAGGAAATGCCTTGAGCCCCTTTGATCTCCAATTACCTTAGTACTTTTGGGGAAAATTAGTAAAAATTTTGAGGGGAAAATGATAAGGGAAGTTAATGAATTTGACTTTTGCTTGCTGTGATTTTCCAGTGTATTTCATGCTTCAGTACTTGTGATGAAAGTAAATGATTAACCAACATGTAGCAGCACCATTCATCAAATAACACCTTGCAGCACCATCTACCTACCCTATCTACTTAACACTACCATTTTCTCTTTTTTATTAGGGTGCATTTAGACTTGCAAACCCTGATCAATCTTTTCTTTTTACATGATGAATTCCATTTCCATTTCTCACCTGCCAGCATCCAAGGGCTCGTACAACCTGTCAAGCACTTTTTATATGGTCTTACCTATCTACTTATCTCAAGATTAACCAAGTTTAGTCAGATATTTATTCTCTATCTCATCAATATTAAACAAAAAATGACTAAGCCAAGTTTAAAACAAGCGACTATTCATGAATTGTGGCAGAGGCTTTGACAAGTCACAATTGCTTTATTACCAAAATGAAATGGTAGTGGCATTTAGATTTGCACACTTTCCTTGGTCTATTTTTCTGTTTGGGGTTCATTTCTTTCTCTTTTTTGACCATTTTATTCTTTTTACCCTTTGATCTTTCTTTTAGGGTATACCCTCTTTACATTTTTTAAATTTTTTGATTTTTTGGTTTTTCAAGAATATGGAACACCTTTGCTCAAGAAAGAAGGTTTGACATATTCCATAATTCAATCAAGACAATCATGAAAGATGAAACCTATTGGTATAGGAGTCTAACAATGACAATGACAATGAAATTTGAAATGTTGAGGAACTTGTAAACGAGAATATTGAAAACACAAATGTGAAACAGAATGTTGAGGAACTTGTCAACGAGAATATTGAAAACACAAATGTCCAAGAGAATATTGATATCAATCTCATTGGTGAGTCAATAGTTTCTGCAATTTGAATTTTGTATTTAAAAAAAAAAAAACATTGTAGTTCAAGATAGTTTTAAAATTAAAAATATGTATATGTCAATTTCAAATTAGAAGTTAATATTGTTTTTTATGCAGGGACAACATCAAAACCACAAGAAGATACTACCGCACCTCGAACTTCACTGCAATTAATTGGAAGTTCCAAGAACGTTGTATATGACTACAACTTTCTAGATAATATGGATCCAACTAAAATTGAAGAATTGGGACCACCAATGCCTAAAAGGACAGTTCGAGATAAAATAAATTAGGGGTTGAAACATCTTTTTGAAGGTAAATTTATCATAGCACAAGCTCAGATGTTACGTAGATTTTTATAGCACAAATCTCTCAGAAATTTTGTGGAATTATTAGGCATTAAAAGTGAGAAAGAGGTTTTAGTGAATCAAATGGTATCAAAAAATGTGACGTCGACGCTTACCAGACTAGCCAAAAGGCAATCTCAAGTTGAAAAGAATGCTCGTAGAGCACTTTTAACAGGTGTACTCGTGAAACAAACTGCATCAAGTCGATTGATGTCAGCAACTTCAAAATTGTTTAAAACATCAAGAAAAAATTTATGAAGGCATACAAGATCTAGAATTCAATTAGATGAGAATGACGAACTTGCATGTTGGGCTAATATCTGCAGACATCCATATCATGATAGACTTCGTGATGGTGTGAGGGATAGGGTAAAATATTTTTAGGATTTGAATTCTCGTGTGTCGCCAAATGAAGAGGACGTTGTGTGATGCCGTATATTAAGGGAGTTTATGAATCTCATGCCAAACATATAACACAGGTCAGTCAAGTAGAATTATTCCAGAACTTTATGGAGAGTAATACTGATGTGAAGGTTTCCCTTAGCACATTTGTGAAGATTAAACCATGGTATGTCAGGCCTATAATTGTTCAAGACACATGTTGTTGTCGATACCATGTAGAATTTCAATAATTTTATGAGACATTTGTAAATTTTGGCATAAAATATTGGTCAAATGAGCCCCCTCTTTCAAGTGTTCGTGAATTTTTATACAAGATATTATGTGCACGAGAGAATAATAAATTATTTTATAAAAAATAATGCGTTGGTGGAATAAAATGCCTAGAATGTTCTCATTTGGCACTCTACAATGTAAAGTATCCCATTGATCCTAATGATCCCAGATTGTCAAATCTCAGTTTGAATTGGAAGCGATATTAAAATGTTACATACACTCCTATTGCATATTCAAGCACAACATCAAAAAAGATCACTTTACTTGATGACGACATTTCATTGACATCTTTTATGGAGAAGTTTAGGGTGCAAATATACAAATATATTAAGAATTTTCATATAGCATGATGGCAGGATTTACAGTTCAAGCAATCACGTGATGTGTTCCCAAAAGGAAAAATATTATTAGTGGTTGATTTCACTAAGAATTACACATTTAGTCCACAAAAGGAGATACAAAGTGAGTATTATCATTCAGACCAAGTATCTATATTTGTGCATATTTTGTATAGACATGCAGAGTTTGATATCGATGGTTTTGATAGCGATGAAAATAATCATGAGGTGATTAAGGAGCACCATTTCTACATCAGTGATGATTGAACACATGATACATGTTTTTTTCAGCATTGTTTTAATGTTATTTATAATGAATTGTTGAAATGAAGGGTCACTTTTAAAGAACATTGGGTATGGTCAGATGGTTGTGCTAGTCAATTTAAATCAGCAAGATCATTCATTTGGTTGTCTCGTCTTCATAAGAGAACCAACATTCGACATACATGGAATTTCTTTGACACAGGGCATGGAAAAAGAGAGCACGATGGTGCTGGGGCATGCTTAAAACGTGCACTTAGGAGGCATCAATTGAATCACTCAGCTTCCCAACTTGAAAATTATTTAGATGTTGTTAATTGGTTCAAAGACAATTTAAGTCATGTATCGAACCCAAGGATGGCTGATGTGCACAGGCAAGCGTACACATTTAACTAACAATATATTATACATGTCTAGAGATATATGTGTATACATGTGTGTGTATTTTGTTATCAAAAAAATATTAAATATTGTTCAAAATTTCACTCATACATGTGTGTGTTTTTCTCAAGCAGGTACTTTTGGAATATTGCAATGGGTGATGTTGATAGATCGTTTCTATTTAATTGACTTGGAATCCCTCAAACAAGAAGTTTACACTCAATTATGAGTAAGAACATGACAAATATACATTGCATTGAGAAACAAAAGTTCTCTTGCTTTTGTTCTGCATGTATTGATCAGACATAGTCCATCGATGACTGTGAAAACCAAATTAAGAAATTTATTAAACCATGGAAACACGAAGAATTGACACCATTGCCCCCATTTGGAAATGTGACTAACAAGGAAATGGACAATGAAGTGATTGTGATTGACAATTATTATGATCATGTTTCTGATATGGTTAGAGAAGGTGATGTCTTCTTTGTCATTGCACCAAAAAATAATCAAGAAAAAGAGCATTGTTGTTTATTACGATGCACTATGTATAAATCCACGTTGCTACAAGAGTATAATGATCCATCAAATTATACATACCCAATTCGTTAAATGGTGTTAAAGGGACATTTCTTTGAAGAAGTAAAGAAATGTAAAGGTCATATTATTTTTCAAGATTACCTGCCAGAGGTTATTTATGCCCAATATTGTCACTTGGTCATAGCAACTCGGTTGTAGTTGAAGCAAGTGAAGAGTAGAAAAAAAACAATGAAAATGAAGGTTATCGATAAATGATCATGATGCCATTCTGGAAAATTTGCCACTAGCACATTTCATATGAGTGGAGCACATTGTTCAAGATGAAAAATGAAATTTGATTCTAGGGTTAGAACATATAATTGCTAAAATGTATTGGACTTTATATAGTTTAAGACTATATTGTGGATTGCTTTCAAATAAATGGACATGTGGATGGTTAGATGTGTGTTGGTACAAACAATATATTATGATCTATTGGATAAGAGTGCTTTGATAGATAATTAAGTTATGGTGATTCAATGTGTCCATGATATGGTGATTTAATGTGTCCATGATGTTTACTCCTAGATGATCTTAACTCGCCCCTTTTTTTGCATGGATATGATGGTGATGAATGAATATTTAATTACATATATATTATTGTATTGTTAGTTTAGTTTTGATATCAAATGTCATCATATTTTCATATCTTCATTAGTTTATATTAGTTTATATTTTATGTGGGTAATCTCTTCATTATTGTCTCTTCTCATGATGGAGGTCTCCTAATTTTATTTACATCTTGTAGTGAGGAAAATCTGTTTTTGAATGTTTATGGATTATGTGATTTTTAATGAAATAAATGAAATTTAACGTGGGCTGATGTGGATCTTTGAAGTAATTGACCTAATAAAGAACATGTTAACCAAAAATTAACACTTACCCTTGGTATTTCAACTTTTCTCTTAATATTATTTGGATTGTCTACTTCGTTGACATTTGTGGTATGGAAATTTCCATTGGAAATAATTTTATCATCCTTATCTTTTTTGTTTTTGAGAAGTGGTGGATTATGTATTTTACCTGTAACTCTCAATATTCCTCTCTTTCTATGTGATGTTAGAGCATGTGCAACAACATGACCTACATAATGTAAGTAACAATTAAAATTCCTAACACATGTTTTGCATATATGTGTATGGCCCTTCACCCTTGCTTCATTTGAATCTAAAGGTATGGACATGATCTTTGGAGAACCTTGTTTGCTACTAGTGTTTGATTCATAATTTCTATATTCCCAATGAGAAGGGTTAAATAAAAGTTAAAATTAAATTTAAAGCAAATTATCAACAACCAAGGATATTGATAAGCAACAAAACATTTAAACCAACATCTTCTAGAACAGATCACTTGCCTCTTATGAAATATTAGATCATTGATTGGAATATATATAGCTTGGTGGATAAATATTACAAAATTAAATTTCATTAGTGCTAGAATAACACTTTAAATCATTCTCTTGATGACAAACATAAGACTCATATTTTGAAATTTCTTTCAACTCGGGAAACTAGACTCCATCCGAGCTTCCAAAAAAATAGTAAATAATTATAAGTTTGATGGCAAGGTCAAATAAAGTACTCATGTTGAACCTAAAAGTTATCTGATAGCAGGTGGACATAGAGTATACACAATGCACATAAGAATACTTGACTATGTAAATCTCTCCGACTATAGGAGAATGAAGTGTTCCCTCCATCGACGACATATCATAGGTCACTTAAAATGTTAAATATGAGAGGTAAAATTTGTATGTTTGGTCATATTCATCATATTCCAGCCAATAAGTTTCAAGAATATTTACTGCCTTCTCATAAATTTCATTATTTTCATGACTTTGCAGGTTCTCAATCTTCTCAAGTCCTTTAGCATCATCAATATATTGTGCATAGAGATTTACACCTCCAGTGTTTCCCAAATCCTTCTCTGCTTCCCCAACTTTCAAAATATTAGCTAGCCCTTCAAGACAAACAGTAACAATTCTTGGGTCTGGAAAAACTAGAAGATCACATAGAGGCTTATTATATCCTTGATTCACAAGATATCTGCAACCGAAAGCAGGAATCAATAGTTTTTCTCATTGTATCAACTGACACAAATTCTTGAACATCTACATTACACTGACTATTATCAACAAACACATCTCATTACATTACATCTTGTAAGTTGACCCCTTTAGTCATTACTAGACAACCAATTTTAGCAATATGCTTGTGTTGATCATATATATTCATTATATACATACTTGATTTGATCATGTGTACCACCAGAAGTAGCATTAGATATAGCCCATGCTGCTTCTTTCTTGATATCAAACTCAGCGGTTTGTAGCAATTGTACAAGAGGAGGAATAATTTTTGTGTCAATCACAGCCTGTAAACCAATCCAAAATCAAGATACATGAACTTAAACAACATTTTACAAGGAATAAGACATTCATTGAAGTGTCATTCTTAATCTATAAAGCAGTAGCTAAGGAACCTGTATTTGATCTTTGTTTCCGGAAGTTATGTTTGAGATGGTCCAGCATGCTTCCTTCTTGATACTTTTCTTATGATTATGGGTCAATAGTTCCAAGAGGAAGGGAAGTGCCTGATTGTTGATAATGTACTGAGGCAACACACATCCCCACAAAATTACTTGAGAGAATAATCTAGAAAATAAAACACAAGCATTCACTCTATCCCAAAGAACTCATTGAAACATTTAATTTATGTGTGATTGTATAAATTTTAGAAGACTAATTAAATCTCTAATTGGATGTGTACACCATAGATTGACTTGCAATATTTCAGGTTTCAAACTAGAAGCCAATAGAGACTGGATATACCTGAGTTTGTACATCTTCTCCAGTTACAATATTGTCCATAGTCTGGAGAGCAAGGATAAGAACAGATGGAGATGGATGACTGTAGAGACAAAACATGTAGAATTGAAATTTTCAAATGCATTTAGCAAAAGAATAGCTCTGATCAATCTCTAACCTTTATCTAAAAACATAAATATGGAACTAATAGAACACATTCTTAACCATAACATTAATATCCTTGCACGAAATGCACCTATATACAACATTAATAATAGGTAGAAGCTAAAACATGTTCATCAAATTTTCAGTATTTATGCTTAGAGTAGAAGCTCATCCAATAGTCGACAAACACCGGCCTCAGTCACATCTTGAATTTTATCATTTGTTCCATCAGAAAGATAAGATAGAGCTTAGCAAGCATCTGTTAAGACTTCTTCATCATTCGAATGAATCAGACGCTCGAGTGTTGGTAGAGTTAGCTTTGTCTGCAAGAAAATGATTCATGAAAATTTCAGCCCTGAAAAATGTATTTCTATGGCCAAGGATGGAAAATTGATAGAACTAACAAGGCAAAGCTATTTAAAAAATCAACAGCATAAATTCCCTACCTAGTCAAATACAGGTTGTGGCTTGCCTCGATAGAAATTAGACAAGGTCCAAGTGGCATTTCTCAACATAGAAAACTTAGCGTGCTCATTCAGTTGAGCAAGGAGTGGCATTAGGGCACCATGGTTGAGAACTAGATCTCTGCATTTGGGCAAGTCACCGACCACATTTCCCAATGCCAAAACAACCTATTAACATAAGAGGACAAGATATTAAACAACAATGACAATATAGGCTCAAATGCGGAAACAAAAACTTGGACTAAATTTCTTGGAAAAATTCTCTATTGTAGAATAGAAATATTGGACAAAAAATTTGTATCAGAAACAAAGTAAAGAAACATAAAAAAATAGTTCTCTAACATGCTCACGAACATCATCACTTGGTGAACTTAGCAGTTGTACAAATATTGGCACAACTCCACGGTTAATCACAACTCGTGTATGCTTTGATGTTCCTGAAGCTATGTTTGTGAAAGCCCATGTTGCTTCAAACTGTAATCAAGCAGGAAAAAAGCCACAAAGCCACTTTCAGACCACTGAAACACTTTCCTATTAGGAGATAAGATAATATAATATAATTATATTTATGTCCAACTAATGACCACAAAGTAGGTCAAAGGGAAAAAGTAGGTCAAAGGGACTGTTAACTACAATGATGTCCATACAATGTGGGTGAACCAAAATTTCTCCTATAAAAATTCAATGCATGAATATACAAGGTACAATGCATGAACATAAAAATACAATGTATGGAATGCCCTGACAGAGAAAATCTAGGAGCTAATGGGTCTGAGGATCAGACCCATCTATCCTAACATCTGAGGCTGAAAGAAAACATAATCCCTCAACCCTTTCATGAAATAATCAATCAAGTACATTATTGCCTTCGATCATGTATAGATAAAACAATAAGGGCTTTCACCTGCAACTATGAAAAATCATGCCTCATTAGGAATTCAACAAAGCGAGGAACAACGCCTGCATCAATAAATTCCTCTATAGGAGGACTACACTCTGTCAAGAAAAAAAAACCAATGGTCAGTTGCCTGATGGACACAAATAAAATGGTAGTCCATTGAAAATTAATACATATGATTTGATGTAAATACCAATTGAAAGCAACTTTCAGAATTGGGTAGTTGCTTCAAGTTGCAGGTTAGGTTCATCAAACCATACTCCTGCAACCATAGTAGGCAGACTTTAAATACCATACTCCATCCTCCCTCCTTTAAATCCCTCTCTAGTGATTTGTATAGATACTTATTGGCCATAGTTAGTGTAATAATGATACAATAAAAGAAACTTTCTCCTTTCCAAATCAAATAGAACTACTATTTTTTTTTCAAGGAAAACCTCATGGGGAAACCTAAGAGATGCTTCCCTACTTTCCTGTATAGCATCCCTAGTAAATCTGCTAGCATAGAGAAGTGACCATCATGCATGGGGGATTCAAATCATCACTAGAAAATTTAGCGCAATTTCCGACGGCCAAATCGTCACTATTTCGACACATAATCGTCACAAGAGCGACAGTTCGAGGACGGGAAAAACGTGGTTTGTCATGCCATCGCAATTCTGACGCATTTACAAAGTGTCGCACTACCGACACTTTTTCCATTGCTTCCAAACACGCTTCGCTCTTCCGACGTTTGCCAAACGGACGTTTGTAAACTGTCGCCATTTCGACGAAATTTGGTCTGACGTTTTTAACGTCGCTCTTCCGATGTTTGTAAAGTGTCGCCATTCCGACGAAATGTCGTCCGACGTTTTGAACGTCACTCTTCCGACGTCTTTTTACTGTCGCTCTTCCGACGTGTCTAAACTGTCGCAATTCCGACGCCGTAGAAAAGTGTCAGAAGACTGACGTATTGCAAAAGTGTCACAAGACTGACGCTTTCCAAAAGCGTCACAATATCAACGCCAGGAAGAACTGTCGTAATTCCGACGAAATGTGGTCCGAAATTTTGAATGTCGCCCTTCCGACGTCTTTGTGCTATCGCTCTTCCGACGTTTCTAGAACTGTCGCAATATCGACGGACGTCACAAGACCGACGAAAATGGAAATCGTTCAAAACGTCAGAAGAGTGACGCTTACAAGGCATCGGTATACCGACGGCGGTTTCAATTTAAAAAAAAAAATGAAACTTTAAAACAGGACAGTAAATCTCCAATATTTGTTATCACAATAAGAAATCAATGATTAGTGATCACGTCAAATTTTCCTCGTAGCGTGACGGGTCTAATAAATTTTATTGTAAAGGTTGCTAGCTAGTGAGAACTGCAGCATTGAAGGAAATGCATTAAAGAAAATTAATGAGGTTGCGAACTCCAAGCCAACTGGCAACAACCCTGTAATTTTCCTTACCAACTTCCAAGTTGTGACTCAGGCTTCAGACTCCAGAGCTAAGAATTTTCTTTTCATCGTGTTGGAGAAGAGAACTGCAACCTGCAGCAAAAGAGCAATTCCTCAGTCTCACTGCTCAGGACTCAGAGTCATTCCTTGCTAACACAGTATGTGGAAATTTTGATAAGATAACTTTCTTCACCCTCGTTTTTACTAAATTTATTCTTTTGAAAAGGGCCTGGTTCCATTTCAGAAATTTTCAACTTTTGACTTCTAGAATTTGTACATATGATTTTTGGACTAAGGTTTTGTTATTAATGAGGAGATAGTGTCTTGGTTCTATCTGTATAAAATAATTGCCTCTTTTTTTTCTTCATGTTCAGGGTTTTTGATTTTATCAAACCCTATCTCTCTTTTAAGCATGCCTGCAAATTAGTATATTCCAGGAATGTACACAATTCTAGGCTTCATGTACAACATATTGTATCAACTATATTTTAACAAGTGAGTTGCATGCCCATATAGTGTTACAGATTACAGGGCTTCATTTGGAGAATAAATGATAAGCCTGGCAGCACTAAATCCAAGTAATTCCCCTCATCCCTTAAAACACACCTCTAAATATAACTAGAAATTTCAAATAGTTAGTAAAGGAAAAGTACAAAGATATAACAGATATGTGTTGAGCCAAAAACCTGTGCATTCACAACAAAACTGGGATGGATAAAAATTAAAAATAATTATGGAATTTCACAAAAAATCGTCTTATGCATACAAAATGAAAGAAGCATTGGCATACTACTATGTTTACAAATTTAAGGACAGGCAGAGTGAGTCTCTGGGCAACACAATTTCATGTGGAGACCCTAGATCCTTGTACCCACAATATCTCGTGACTTAAAAAATGATTGCCAAAACAATGCCTTTGCTATGCATGTAAGAACACCACCTGTATAATGAGGGAGATGTAATATTGTCTGAGAAGCATATTTATACAGAGTGGTGCAATATTGTGTATTTATGGAAGATACAACTGATTTTGGCATGAAACATGTATCCAAGATTTCAATGTGGCCTTATTTCAAAGCCCATTGATGATTTACTATGAAACCTAAACTTTCAAAACAAACACATTGAAATCACAGGATCTCCATCACGAATATCATAAATATTAACTGTCTTTTGGGCACTGGCAATAGATACCATAAGAGGCCCACATGGCCTGTACCACCAATGTTGATTCTCTGGCACAACATTTGCAAAGCCAAAATTTCTCCCCGAGACATCCCTCTCTGCCAAAACTGGAGAGATGGTACTGGACGTTGAAGTGAAGGCCTCTGATTCAGTATGGAATGCCATAATTTATTTATTATAAAAGTCCCATGAACAGAAACCCGAGTCCAATGTACAACCTGCAGATGCTGCCACAACATATTTACCAGAGCGACCATCTGAACCAGCTGCTCTGATCAACCAGCAATCACCCCACATGTTTGGGGTAAGCCCATATGGAGCTTTATATTCAACCTTCTCCTGGAGATTGGAAAAAAACAATACTGAGTATTACTCATACATCAACTGCCCTTTATGTTAAGGGAAAATTTAAAGAGTGCATAAATATTCTTGAAATCCCAATCATAGTTTCTAGAAAATTTCAACAATTTTTGAAATGAACTACATCCTATTTAAACTACATCAAATATTTAGGCAAATCAATTTTTTAAATAGAAATTGGTGAATTTTATTTCAAATATAGAAATTTAAACCATGAGCATAATCTAACCCCTAGGCTTTTCCTTATTTCAAATAGAAAATCCCAAAATGTATAAATTATAACACCCATAAACCCCAAAATTAAGTACAATAATTAAAACCTCCACACCTCTGAATTTGCTATATCGTGAAAAGAGCAGCATCCATCATCATGGGAAAGCAAAACCGATTCTCCATCTGATACAAACCAGCCTGCAGTAGATGTCTTATGGCCGAGTTGATTCAATCGCTCACAGGAAACCTCTTCAGTTTCTTCAATATTGCCAAAATGCTCTGGCTTGTTTTCCTGATCATCATCAAAGTCCATATTTTCATCACATTGAATTAGTTGTGGTTCATTACGATCAGGTCCAGTGCCTATTGCAGAGCTCCGGACATCCAATCCAATATTGGAACTACCATACCCATTCCCATTAGAGATTGTAAATCCTGCTTCTGGCTTTAATTCGGTAAGTTCAAGAGCACTAGAACTGGATTCAGTTGATTTAGACTTGGTATAGTTGTCCTCTGATTTGTATTCCGATACAACACTATACTTGTGCTTCAACGCAAACAGAAATTCTGCAGCAATGGGATCTTCATCTATGGGGCTTATGGATCTGCCCTCAAAAACATCCCGAATATCTGATTCATTTTCATTCAACTGATCATGCAAATCCACCCTCATCTTCAGCACAGCAAGCTGAACTGAAGGCCGATTTTTCAGCAATTTATGGTGGGGGTAAAGCCTGTCTTCCAGATCTTGACTATTTAAGTGTTTAATTGGTTTTTTCAGAGACCTGACCATAGAATCAAATGAATCTTGCGAATCCTGTGAAATAATAAAAAATAGTAAGGCCATTATTTATTGGTTTGAAATAATAAACAGCATGCAAAAAAATCGCATAATTAGTAAATTATTTAAAGACAATGTTGGCAATATGTTTCCTGTATCCTATTATATGATTGTCCTTGATGGCAAGCTCTATTGATAAGCATAGTTGATCTGGGAAGGGGTCATTGGATGGTGTTCATTTGCTATAGATGCGTGAAAGTTACCCAAGGTACGGCCCGCCATCGCGCGTTATCATCCGTGCATCATCAACGAACAATATTCGTCGGATCATCTGATGCCGAGCGATGTGTTCTCCGTCGTCGGATGGAAATGATCATAAGCGATGGGTGCCAGTTTTTTAAATTATATTGATTGGGCTGTCGATTATGTATGTGGGGCCGGAACCAAAGGTCTATTTAAAAGCCTTTTGATAAAAGCGCTGGTTATTACTATAAAGTTCTATTATATATTTAATTGCCAAAGGTTGTGAATAATATTTATTTATAAAATTCCACGAATTTGATAAATAAAAGAAATAAAACCATCAGTGGCATGTTATTGGTACTTTACCTTGGCTATAGTATTATTTGGCGGAGATAGAGATTACCTTTGGGACAATTCAAGCATGGAAGAACAAAGATCGGGATTTCAATTTGGATTGGTTAGAATTTTAATAATACCATTAGCAATTGAATGGTTTTGACCCTTGGTTTCAATAAAGGCGAAAACTATATAAGGTGATGAGAATCATAGTACGAGGTGTGCATGCAGAGGCATTGTAAATAAAAATCTCTTTATGAGATCTGCATGATTGAACTCTGTTGTCTGATAACGCTGAATCCATGATGCACCTATGGAGTTGATCGAGGAAATGAAAAAGCTCTAGGAAGATCAGCAAAGAAATAATAAATATCTGATGCAAGTTTGATGAAGAAATTGAAGAAATTTGGTGGATCTGAGGGTTGAAGTCTTCTGCGTAGAAGTGGAAGCTTTCTGCCACCTCAAGCTGGTGTTAAATCAGGGGGTCGAAGCTCCCTTCCAGGAGAGGCTGGAGAATGAGAGAAGGTTGAAGCCTTCTGTAGGTTGGTGCCTACGTGCTGGTATGAGTCTGCGCCAGCACAAAATTGTAAGATTTTTTCTTTATAATAAATATTGAAGACTGAGATGACAGCAGCGGTGGTTTTCTCCCAAATTGGGTTTCCACCTTAAATACTGGTGTTCATATGTGTTCCTTTTGTGTAATGGCTTATTCTGTTATTTCTTTTCACATGTTTACTAAAAGAATAATGCAATAATCTAAGTAAATAATTAATAGCATAATAAGATCTCTGGTGAAAATTTTTCAGTCAGCCCTAAATACTGATTCACCCCCCCTCTCAATATTTTTCCCAACAGAAAATAATTCCTGCATATTAAAATATAAAGTTATAACATACCATCTCATACTCGAACATAACATCTGTATCAATATTCTTCTTCTGTATCTTCTTGATCTTCATCCAACTGATCGACATCTATATCAACATCTGATTCATAAACGGTGTTGAAATGATCGACCATGTCATCATCATCATCAATTATGTCATTTTCAATAATATCCTCATTGACATCATCATCAATAATTGTTGCCTCATCTCCTATGCCTAGTTCATCTTCTAAGATATCTTCTTCGTCTGTCCATGCATCTTCCTGCTCATCTGCCACTACATCATCTTCTTCTTGATCAATATCATCTTCTTCCTCTACAGTATACTCTACTGGCCTTCCTCTTGGATCATATCTAATAGCAAATGACCATTCCTTCTCACCTGGAACCTCTGAGTAAAAGACTTTTTCGCATTGGCTTGGAAAAACATAGCGATCTTTTCCTGCTTCAAACTGCGATGTTTTAACCATTGAAAATCCATTGTCATGTTGAATAACTGTTCTATCATCATCACGTACATTCATTCGTAGCCTATACCATTTGACGTCGAACAAAACTATTTTGAAGGAATTAAAGTCACACTCAACTATATCATCTAAAAACCCATAATATCTATTTTCAGATTCTCGAGGATGTTTGTCACTCCTGGAGGAAACATTAGTGACCTGGAATACTGCAGTTATCCCACTATCAGAAGTTTTCCTATTATCATCCAACTGTTTAACGCGAAATTGACGACCATTGCACCACATAGCCTTGCGGTGTTTCAACTGCAATATGCCAAACATGAAAAAGATGCATTCTCAATTAATAATTAAACATATAATTTACACAGCATGAAAATTAACTAAAAAATCAAACTTCTTGTCACATTATAAATATAGTATAAAATAAGTAATGAATAAAATAGGTGAATTAATTTCTTACCTTTCTATCTTTCAAACCATATGCTAAATCGATTTCCTTGTCCGTAACGTTCCCATCTCCACTACGATACGCTTCTCTAATCAATTCAGACAGTAGTTGCCATGATAACCTACCATCGTTACGTGCTTTACATGTTTCAATCCATTCACTCATCCACTCAAGATTGTTTGCAATGTATAAAAGTAGTGCCTCATAATCTTGAGCACCTGAATAAAAAAACAATAACTCACCAATATTAATAAATATTACTTATAACCATGGTAAATTATATTAATTAATAAACTATGAAAGAATAAGACCTAAATGAATATAATGATCATATACAAGATGTAAAAAAATGAAACATTATATGTATTATACATAATAAATCTTTTACCTCTCACTTTCTTCATTCTACCTTTTCCCAACAGGTGCTCCACTTCAAATTTTTTGATGGAGTTCACATCCCAAATGCAATCCACCGCCTTCATAGCTGGCGCAGCTAATATAGGAAGATAATGACATTTATACACCATGGATTCATATGCCACATATCCCTCCACCATAGAACCCTCAAGTCGTGCTCTTTGTCTAACTAAAGCCTTCAAGGATTTCAGGTGCCTCTTGACCATCCACATTGACCTTGTGTGTACTGGTCCACACATTTCAATCTCCTCAACTTGGTGTATCAAGTAGTGTTCTTGTGCATTGAAAAATGTTGGAGGTAGATACTTTTGCATTTCACACATTAGCCGAGGAATTTCACTCTTCCAATACTTTATTTCATCTTGATGGATTTATTTCAATGACAACCATCTGCAAATCATTACGCAAGGTTATTTCAATGAAACATAATATATATTTCATTACAAGTAAATTAATACATCATTTCATCAAGTACGAAAAGAAATTGTAGCAATTAGATTTTGCATATAAATCAAAACTACTTACCTCATGTATTTACTAAGACCATATACAACTTGTTTGACATTGTTGTCGAAGTCATTTGGGAGAGATACAGGTAGAACATACTATAACAATAAAAAATGAATCGTTATTGGTTTCCAAATTAAACAGAAAAAAGGAAAATTTAAAATATGTATTCAAGCAATAACATACAAAAACGTATACCAAAAAAATTATCTTAACAAAGGTATGCCAATCATGTGTTTTCACCCCACTGAAGTCACCTTTCTTTGTTAAGATATTATTTATGTTTGAAGCAAAACCTGTTGGAAATTTAATTCTTCTAATGACCTCTTTTACATCATTGCTTTGTTGTTCTATTAATAACCATGGACTATTATTATAAATTCGACCTCCATTGTTATTTGATCCGTCGATCACACTTTTCATTGCATGATTTGATTTCTCAATGTCAGCACAAATTTTGTCAATTTTATCTCTATCATGTGCACCATCTATGGTTTGCCATAAAATTTCTGTCACATTCTTCCCGACATGCATTGTATCAAACAAATGAGCTATTTTTAGGTCCTCATAGTAGGGCAACCTCACGAATTGAGAAGGATAACATTTCATTCCAGGTGGAAGTACAATATTAGTACCTTCACGGCGACGATGACCTTGATATCAAAGAATAAAATAAATCAGAACAATATTAATTATAAAATACAATAAAATAAATTCATTAGTTAAAACAAAAATTCCAAACATTACATAAACAAATAATATTTATATATACACACAAATTACGTACCAGCTGCTTGACAATTATTAATTCTGTTATATTCCAACATCCACAACTGAGGTGTCATTCTTTGTGGTTTTAATCTAGTTTCTTCTTTATCATTGAAAAGATGTTTTTCAGTAGTACAATACTTATGGTTCCTAGGGAGGAAGTCCCTAAACTCATCAAACACCATCTTTCTTAAGTCTGGCGAATGACGATACTTCATCTTAGGGCCACAAACTGGACATGCAAATCTACCCTTTGTTTGAAGACCTACAATAGATGGATCAATAACAATTAATATACTATGAGATCATTTTTAAAACATGCAATATGGTATATCTAGTTTAGATAATTATGTATTATATTAAAGTGCAATGAAATATTACATACCACAAACATGTGTTAGTCCTGGGGCATCATGAATTGTCCATACAAGCATTCCACGACATTGAAATCTCTTCTGCTTGATTGGTTTAGTGATGTCATACATAGTGATGCCATGCCATAACTGTATTAGCTCATCGATAAGAGGCTCAATATATACATTCATATTTTTGACCTGGTACTTACCTAATTGTTCAAAATTACGGTACATAATAATTACTACCATGATATATGTATATATAAGTAAGTAAATAAATAAAATATATATTTATGCAAACAATGAGAGAAATGAAAATGTTACATTCAAAGAAATAATGTATCAAATACCTGGAATAATCATAGTCAACATTATGTGCTCCCTCTTTATTGACATCCAAAGAGGAATGTTATTGTTGATAACGAAAATAGGCCACATTGAGTAAGTAGATCTAAGCTCTTTGAATGGATTAACACCATCAGCTGCCAATGAAAGCCTGACATTACAAGGTTCATTTTTAAAATATACATATTTTTCCTCGATTGCTCTAGATGCAGAACCATTTGCAGGCATTTGAAGAACACCATCTCCACTTCTATTCTTTGAATGGTAATCCATAAAATATGCTATGTTGTTACACCTGAACATTCACTGCAAACATGGAATTATGGGAATATGACGAAGAACCTTTTGAGGCACCTTTTTGGTTAGTTGATCTATTCGATATCTACTGGTACCACATTTCGGACATTCTATTTTCAACGCATGTTCTCCGTAATATATAATATGATCTTTAGGACATGCATTTATAGTGTTATATTCCATTCCAAAGTGTTTCATAATAGCACGTAGATCTCGATATGTTCGAGGTAAAGTATTTGGCGATGGTAACAAATATTCACCCAACAATATACAACAGAAACAAAAAGTAGTGTCTTGTAAAGATTATTAATCATATATATATATGTGTGTGTGTGTGTGTGTGTATATATATATATCATAGTTATTAAAACCGGAACCGCTGACCGGACCGGTGGAGCTAATGAACCGGAACCGGTCTAACTGGTAGCAGTCAGATCTCAATGAACTGGTTTTAAAAAAAATACATTAAATAATTATTTTTTAATAAAATGAAAAAAAAAAAAACTATTTTTAAGATTTGCAACCATGATTCCAAGCCAATAGAGACAAAATATGAAATTTTTTCTCATTTATATACCATGAAAAGGTGAATATATCAAAATGGCACCAAATGCAATACATATCATCGAAAAATACATAAGCAAACTTGTTGAAGTAATGTATCAGGTTTCTCTTATATTATTCACTGTGTTTTATTGCTGAGTTAATATTATAATATACAATCTGTCTCTGCTCAGATCTATTGTCAATTCATTGTATCAGCCTTAAAGACAATTCTGGGTTCAGTATATATATATATATATATATATATATATATATATATATATATCAGACCAGCATTTTTAAGATCTTGTATTCTTCATTCTCTATGTTTTCTTGCCAATAAATTTCTAGAAAAACATCTACAACACTTAGAGGTATTGAATTGGTTTATGAAACCCACTATTAGTGCTATTTGTTACAAGTTGAGAGAGCATTACAACTTCAACAGTCTGCTCACAATGTGTTTGACAAAATTTATCACTGAAAAGATTCATTAAAACCCAGAAAACTCAGTAGCCAGTTTAGTGGATTTCCAAGCGGGAATTTTCTAGTGGTCAATTTATTATTTCCAGTCACATTTTCATTAGGTTGTATGTTGTTTTCCCTTGAGTGGCGTCAGACCATTTGCATCAGTCTTGATGCCATGATCAAATTGCTTGTATGCTGTGTGAAAGGTTTTGTATTTATGCTGTTGCTATTTGTGAGCAGAGAGAGAGGGTCTGACAGTTCCTAGCTTAGTGTGAAATAAGGTTGATGTTGATTGTTTTGAGAATAGAAATTGTCATCAAGTACACTTGATGAGTTGCATGCTTCCAGGGATTTTATGCTAGCCAGCCTTGTATTTATCAGTCATCATGTGTATTGTTGCTACTATAAGGTGTTGAGTATGAGTTATTAGACAAGTTTGTTGCTAGTATAATAGAGGAATTTGCAGCTCATACAGGATACACTGAGGAATTTGCAACTCATGGAGGAGCACCTAACTGGCCGGTTAAGTACGAAACTGGCTGGTTTATGCATAAACCGCCCGGTTCCTTACTTAACCGGTTGGTTAGGTCCGGTTAACCGGCCAAAACAGGTGAGAATAGGCTATTGACCGGGTTGCAAGGCCAGTTCCAACCGGTAGCCGTCCTTAAAGGTTATGAATAATTTGTCGAACAGATGTATGACACAACTCCTAAGGTATGCAATATGCATATATGATCACATATATGTAAATGTTGATTATTTTACACATTTATTACAACTAAAAAAAGGGAAAATAATCAACATTTACATATATGTGATCATATATACATATTGCATACCTTAGGAGTTGTGTCATACATCTGTTCGAAAAATTATTCATAACCTTTAAGTTCACCAGCAACAATGTAGTAGAGAGAAGAGTTGCATTTGAGTGTTCAAAAAGTCATTCACTTGACCTTTCAATCAGAGGTACATCATAAATACTGTCACTGCTATCTCCACCATCATCATCTGACTCACCATACAAGTCTTGGAGCATTTTATTTGTCCCATCATTAATGTGAACTGTCTCATTACTGTCATCATGATCTACCTTCATGCGATCATTAAAATTACCTTCATCATTCGCTTCATGTTCTTCACCTTGCACAACATCATTTCCAATACTAATATTTGCTGCAATATTCTCTTGTACTGGTGCAACATCATCTAATCTACTACTTTTTTGCTGTGGAAGCTGGTTGATCATCTGCAAAAAGTTGTGGGGCAACTGTGCCTTTATGAAAATTACAAACATTAATAATTAAACATTAGTGTGCATATAAAAAATATTAAAATAATATAAAATTTTACGATATAATCAAAATGAAGATAGATAATTAATTACCACGGGACGATAGTCATTCAATCCACCATAAATGTGCCCATATTTCCTACAATGCACTATTGCTGTTGCTATTAAAACTCTAACATTATTTCTCATACAACATTTTTTACAAGGGAAATAAACTCTGCCATCACCCCTTTCACCCTTTTGAATTTTTTTTCCAGCTCCAATGTTTTCTTCCATTGATGAAAATTATCCTATAAAGAAAACAATAAATCTCTCTCAATGGCGTAGAAAACCCAAGACTTTTTGAACTCAATGGGAGCTCAATATATAAGCAAAAAGAAAATAAAAGTGGGCATTTTACAAATTGTGAGCTTTTTACAAAATGTGGGCTTTTTACAAAATTGTGGGCTTTTTACAAATTGTGGGCTTTTTTTATTCTTAATGCATTTTCTGTAGAATACTAAACATATTTGTCCAAAATTTGAGATGCAAACTGTAGTCTCTACTATGTTTGGAAAATTGGAGGTTTATAAAAGATAAACTGCGAACAGAATTGTACCAGTATGATAAGAAGTTGTCATAAGCATTCCTTCTGCTTCACAAACGTGGAACTACTTAAGAATTCTTATGGTTGATATAAATATTAGAGCATGGCAGCTAAATGTAGTAGTTATGCTAAAATACTAAATAACAGCTTGAGAGTGCTCTTCAGATATTGTACGAATGCACCAAATTAAAGTTGTACCATTACTAAAGATAAATGGCCAAAAATAGTCAATTTTGATATCGTGAAGTTATGTCTTTCTCGGTAGCAAACTGGGGATAGGATGGAAAATATGAGAGAACTAAGTTCCAAGGACTAAAAAACCAAGGCCAACATAGTTCTGCTTTGAATCAGAGACAAAACAAATTTGCCCAAAAAAGTGTTTGAGAGCACCCATTGAAGCTTCTATATATAGGAGAGTCAACATTTTCCTATTGAACAAGTTTGTATAGTCAAAGCCACAACAAGATCAGATATCCACGATCCTAAATGAGAACCAGAGCCAAAGCTAAGACAGATCCACGTTTAGCAGAACAAGACAGCCATAGCAAAGGATTTGACCACAGAACCAGATCATGAGAGATAGCAAGATTCTTGCTTCCACTGTGGAAATGTAGAAACTGTACAAGGGCTTTGCTTCCAGCAGATTTCATTGTGACAGTAATTTCTATGGTGTTGTAAGTGCTCATTAGTAGAATCTTAAAGCCATTCTGGAATTCTTTTAACCTGGAGAGGGTTTTCTGTGGTTATAAATCCTCATGTTCAAATTCCATTGTGGATTGGTTGTGTTTGATATTATGTTTTTATTTTCCGTAGTTGAATTTTCGCACAGAAAATTATCAGTATAAAGCGGAGCAATTTTTTGATGTTTCTTTTGCTTTCTATTGTGAAGTATTTCACTCAGAACTCTACTTGTTGTAACAGAGGTCTTGGGCATAGAATAGGGGACTTGGGTTTTTTTGAATCAAACTTTAGGTTAAGATGCTCATCTGAAGAATGGCACAGTGAGCCTTAGCATGGAGTTGGGAGTACCAATTTGAAGTGCAGGTAGGGCATTGTACAATAGACCAGTTAGATTTTTGGACCCTAATACAAAAGTTTCTTCTTCTTTCAAAACGTGTTTCACCTTTTCTGTAACCAATGTGGGTCCTGTTCTTGTTTCAATTGGGGATGGATGAGCATTTTTTATTGCTCCAGATGATCACACTCTGGGTAGCCCTGGAGGCTATTTGGGGGTGATGAGTCCAATAGGTCTCAATGAACTGTTGCCCTCGTCGGGGAATACTATTGCAGTGGAATTTGATACTATTTTGGATGTTGAATTCCATGATCCTAATGGAAACCAGTACCTTCAGCTCCAGTACCTGTTCAAAAAAGAGGGTGCCATAGTCATTCATGCATGCAGAGAGGGTGAATTGCAGGCATTGCAACAGGAGGTGTTGTTGTTGTTGCATTGGCCACTAGATTGTTTTTCTGGTTCTGTTACAAGCGCAGAGTATTGAAAAGGACAGACAAATTTAGTTCAGATATTGTGAAATTGCCTCGGAAATTCACCTACAAAGAGCTCAACAATGCTACGAAAGACTTTTTTTGAATGTGATTGATAATCGATAATTGCAAGCAAGGGTAATCCCCTTGTGAAACCCAAATTTCTGAGCATTTTCTAAAACTTGATGACGGAGTCATTGTAATGAACAAGCGCCTAGGTCCATATTATGTCCAAATCTACCAAGCACCAAGATCTATAAAAAAAATCCACAGTATCTGTGAACTAAGAAGAAGAGGCAGAAAATGTATTCTGCTTACCTGTTCGAATAGTGGTTGGGGTTTACCACGGAAAAAATTTGACAGAGCCCATGTAGCATTTCTTATCATTGAAATTCTGGCAGTATCATTCAACTGGGCAAGCACCTGCCTCGGAGCTCCATGACTGAGGGCAAGATCCCTAAATGTTGCAGAGTCTCCAACAATATTTCGCAAAGCCCAAACAACCTTACATGAACACCAGTTGAACTCAAAGTTGGGTAGTATTTTTTTAAATCAAATTCCAAAATTACAGACGTATAAAGATAGTTGGGAAGAATAATTTTATGCCTCTAAAATGAACGTACTGCCTGTTCTCGAACATTATCATTCCAAGAGGTAAGAAGTTCGACAAATATAGGCAGTGCCCCGTAATCAATCACAAACTTTGTATTCTCAGAGGCTCCAAAAAAACCCAAATAGGGTCAACCCTACTACAGGAGGAAGGGCCTGCAGTAAGAACTTACCATTTTGCAAGAACTGAGGGCGAATGTTGTTCTGCAAGAGCTGAGGGCGAATGCTAAGGGTGAATGTTGTTCTGCAAGAGCTGAGGGCGAATGCGCGTGTGATATCAGACGTTAATGTAGTTTTTAAAAAAATCATTTTTATGTAGCGCACATTTTAATTTTAGCATTTCAAATCATTTTTATTTACATTTGATTTTTGCATTTCTAATACAAGTGACAAACAAATTTCTACAAGAGGTTGAAATTTTTACTAGAATAGCCATGAAAGACTAATTAAAATGGCTTAAAATGCAAGTGGAACTTCAAAATAAATGTAATTGAAGGTTCTCTCCACTAAATTTTTGCAAAAGTGCTTACATTATTTAAGTTATCTTGGATATTTTTTTGTATTACACAATCAAAATTAAATAATGAAATAGTTGGGTAGTCTTATTGTTTCAAATTAGGACACAATTTTCAAATGGTGATGAAGTTTCATGTGATGATTAACTGACAATAGTATCCTTTCCTATCCTTGAAAAACTATACAAGGTTCCCTGTTGCCACATGAAACCCTAACTCATGTAGCAGCATAGGACCAGTCCTCCATTTTGCCCGTCATAAGTAATTTTGCACATATTTGACGACTAGAATTTGTGGATTCCCGTTTTCCGTGAGGTGCTAGGAAGGATAGAAGACTTAATTTTGACGTTTGAAAAATTTTCAAAAATGTTCTTACGCCCTTTAATTTCCACTTACCAATAATTTTGCAACACTAGTCCTCTTCGCAATTGCAAGGCTGTAGTCAAAAAGTAAGGAAAGTTACTTTTTTGGCTCACTCAATGATCCAGGTGGATACTGGTGGCCACCCACCTATTCCACTTGGGGCCCCACCATTGTCTCTTTCAGTTTTTCAGTTTCGGCACAACTTACTATTTTTAGCAGTTTTTCAGGTCCTGAACTTCCGGAGCCGTTTTGAGGCCCTAAACGACGTTTTTTGGGCATTGCGCCTCCAGCGAATATCATTCTGTATCATTCCATTCCAACATTATATTTGTGGTGAAAGTTGTAGTCCTAGGATAGATCTTTCTAATGATGTATCATGTGCGTCAAACAGAGATAGTATGCCAAAGTTACGTCCTTGCGAAGTTGAAACACCAATTTACCCAAACAGGGCCCATAGTTTTGGCGCTTCATCTCCTAGGGTTAGGTTTTTGGATGTTTAGGGTTCTCCATTGTTTCTATATAATAAATAGTCCCTCGAACCTCATTGTAACTCATTTCAGAGGCCTGTAGCCGCCACATCTCTCCTCAAAGATAGCTACCAGCGCCCTAGCTAGTTCTATTTCCATTCTGTCTATAAGCAAATTTTAGTTCTTTGATATTAATAAAATGAAGTGTTATTTCCGCTGCATCTCTGTATTTATGGTTATGTGTTTATTCTGTTGCGTTCCTGCATAAATATGGATCAGTGGTATCAGAGCGGTTTACTTTTTCTCGATCCTTCTTTGCATGTCCCCAACGAGGTCGGGGTATAAGGAGTTAGGGCTCGATCTGGTGGAACCTCTACAAGATCAGCCTCGCAAACCCCGACAGACGCCCATGGGGGACGAAAAGAAAGATGAGGGAGTAGGAGATCCTATCAAAATATTTCTCAAGGAGGCCCTAGAAAAACAAAAGAATGCGATGATGGATAACTTTGCCCAGATCCTTCAACGGTTGCCCACCGGTGGCGCATCTGCATCCAGCAGCCACTCTGGAGGTGCGACTCCTTTTAAGGTACAAGTAAATTTTGACATTCCCATATTTGAGGGTTAAATAGATGCAGATGTCGTAGATATATGGTTGAATCTATTAGAAGGATATTTCTCGGTTCATGACTTTTCCGATAGGGAGAAGATTATTTTTGCACTCCTCAAAGCTGCCCCCCATGTCAAGGACTGGTGGGAAACCTACTGTGAGAAAAAGGACGAGACAGAACCCTCTCTGTTCTCGGTCGTTCCCACTTGGAATTCTTTCTGAGACACTGTCAAGGAACAATACTATCCCGTGGGGAGCTATGAGGACAAGTACATACAATGGACCATGCTGCGGCAACAAAGGGATCAAGATGTGCATGAGCTGACGAATCTGTTCCATACCCTGCGCACCAAGTTGGGTATCAAAGATTCAGAGAAAAATCTGGTGCTAAAGTATCGCAGTTGTCTGCACAGATACATTCAGGAGGTAATGGAGTTCCTTGACATCTCCTCGCTTGGTACAGTATACCAGTATGCTGCCAAGATTGAGCAGAAATTCAAACAGAAGAAGCGAGACTTTGGATCTACGAATCAAAAGCAAGGGAAAGGTGCTCCCAAACCACAGAACAAAGGACAGAGCCAAGGCACGGTGACTCAAGACAACCTGTCGAAGCCACAAGGAAAGAACAACACTGCAAAGCCAAAGAAGGACACGGGAAAGTGGTGTGAGTTCCATATTAAGAGCTCCACTCGCAACACAAGTGAGTGTCGGGCCAAGCAGTCGATGGTGGCTGAGATGCGGGCTTTTGAGTTAGATACATGCTCTGACTCTTAATCAGAACCTAACAAGGGGAATGACAAAGGGAAACAGATTATTGATGCGGAGCCCAATGCCACTATTGCCACTACAAAGATCCAGAAGGAGGAACATCTCTTCCACTCCCAGATGTGGGTAAAGGGCTCCCCGGTACAGTTCATTGTCGAAAATGGGAGCCAAAAGAACCTCATTTCGGCAGATGCCGTGAAGCAGTTGGGCTTGCCGACCACAGCTCACCCACATCCATACACCATCGGGTAGCTTCACCAAGGAAAAGATCTCCGCGTCAGCCAGCAGTACCGCCTTCCCTATAGCATCAAGCCCTTCACGGATGAGGTATTATGCGATGTTGTTCCTATTGATGTTTCTGATGTATTATTAGGACAACCATACTTGTGGAAGCGTCATGCGATGTATGAGTCTTGGCCTCATGCTATTATTGTTACTTTGGGAAATAAGTTGTACAGGATACCAGAGGTACCACCTCCTGCTACTATCTCTTTGGTTACTGCTAAACAATGCAGTAAGCTCATTTCCCAAACCAGGAAATTTGTTTTCCTGATGATCCGCCCCCAAGGCAAGAAGAATACTATGGCCACGACCTCCAGAAAAGGCTCCTCTGCATGACAACAACAAATGGATAAGGTTGTGGAGGAGTACGGGGACATTTTCACCTCACCCACAAGGGTTCCTCTACACTGTCAAGTAAAGCACCCGATTGATCTGACCCCAGGTGCGCTGCTACCCAACGGACCGATCTATCGGTGCTCTGTTCTGGAGAACGATGAAATCAAGAGGCAGATTCAGGAGTTGCTGCAGAAGGGTCACACTGACCAAGTTCATCGCCCTGTGGGAGCCCGATAATTTATTATTGTGAAATCATAGTTCTAAATTATCTCTTATTCTGTGAGCAATGTAATCTATTAATTGTAAGCAGATTCATTAAAAAAATTCAAACTGATTTTAGCATGAATGATGACAATTTATATATTAATTGGTTTTTAAGAGAGTTTGTAGATGAGGATATCCGGAAAAATCAGACTTCATTTTCTCGTTTTCCTTTTTATTTTATTGTCTAACTGAGAAAATTGAATATGAATAGTGAGTGTTAATTGTATGACTTACCAGCCAAGGCTATACATCAACATTAATTCAAGGCATATAAAAGCATGGATATTCATGCAAGTATAGTTATTAATGTAAGATCAAAGTTAACTCTTAGCTTCACTAAAGAAATAGAAGGCAAACATCTAGCATCAACTGAAACTCACGTGAAAAAGTAGATGAAAAATGTACAATCATCCAATGGAGAGGTAATCTATAATTATCCAGTAAGACTCTTGGCTATGCCTTGAGACTAAACTAATTCTCAATATTTTTGAATAATCGTCCATTGGAATTTAGTAGGAAAACCATAGTAAATCATTGTCCAATGGCCATGCAAAAATATAAAAAAAAAAATATTTGTTGGTTGTTTTTCAATAGGTGGACCATGATGGGACCACTGAGAAGGTGGGGGTGTTTTTTTAATCATGGAAGTGAGGTTTAGTAGATTGATAGTCAAGTTACCTTTCCCTATAAATTTTCTCGATCAAGGTATTCATTCATTGAACTTTGATTCATTCCTACTGTTTTGATACACAATCCAATCCAGTTGAGTCTTGAGTATTCATTGAGAATGGCATTCATAGGTTGTCAAGAAAGAGGTTATCATGCACATGCACTCTTCTTTTCTTGGTATCTTTGTAACTATGTTCAACCTGAGTTCTATATTTTTAAATTATCATAATAGTTCGTGATTATTAGGCTTTTATTTTGTATTTTAAGAATTTTAATTTAATTATTATTAATCATTAAATTTAAAAATATATATATATACATATATATATAGTTATTATAGTTATTAAAATTTCAATAGAATTATTAAACTTTCAATGGTACATCAACTTTCATACATGAGAAAATAGATACTGAAAAATGGTACATCATGGTCTGATTAATTTCGCTCAGCAATTTCAAATGGTATAACATTTAGTCAACAGTAATCATCAATTTTTGCACACAGAGACTAATTTCTCTGGAATCCTTAGATTTATTTGGCTTGTTATTCTTATAACTACATAGACATAATTAATAGAGAGATTGAGGACAGAAAAAAATCTAGCGCTTAGTCTCCACTACTCCACATGATTTTGTGAGAAATAATACATAGATTGATTTCTCTGAGTGCCTTAGCGTTCTTTGGCCATCTTTTTAATCACAACAACAATAAAAAATGCACTAAGGATTTTTTCTTAGTCCGATTATGCAATTTTTATAAGACAGATTATGCAATATTAATAATAAACATAAATTTATTGCAATTTAGGGAAAGCTCGTTCATGTTTTTTTCTTTATATTGGAAGGTTACTTGATTTTTGAAGTAATTTTTAGTAGATCATAGCATATATTGAGGAAATATTAGTTTGAAAAGAATCAGTTATTTCTCTTGAAACTTTAGGTATTAAAAATCCATGACACAGATATATCACACTCCAAAATCCAAAGAAAATTGAAGAGCGTTCAATTTTTTTAATCAAACTTTTATTGGTGAAGGGTTAATTTATTACGAGAACATCATTAATGAAGTGAAAAATTTTAAACGTAACGTTTATTGACTAGAAAAATAATGACCAAAACGTCAAAAAAATTGTGTGACGGGTAAAGAGAAATCCAAATTCCAACCTTGCCTGCCACTTGTTGGTGAGTGGAGGTTATTCACTTTTCATTTACAACTTACCAGGTTACTCATGTTACCAATATTTTCACATGGCTCACTTTTAGGTGACTACTTATTGTACTTATTCTTTATAAAGAACAATTGGTAGATAATTGTATATATTATTTGAAATCTATAACAAATCCAGGCAACAAAATTACAACAAATAGAAAATTATGCAAAAAATTCACCAGGGCACTACTAATGTGTAGATACCATATCATTTCTTAGATCCTCATAACTTACCAACACTTACTATATTGGTATACACATAATATGGCATTTACCTGAAGTATTTCATATGTATCTAGAAGTAAATAAGTTGTATGACAATTGTTATGGCAGATATAAGATGTGTATTATAGTTTATATTTCAATTTTTCTTAAGTAGTGTTGTACCTCCTAGAGACAGCCTTGAGTTGCCAAAGACCAGTGCCTAGGACATCTTAAACAGTAGGGAGTACAAAGTGTATTTCAGGCTTATTATCAACTTAGGACTCTCTACCTTTTCAACTTGTGCAAAGCATCATCATATGGATGGGACCAAACTACCTTCGGATTTAGCAAGCTATAAAGACACTGTAAATACAAGAAGGGAATCTTCAATACATATATACTTCAGACAACTTAGAGACAACTTTCATCAGAGAGGGCCAGTTTCTCAAAGACATATAGGTATTTTAAACAGAAAAATATTTGGGACGTAGAAATTGAAAGGGGAGTACTAACTACCAATGAAATGGTCCTCGGAAAACATATTTCAACATAATATGGGCTTAGGAACTAAGAATTCATACATATCAATTAGTTCAGTGAGAGTAACATTCCACGATGTTTAATGCAGAGGAAATATGAATGATGTGTTTAGCGGAATGACATATCGTGTATAAGCCATATTTAAAGCAACATAGACCAGTAAAGCATGAGTATCAGACATCAATAAATTCATACCCGAGGTGGCAAGTTACTCGCATTCCAAGACACAATAAAAGGAAATTGAAAACAATGGAGAGAACAATGATACAATATCACAAAGAAAGAGTCACGAACTATATAGCATTAAGACTGGAATCCTCCTACATAACTAGAACTTCTCTTCGCTGAAACCCCACGGGCTCTGTGTATTTGCATTGATAATTCCATGACAAGCATACAAAACTTTTACACTGCCATTTTCTTCAGAAATATAGAACCCTTTTTTCTCCTCTGATCTTCCTTATATAGACCTCTTCCTATCTAAGCGAGAAGATATTTTTGAGAAAATATCTTCTTCGCATGAACAAAATCTGTTAAAGGTCCTTATCAGAACAACCAAAAATTATGATGAGGAATAAAGCCTCCCATCATGGATAGTCAGGCCCTTGGCCGTTTTTAAAATAGGAAATTAAACAAAAATCTGGTAACAGTAAAATGCTGGAGTGAAGTAAACAGCCCACTCGAAACTTAAAAGTAACTAATTCAGTAAAAAGTAAATGGGCCGCTGAGGCCGAATCATGAGTTGACATGATTTCCTAGGTGTGGAAGGGTTGAGGTCGTTGCTGATGCTGATGATGGGATGTTCGCTGATGAGCTGGTGATCCGAGTGGCGAACTGAGCGCATTTTTGCCGGCTGCTCTATGAAGTAAAAGCATTGGGTAGAAACCCTTCTCAGGGACATAGCATGAAAATGGAAGCTTTAAATAATCTGTCCTTTTCTGAAAAGAAATCCTATTAGAATTAAACCTGGAGGGCATAGTTCTCTTGTGCATTGTACTCTCTGTTTTCAAATTTTGAATTTGAATTTAAAATCTTTCGTGCCAGACATTGAATTCATAGGTCTTCGACTGATACTCTTTGCTTCGTCATTAATGTCTTCATCTGCAAAAATCTCCTCCTTGAATGAATTTGAAGGGTTTGGTGGATTTTGAACCCTATTTCTTCCATGGATGTCATGTCGAGACAGCTCCCGGGACTTTTCTTCATAATTGCAGCTTTTGTAGAGTAGCCCTTCGATGTGCTCTGCTATTGCAGTCCAGGCTGTATATTATGATAATTTTTCCATCGCTAAAACCCTGCAAAATCCGCAAACTTGTTAAGAAAACCGTGCACGGGGAGGTGGAAGTGGTGGGGGATAATGAGGAGTGACAGCACTGCATGATGGACCGGGGTAAAAAGTAAGGCGGTGGTAGAAAATACAGCGTAACAGTGTTTTTGCGTACGGTGTATGATAGGGTTTGGTGGGGAAATGCATCGTGGGTCGTTCGATCGTGGTCTAGTGGTGGGGATCGACGGTGGAGAATGGTCCGTGGACACATGACGGAATACATATGAAACATTGAAATTTTAACGTAAAATGTGAAACCTTTAGACTTTGGTGAAAATGCAAAGGAAACACATGAAATGCAACGGAAATTCGCATGAGGGGTACGGGAATGAACGGACGGGGTGGGACCCAATACGGAAAGCGCAGATCGCAAAGGTGGAAAGTGCGATGGCGAAAAGTGGCATGAATCAGAAAACTGCACTTTGCACTTTTGCGATGGGGCGGATCTGCGATGGGTGCGATTTGTGATGATTGCAAATCGCGAAGGCGGAAAGTGCGATGGCGGAAAGTGGCATGAATCAGAAAACTGCACTTTGCACTTTTGCGATGGGGCGGATCTGCGATGGGTGCGATTTGCGATGATCGCAAATCGCGAAGGCAGAAAGTGCGATGGCGGAAAGTGGCACCAAACAGAAAACTGCGCTTTGCGCTTTTGCGATGGGTCGGATCTGCGATGGGTGCGATTTGCGATGATCGCAAATCGCGAAGGTAGAAAGTGCGATGGCGGAAAGTGGCACCAATCAGAAAACTGTGCTTTGCGCTTTTGCGATGGGGCGGATCTGCGATGGGTACGATTTGCGATGATTGCAAATCGCAAAGGTGGAAAGTGCGATGGCGGAGAGGCATGAATGCGATTTGCGATGGAGAGTGGCACCAGAAAGAAACCTTGCGCCTTTTTAAAATTACTATTCCCTCTTTGCTCTATACTTCAGCCTTTTCGTATTAACTCCACCTTTGGCTTTTATGTATGTGGCTTCCTTTACCTTATTTCGCTTCGACCATCTCTTCAAATATTTCGCTCTTTGATATAATGTTCCACCCATAGCCTATTAACATTTAATAAATCAATGACTTATGAGTCAATATTGATCAACATTGGCTCCACCTGGGGGCGGCACATTTATCCTTGAATGTGTTGAGAACCACGCAGGCCACCTGTTTGTCTTCTGTCAATGCCACTTCTCATATTTTTAAACTTTTACCTCTTCTCTCCATGATTCTTCAACCCACACACATTATTAAAACAACGCGTAAAACAGGAAATAATATACAATATGATACATCGGGCCCTCTCGGCCCAGATCAGTACTGAAAATAAGGCTTGAGGAACTGACCATTGACAGGGGCGTCCAGCAAATCCCCCTGCAAATTCTCCAGCCTAAAAGTATTGTTGCCACCTTGTTCTGCAATTTTGAAAGGGCCGAACCAAAGGGGGTCGAATTTACCGTGCTTTCCTTTATCAGCCCTTCGCACGTCCCATCTGAGTACTAGGTCTCCTGCCTGTAAATTTCTGTCTTTGGCATGCTGATCGAATAGCTCTTTCATTTTCTCCTGATATGCCTCTAACCTTTGATTTACCTGACTACGCGTTTCTTCGAGTTCCACTAGCTGGTTAATTCTTCTAGTCATGTTATCAGGTTCTTCTTGACTCTCTTGCATGAACCGAGCCACCGGTAGGGCTAATTGTATAGGAAACACAGCTGCTCGTCCATATACCAGTTCATATGGAGATTTCCCAGTTGCTCTTTTACTGGTAATTCTATTTGCCCACAGAGTGAACTTCAGTTGGGAATCCCAGTTCCTCTGGTTTTCGTTTATTGTCTTCTTTAGAGCTCTCACCAGCGTTTTATTTCATGATTCCGCCAAAACATTTCCCTATGGGTAGTAAGCTGTAGAGTGACCCAGAGAGATATTATATTGCTGACAGAAATTCACAAATTTTGTAGATTTGAAGCCTTGTGCATTGTTAGTGACTATTCTAGCAGGGCATCCAAACCTGGATATAACGTTCTCTTCCATGAATTTGATTATCACTGTGTCTGTAGCATTTCGCGCAGGTATGGCTTCCACACATTTCGTGAAATAATCCGTGGCAGTCAGGATCCATTTTTGCTGTCCACTTGAGGGCGGGTGAATCTCGCCTATGAAGTCAATTCCCCACTGTTTGAAAGGTTCATCGACGTGTACAGGAATCAGGGGCAGAGCCACTAACTTTTGTTTTTCAGCAAATTTCGGACATTTGTCACATGCTCTAACCCAAGAAAAGACGTCTCCAAACAATTTAGGCCAGTAGAAACCAGCCTTCAAAATTTTCTGAGCTGTGCTCCTCCAGCTGTAGTGTCCTCCACAGATTCCCTCATGAAATTCGGTCATTATGTTCTCCACTTCGCCTTCTATGAGGCATAACAACAGTATGCCTGAAAGATCTTTCCAATATAGCTGACCATTGGCAACCGTATAATTTTGTGATTTCAGCCTCAATGCTCTGTATTTTGATTTATCAGAGCTGGGTGGACAGCTGAGTGTTAGGAGATACTCAACTATTTCTTTGTACCAAGGACTAGTAAGATACTTCATCAATATTTTCTGAGTGGCCATTTCCACTTCTTGCTGCCCTATCTATTCCTCAGAATCTTCATTTGTGTTGAGGAGGTAAATCCCCTCTGCGGACAGAGGCGATCCCTACTAGCCCAGCAGGGGTCTAGCAACAATAAAAAATGTTACGACGCAAGTTCCTAGTTACGAATGAAAAGACTAAGATGGAAGCCTACCTGGAATCCAATGCTATGATCTGAAGAAGAGAGCGTTCCCGTTCCTCAGCCTCGGCAGATCACGATCCTCCACGATCTCCGCGGATGGACACCTGCACATGCAAGAAACAAACAGATACAAGCATAAAATCCGGCATACGCAACTAAGTATCAGTCAGAAAGGATACTACTCATATTAACATCATGGAAAACAGAGTGGAACCATAATCGTAATCATTCATTAAATTACAATCGAAAAGAGATTACAACCAATGTTCTGACGTCGTGGTCTCCTTCGGATGGGTCTCCAGTTGTCCACGTCTTGCAAAGCTTATCAGGGAAAGGGCAAACCTCTCCAGAGTCTCTCGACGATAGTCTCCTTACTTGAGTCGGCCTTAAGGGAAGAAAGAGGGCTCTTACAGCACAAAGGCTCTTGGGAATGTGGAGATTCAAAGCTTAGGCACTTCAAGACTAGCTTGCCATGGAATTGAGCAGGCTTTTATAGATGGGAAAGGAGGGAGTTGGGATCCCTATTATTGTGGGATTGGCCCTATCAACAAGGAAGGTTCCATGGGAGGTGGCAAACCACTTCCCTTCCATAGAACTCCCGCAGCCAAACTTCCCAACTCAAGATAGGCAATGGTTTCTGAGTTGGTTGAAACACAACTTTCGCCATCTTTATTTAAAAAACACTCCTTAAATTGGCTGGCGCGACTACTGCTCTGGGACAGAGCACCAATTGGCGCGGCCTCTTTGCAGGATTTTCCCCATTGGCGTGAGTGCTGAACTGTCTGCCCGCGCCAATGCAAAAGGAGGTGTTTTTCATGATTTTTGCAAGGAGATGTCTTTAGGGCAATTGAAGCTCATGCTTAGAGGAATGCATTGATGATGTTTTCAAGGCATGACAATGTTCACAGGTCACAAAATGGGTCCTCCATTGTGCGAGACGGGGAATGGTAGGGACGGTGACAAATTACTGTGTAACAGATGCCCCCTAAAGTATGAGACCCGAGAGAGAGAGGGGTGAAATGCTTTACGAGAACATGTTCAACTGAAGGCCCGCCGTCAGAAAACCTGCGCAGAAAAATACAACTGATATCTCAAGTACATGATGTATATGTGGTATGGGTGCAGCCGTCCGAAACAGAGTATGCTATAATCCGGATCAGGGTATGGGCGCAACCATCCAGCTAGGATCAATAAATTGACTCAGGTATGGTCGCAGCCATCCAATCAGTGAGTCATGTACATAATGATAATAATCCACAATCGCAGCCTGGATTACAACAGACACAATCCAGGGTCTTGCATTCCATCTCGACCCAAACAAAGTACAATTTCAAGCATGCGAATATGTGAGCTGAAGTCGAACATGCATGAACATAGTGTCTTATTACCAGCCAATGATGAAAGCTGTTAACAGACGCGAGAGAAACCACCAATAATGACAATGGTCGTCAAGGTACTACTGGTACAATATACGGCGTGTGAATAAATGAGTTGGCGTCGAACACCCACAAAATCACTCGATCAGAGGCCAATGATAAAAACTTCACGTCGAATGCGACGAACCTGCCATTGAGGCATGCAGGCTCCAAGGTACCATATAGGAGTCTCTAGATCAACTTCCTGGATAATGAGCTGAATTCGACAGGAAGTGACCTTGATCGAAGGTGGGCCATAATGTTTCCCACATCATCGACATGAGACAGAGAAACATGATGTTTTGTTGTGAATCAAGATCGTGTGAGAATCGGAGGAAGGTTGATATTTGCAGAGGTCAACTTCTCTTGAACATATAAACGGCACGACAGTGGACTTGGCAGTATTTGACATCAACGGATCAGAGGTCATGGTGACGAGGCAATGAGCAGATGAGAGGTCAAAAGGGATTATCCAAACCCACAGAGGCAAAGTGAAGAAACGAGATGATATGTCCCCAACTCGACACGAATGCAGACAAGTGCCATGTTCAAGAGCGACATACTGCCGACGACAACGACAATGGTTCCATTTTTCCTCCACCATTTCTGGTGAGTACCCCAGTTATTTTTGATAACAAGCTTGAAGGGGATAGCATATGCTTGTAATATAAGTCCGCCCTTCGGGCGAATCCATCCTAGTGCATTTAACAAGTCCTAGGAAGGAGGAACTTGGAGAACGTCATTTCGACTGGATCCGATGTCATCAGGGTTTAACGAGTCTGACAAAGGGAGAACTCAGCGTCTTTTCATGTTTAGAGAGTTTGAAAAGAAAGCGGAAAAGTAAACTCCATAGGTCCCTTTCGTAAATAGTTCCTCAGACCCGAAAAGGTAGAAAACAATATCCGAGAAAACCTCCTAGTCGCGATAGGCTAGGGTATTCCTTTTTCGTAATCAATCCATCCCAGCCCGAAAAAGGGGTAAACGTATACTGGGTAGATGTCGATTCGTGTCCATTTTAACGAGATCAAAATGACAAGGGCCTCGACAATCTTTTCATGTTTAGAGAGTCAGAAGAGAGCTGAAAGATGACTCCAAAGTGACTTTTTCGTGTGTTTACCGAGTCCGAAAAAGTATAAAATACAACTCGTTTCCATCGTTAAAGTCGGAAAAACCTGCTGCTGCACATACCAAGCAAGCGTAAAACCCATTTTCGACATAACATATTCAAATATTTGATAAAAATAACTTTTAAAACTCATTTAATGTCGAAAAAGCTATAAATATGTCAAAATGGTAAAAATAAAATTACATTTACTATTTACCTTGGTAAAAAGCAACAGTGGTCCATTTGGAGTGGAAACTTCTGACGGCGATTGCGACAGATCCGGTTGGCTATTCAGAGTCTCGTCTGCTACAGGTAAGAGGCGCTTCCCTGCTCTGCATTTTCATCCATTTTTTAATAGTTTTCCCTTGCAAATCAGTTCTCTATGGCCACTTTTGAAATTTTAGGGCCGCGCTCATTGGCGCGGGTATCGGGCACGGACCCGTGCCAATGGGCTCATTTATACAAAGGGCTCGCGCCACGTGGCGCGACTGTTCACAAAACAGCCGCGCCAGCGGCCGAACCTAAAAATCCGCCTAAAAAATCGATATTTAAACCAAATTGCATGGAATTTGAGGCCTACCAGAGATCTAACTCAGGGTTTATGACCATATGGATGCAGGTAATCAAGAAAAATGGTGATTGAATGGAAGGAACGAGAGCATGGAGAAGAGGATGAACAGGCCCTCCAAAGTGAGGCTTGCATGAATGCCCTCAGAAACTGTGGGCTGAAGAAGTTCTTCCTTACGCCCTGTCTACGAGCTCAGCCCGAGCTCCTCCAGTATTTGATCAGTATTTGGGATGAATATGAACAAGTGTTCAGGTTGCGAGATCAGGTATTGGAGCTGGAGGTTTCTGATGTATATTTCATCACCGGATTGTCCCGCAGAGGTTCGATCCCTGTGTTGACTGGAAGCAGACCAACTGGGGAAAAGATGGAAGAAGTGATGGCACGAGTGTGCCGAGGAGCACAAATGGGATCAGGAAGCAAGAAGGTGGATATCCACAATATCCATGATCTGGCATGAGAGTTGTCCTACATACCATCATGCAGGGTGTAGGGTCGCAGGCACCGCACGAGGCCACAAAGGCCCAACTCCTGCTGGCCTCAGAATGCATGAGTCCCTTACTGTTTGACTGGGCAACAGCAGTAACAATCAATATGAAAAGGCAGCTCACAAAATGAAAACAAGCTAAATTGAAACAGTTTGGCTATGGTTCCATCCTGGTATTGTTCATTCTGGAACGATTACCAATCTTCCAGGGCCAAGGGGCCTCAGTAGCAGACCCGATACCACGAGAGCCAAGAATGGCTCGCTGGGCAGCATTAATGCCCAGAGCTGGAGGTGGCCAACAAACGTCCTGGAGGCCAGAGTTCTTTAGGTGGTTACGACGCCAGCTGATTGTAGTGGAAGACTGGCCCTATGCAGGAACTGACTTCACCGGAGACCCAGATCTCCCACTGCCAGAAGGAGATGACTGGGACGAGGAGTTGGGTAAGACCTCATGTTTTTTATTTTTATGTTTTATGTTTTTTTTTGTTAATACACATTCGTCCTAACACATTTTATATATGCATGCAGATGTGGGACCTGAGAGACCAGTTGGGATGTCTCCAATCTCACGGAGGACAGAACTCGCCCCTGATCCTCAGGGAGAGGGCACCGGAGGAGAGGAGTTGATCCAGAATCTCGAGGGCATTGCCCGAGGGATCCCGGATTATGCTCGGCTGGCGGATGTACCGATGGCATACCAGCGTCATACGGTGGGAGTTCCAAGCCGGATCCACCGAATCCTGAGACGCTTAGTGCGTGCAGTCACATGCTATCATGAGCACCATGCGGATTAGCTCTTAGGATTTATACCACACCTATTTTTTGAGAGACGTATCGTCTCCGGATGTACTTAAGACGATTATGTAAATTTTGACTTTATGTGACACACTCTATGTAAACATTTCGATATCTATATATATATATATATATGCATATCTATTTCTGGATGGATCTTTCTTTACATGTGATGATGATTTCTATATGTCATGAAAATTTCTAATACAAATGTAATCTAATGTATCAGTTACATAACAAACGACCCAATGCGAAATGTATTCACACGATGTATCTAATCACACATTTCATTTTTACGCAAGCTTAAAAGCACACATGAACACACACATATGCAAACTATGCTTGAAATGAGGAAGACGGGCATGCCCCCTGTTGAGCCTCAAAATTGTGCTTTATTTCACCTCATTTTACCTCATTTTCCCTTGTCCATTGCTATCCTAGACCCAATTGATCAATGAATATAGTTAAAATTACTTCTAGAATGATTTACATGACTGACTTGCTAAGTTTTGTGATTTTTTCCATTGTAAAGCATTTTGACCGGAACTAGCTGCAGAATGCAGACATTCCGTAGCTAACCAGCGATTCTGCAGTTGCCTTCACGTTTGAGTATGTTCCAGGTGGCCTCTCAAGGAAAACCGCATATGGGCATAATCCACGTTATGTCTACATGGTTCGTTGCTCATCATGGAGGAAGAAACGAATTCTGGGTACGGTTTTGGAACGTGGGAACACATTTAGGAAAGCAGACTTCTATTAGGACTGTCTCAGTCCAGATGTCTTTTTCTTCTTCACGCAGCCACTTCAAGAGTTCTAATGTGATCCCGATAAGGAAAGACAGTGTTCCTGAATTGTTGCAAGTCTTGTTATGTGCATTTTCTTTATAAACACTTGGGAAACCGAGAGCTAGGTTAGATTTGATGTTAGACTTTATGCTAGATTTTATTTAAATTCTGTGCTACATTCCTGAAGACGCAGAGTGTTATGTTCAAGTTATTTCATCTTTAATGAAGCAGACAGAGTTGTTTTGAAGGCGTTGATTTAATTTGGAGTTGAATTCCGTCAGGTGGTAGAGGGCCCCTGCCTCTTGCACGGATTTTTATTTGCGTAAATTAGATAAGTATTCTAGCTGCCTTTACGTTTTTAGAGTTGAATTCATATTTGTTTTAATTAACTACTGTAGTTATCCTCATTCTAAATCTTCCACAAGAAGAAGCTCTTCCAATAAATTATAATGATGAATGGGAAATAGCTATAGTATTGTAGGATTTGAAGTTGAATTCGTAGTTGTTTTAATTAGCTACTGTAGTTATACTCATTCTAACTCTTCCACAAGAAGAAGCTCTTCCAAAAGATTATAATGATGAATGGGAAATGGCTATAGTACTGTAGGATTTAGTTGTAGTTTTTGTTGTTCATCATCACAGTTACACTTGTTCCAATCACTCTTCCACAAGAAGAAACTCTTCCAACAAATTCTTAAAGAGTCCAAGACATGACCGTGATAATGAATGATTTAGTTGTGTGTTTGTACTAAGTATCATCTCTATTCTTGCTCTTAAACGCTTGCCCAAAACATCATAATGATGAGTAGGATATGGATATGATATCTTAGTTTTTCATTGCTTTCAGTCCTTTATATTTGCATTTGCACTCAATTACACAGTCATAATTGTTCTAGCTCTTCCAAAAGAAGGAATTCTTCCAAAATATCAATAATGATGGACAAATAGACTGTATAATTTCATAGAGTAATGCATGGTAGCTTAGTTAGGATGCTTCGGAGTTTAATTGCACTTAATTCATGTTCAATTACTTTGTTTTGAGTTTGATGATGACTTTTAGTTCAGCATTGTTTTAGATTAGTGGCATCTTAAGTTCATTCTTATATTAACCCATTGCACTTGCACTTCACATTCAGATTGTCATCCACTGCACAATAGATTACTTCAGTTGTTAAAACAGCCTTCATTATTCACAAACCTCTTCTTGTTCTAAAATCTACAAATGATCTATAACCATATGAACAGAAGACAAACATCACTTTAAGGCCTGAAGTACTTCTGCAATTTCCTCATCATTTCATAAACAGAGCTCTCCCTCAAAAGACTATTTTGAAAAGAAATCAATAACTCTTGAGTAAAGGTTTTGTGACATTCAATTAAAATTGCAGAATAGAGTTAGGAATTAGTTTTAGAATAGAAGATCTTAGGATGGTATCAATGTTTTTCCTCCAAATCTGTTTCAAATCTCTAATTAAGGACAAAATGTTGCATCATTGTAAGATTAGTTGTTTAACTGTTTAGTTAGAGGATTTGCATACTTAGTGATCATTTCTCAAGTTTAGTTTGTGTTTTGAATCATTTGTTTAAAAGTCATTATCAAGCTTTGCTTTTACTCAGTCCTAGTTTAGATTTGATTCTGCTTTAGTGTTTCCAATTACATTTGCCATTTGTCATTCCATCAATTAGGCTTAACTCTGTTTTTGACCACCAGCTCCTTTCCATTAGTTTTCTAGGCATTTTCCTTGTGAAAATAAAACCACCAAAAGACCAAAAACATCACAAAACACTACACACAACGCATTAGGAAACAAGTACCTAGGTACATACAGTACACTTCACTTCAGCAGTTTACAAATCCTGGTTGACAATTAAATGAGCTCAGTTTAGGAGACTAGATTGAGACCAAACATTTTGGCGCCATTGCCGGGGAAGTGTAACTAGGTATCCTGATTTCCTACATCCACGAAAACAACAAAAACAAAAACTTCAATCACCTACCACACCCACTATATCATGTGGTGCAGTAAGAGCCACACATCCACATCATGAATTCATATTTTTGTAGGTAGAAGAAGAGGTGACAAAGCAGGTTGAAGAAATGGTTGGAGATGATGACAATGAGGAAGATCCTTTTGGATTTCCCATTCAAGAAACTGATATCAACATTCAAATGAAGAACATCCATCCATCTGTACTTCCTAACTTCAAAGGTATGAGATCAGAAGACCCGGAAACCTTTCTTTTTGAATTTGAAATAATTTGTAGATCTTATGGCTACTCATTGCACATGCAAAAATTGAATTTTTTTCCGGCAACATTGAAGGATAGAGCTCTTAGATGGTTCATGACTTTAGGAACAAATTCTATAAGGACATGGGATGATATGAAAAGAGTATTTTTGGAAAAGTATAAAGGTTATTGCATGCACCATGACCTTAGAAATGAAGTCTTTAAGATGAACCAAAAAGAGGATGAAAGCCTAGAAGATTTAGTGGAGAGATTTACTTATAATATCAAAAGATCTAAATTGCATAATTTAGGATTAGATGCATTAAAAACTCTCCTACTAAATGCTATAAAGGATGAATGGATTGATCTTCTTAATCTTGTGGGAAAAGGAGATGTTTATCGATTGTCATTTCAAGAAATTTGTGAACTATGCAAGAACATATCAAGAGGAAAAGAAAAGTGTGTAAGGTCCCCTCAACATCCATTTGTGGCAAAAGTAAGTAAGTCAGCATCAAAATTGGTAAGTCAAACTGAACTTAACAATTTGATAAACATTCTTGGTAATTTAAATGAACAAAATGACATGCTAAGAGTGCAAAACAAGCAAAAAGTTGCTTCATTTATATTTTGCCCTAAATGTAGAAAGAAACATGCTTTGCATGAATGTCCACTTGATAACATTAAAATGTGTAAAATTTGTGCAGGATCACATACTATTGAAGATTGCCCATCATTACTAGGGTTGAAGGCAATTTACCAGAAGGATAATGGAGCAAATCAAGCACAAGAGCAACTTTGTTATGTAGCTCCAAGAGGACTATGGCAGCCTCATCAACCCAATATGATGCAATATCCTTATGCACAGTTTCAAGGTTATGCACAGCAACCTCAAGATAATTGGAAAACACCCTTGCCTTGGCAATCTTGGCCATCTCAATCCCAACCTCAAAACCAACTTTGGAAACCTTGGCCATCTCAATCCCAACCTCAAAACCAACTTTGGAAACCTTGGCCGTCTCAATTCCAACCTCAAAACCAATCTTGGCAACAAAGTTGGCAAAGGCCATACAAAGGAAATCCACTTTCTCCTCAATATTTTCCTCTCTATCCTCAATACCATGATCAATGTTATCCATACCATTTGTCTCCACTACAACATCAATATCACCCTCATTTTACCTCAATTCAACCTTTCCCATTACCATCCACACAAACACCCCAAAGATTCCCCACTCCACTACCTCCACAACCATTTCATATCCCCAACAATAAAACACCTCAATCAACTTACAATTCTGAGGTATTGCAAAATGATTCACCAGCTGTCATTAAAGAACAACAACCAGCAGAAGAAGACTCAGATGAGGTCCAAGAATCATGGATGTCTATTGATAGAGAGAAGATATTGGAACCAGAGATTGAAAAGTCTCATGCATGCCTATCACCAGATTCTACGAATGAAGATCACATCTCCGAAGACTTGCATTTCATGATAGAGGAAAGACAAGGAAGACAAGATTACATTGAATCTTGGTTCAATTCAGTCATCGGATTCCAATGCTTAATTATTCAATATATTTTGACATCATCTAAATCAAGACAGTTGGCATCTCAGATACAGGTACATATCAAAGAGTGTATTTCAAACCTGCATATGAGTTTATCTATCATCTTGTTACAAACATGGTTCCATTGGAAGTACTCATATACTTGAACAAGATTTTCTTTTTCAAGTAGAGTAGGACATTAAAAAAAAAAAAAAAAAAAAAAAGAGAAAAAAAAAAAAGGAAAAAAAGAAAAAAGAAAAAAGAGTAAAGAGAAAAATAAGTCCTATTGTGAAAACCAGCTTGCTGGCGCAATTGGACATGAGCTTTGTTTGAAAACCAGGCAACTGGTGGGAAAAGTTCACAATAAGTTCTGCAATTTCATGATGGTTTCAATCTTTCATGGTTCTTCAAATCATTCTTGGTTCTATGCTCGAGTTGGATGATGTGGAATTCCTTAAGGTCCACCTTCCAACAGATCTTGTCCCATCGACCTCAACACTTTATCCGGGATCAAGATTAGAGATTATTTGAAGTGCCTTGGAGCTTGCATTCATCAATGGCAAGCCTCCTCGTTGATAACAATGGGAATACAACAATGTCTCTTGATTGTCAAATCTTGCAGGCGACTCGACTTCGACACATTCATTCGTCCCTATCAAGATGCACTGAGGTACCTTGACACTCATTTACATTATCGGTGAGTTGTCTCGCATTGGTTAGCGATTTTCATTATTGATCGGTAATCCAATGATTTCTTCCCATGCTCGACTTCGACACATTTATTCGCATGGTAAGAATTGTACCATGAATGTTGGCTTTGATGAAGACTAATGGTTTTATGGAATCAACAACAACTTGTAGCAGTGAATTTTATTAGTTTCTTGTAGCAGCATGTTCATCTTCTTGTCAATTCAACCACAGCTACGGAAAGTGGCAGTTTCTGCAGCCAGACAGTCTTTCCGCAGCTACAAACCCTGAAGGCATCAATCAGCAGACATTAGAATTGAAAAAAAATGACCGAGTGTATCCATGAATCAAAAGCATCAAGAAAATTATGAAGATTCTTCCAAAGGTGAACAAGAAGACAAAGACTACAAAAATCAAATGAAAGGCAGAGGTAACAAGTTTAAATTATAATGGCATTTCATTAAAGTTTAGAATAGTTTTAGTTATGGATTGTTTGAAAAGGTTGTTTTAATTATTTTTATAGACCAATAAACCCTCCACAGACTTTGGATTAAAACCTCTCAATTCAAATTCCATATCCGACATCATTTAAGCGGTTAAAATGGTCGAGGTATTTGAATTCTTCACGTCTCTTAACCAAATCATTCAATGATGATTCCCTCTGCCGTCGTAAAAATCTCCGCCGTCTCTTCAATCATTAATTCATTCCCTCCACCTCACTCCACTACTTCATTCCGTGACCACTGCCATCACTCCATTCTGTAGCCGGCATTTCATTCCGTAGACAGAGATATTCTTATCACCGAGAGCAGAGCCAAAGGATATCAGTTTGAATAGCATTGAGCATTGTAAACGCAGAGCAGAGAATAAGGGTAAATTTGGAGGCATAACAGCGTGAGGACTTGAAGCCACTTGATTCCGTGGGCAGACAAAGTATCACTGTGAGCAGAGATTGAGCATTTTCAATTTAAACACAGAAGTGCAGCAGTGTGGAGTTTGAAGTCTTTTGTCATTAGAAGACAGAGGTATTGCAGTGTTAAATTTGAAACCATTTTCTACCAAGAGACAGAGATATTGCAGTGAAGAATTTGAAGCCATTAGCCACTATCTATCAGAGACATATCAGTTCGAAATTTGAAACTGCTTTCAATTGTCAACAGAGGTATATCATTCCGAAATTTGAGGACATTTGTCATTATCAATCAGAGGTATGTCATTCTGAAGTTTGAAGCTATTTTCATTTAGAACTTGAAGTCATTTCAATTCGAAGCTGAAAGCTATTATTTTTGTGGGTAGAAGAGTGTTAATTTGAACATTGAAGAAGCAATCATGGGTTTCATTGTAAGGACTGAACCAGTGGGTTCAAAATATTTAGAAGGCTACCCTCAATGCAAAGAAATGTTACAACAAATAGGATGGCTTCAATTTTTGGAGAGATTTAATGGCTTCCACAAGGAAGTCACTAAAACATTTGCAAGATCATTTCAAGGAACCGAAGTTGAAGTGGGAGATGTCAAATTTACTATCACTGAAGTTTTCATTGCAGAGGCTACAGGGTTGCTCAGAACTGGAGAGAGATGGTTTAAAAATAGAGAATTCCACAATGACTCCTGGAAACAAATTTTAAAATCACCAGGTATGGATGTCAGTGTATTTAAGAAAGGAATTCCCAATTCTGCATTGAAAAACAAATGGAGAAACATACTACTTCTTCTGCAAAAATTTATTACATGTGAGGGTAGATATGGAACATTTTATGTCTACCACATTAGACTTATGATGCATTTTTTGGGGGAAGACTTAAACCTACCATATTTCTTGCTTCAAAGTCTGAAGAAGATGGCTTCCTGTGTTCAAAGAAGGGTTCAATTTTTAGAGACAACCCTATATCATCATGGTTTGGTCAAAATCTTGATTGAACATCATCTAGCTAAAACAAATGATACATAGGACGATTTCTTGATAAGAAATCATTTTGAAGAAGCAAAAGAACCATCACCTGAACCACAACCTACAAGAAGAAGTAGAATATGGAGGGCTTCAGAAGTTGAAATTGACAAAATAGTCCAAGAAAGCAGTAAGGAAATCATTTTAGAAAAGTTGACTCAAATCAAGAGACAACTTAAGGAAGAAAAGGTAATCAGGAAATCTTCCATGGAGAAAGGAGAGGGATCTTCTCAGCCTAGAAGAAGCCACAGACTAAAGGGGAAACTGAAGAAAACACTAATCAAACAAACAGGGTAATCAATATAGAAGATGAAGAAACATCCATTGAAGAGGATGTTGAAGAGGATTTTTATGAAGGAACCCCTGAAATTGACCCTGCTCAACAAGAAATTTATGACTATGTGGAAACTTTGGAGAGGAGAGCTTCAGAAAGCAGAGAGAGAACCCCCAGTCCTCCACTGTCTGAAATAGATGTATTAAGAAGGGATAGGTATGAGTTGGAAATACTCAATAGACACATCAAAAATGAGAATGAAATTCTCAAGGATCAAGTCAAGCTCAAAACTGATATGAACTCAACCTTATCCCTACATATAGACAAAGTGGAGAAGACCAATGAAAAGTTGAAGAAAAGGAACAAGAAGCTAATCAGGGCACTCACCAACCTAAGGTTCAAACTTGTTATCAGAAAATCCAAAAGATCTCTAGTTTCCAGACAAAGGAGAAGGAGAGGATTAGATTTCCTTGCAGAAGCCTCTGAGTTCATAGGATAATTTGCATGAGGACATGCAAAGAGACAGCAGTGGGGGTATGTTGAGCCTCAAAATTGTGCTTTCTTTCATTCCATTTTACCTCATTTTCCTTTGTCCATTGTTATCCTAGACCCAATTGATCAATGAATATAGTTAAAATTACTTCTAGAATGATTTACATGACTGACTTGCTAAGTTTTGTGATTTTTGCCATTGTAAAGCATTTTGATCGGAACTAGCTGCAGAATGCAGACATTCCGTAGCTAACCGGCGATTCTGCAACTGCCTTCACGTTTGAGTATGTTCCAGGTGGCCTCTCAAGGAAAACCGCATATGGGCATAATCCACGTCATGTCTACATGGTTCGTTGCTCATCATGGAGGAAGAAACGAATTATGGGTACGGTTTTGGAACGTGGGAACACATTTAGGAAAGCAGACTTCTATTAGGACTGTCTCAGTCCAGATGTCTTTTTCCTCTTCACGCAGCCACTTCAAGAGTTCTAATGTGATCCCGATAAGGAAAGACAATGTTCCTGAATTGTTGCAAGTCTTGTTATGTGCATTTGCTTTATAAACACTTGGGAAACCGAGAGCTAGGTTAGATTTGATGTTAGATTTTATGCTAGATTTTATTTAAATTCTGTGCTACATTCCTGAAGACGCAGAGTGTTATGTTCAAGTTATTTCATCTTTAATGAAGCAGACAGAGTTGTTTTGAAGGTGTTGATTTAATTTGGAGTTGAATTCCGTCAGGTGGTAGAGGGCCCCTGCCTCTTGCACGGATTTTATTTGCGTAAATTAGATAAGTATTCTAGCTGCCTTTACGTTTTTAGAGTTGAATTCATAGTTGTTTTAATTAACTACTGTAATAATCTTCATTCTAACTCTTCCACAAGAAGAAGCTCTTCCAAAAGATTATAATGATGAATGGAAAATGGCTGTAGTACTGTAGGATTTGATGTTGAATTCGTAGTTGTTTTAATTAGCTACTGTAGTTATACTCATTCTGATTCTTCCACAAGAAGAAGCTCTTCCAAAATATTATAATGATGAATGGGAAATGGCTATAGTACTGTAGGATTTAGTTGTAGTTTTTGTTGTTCATCATCACAGTTACACTTGTTCCAATCACTCTTCCACAAGAAGAAACTCTTCCAACAAATTCTTAAAGAGTCCAAGACATGACCGTGATAATGAATGATTTAGTTGTGTGTTTGTACTAAGTATCGTCTCTGTTCTTGCTCTTAAACACTTGCCCAAAACATCATAATGACGAGTAGGATATGGATATGATATCTTAGTTTTTCATTGCTTTCAGTCCTTTATATTTTCATTTGCACTCAATTACACAGTCAGAATTGTTCTAGCTCTTCCAAAAGAAGGAATTCTTCCAAAATATCAATAATGATGGACAAATAGACTGTATAATTTCATAGAGTAATGCATGGTAGCTTAGTTAGGATGCTCCGGAGTTTAATTGCACTTAACTCATGTTCAGTTACTTTGTTTTGAGTTTGATGATGACTTTTAGTTCAGCATTGTTTTAGATTAGTGGCATCTTAAGTTCATTCTTAGATTAACCCATTGCACTTGCACTTCACATTCAGATTGTCATCCACCGCACAATAGATTACTTCAGTTGTTAGGATTAACAAAACAGCCTTCATTATTCACAAACCTCTTCTTGTTCTAAAATCCATAATTGATCTATAACCATATGAACAGAAGACAACATCATTTTAAGGCCTGAAGTACCTCTGCAATTTCCTCATCATTTCATAAACATAGCTCTCCCTCAAAAGACTACTTTGAAAAAGAAATCAATAACTCTTGAGTAAAGGTTTTGTGACATTCAATTAAATTGCAGAATAGAACTAGGAACTAGTCCTAGAATAGAAGATCTTAGGATGGTATCAATGTTTTTCCTCCAAATCTGTTTCAAATCTCTAATTAAGGACAAAATGTTGCATCATTGTAAGATTAGTTTTTTAACTGTTTAGTTAGAGGATTTGCATACTTAGTGATCATTTCTCAATTTTAGTTTGTGTTTTGAATCATTTGTTTAAAAGTCATTATCAAGCTTTGCTTTTACTCAGTCCTAGTTTAGATTTGATTCTGCTTTAGTGTTTCCAATTACATTTTCCATTTTTCATTCCATCAATTAGGCTTAACTCTGTTTTTTACCACCAGCTCCTTTCCATTAGTTTTCTAGGCATTTTCCTTGTGAACATAAAACCACCAAAAGACCAAAAACATCATAAATCATCACCAAAGACCAAAAACATCACAAAACACTACACACAACGGATTAGGAAACAAGTACCTAGGTACGTACAGTACACTTCACTTCAGCAGTTTACAAATCCTGGTTGACAATTAAATAAGCTCAGTTTAGGAGACTAGATTGAGACCAAACACCCCCCCAGCATGATGTCTCAATTCGAGGTGCATGCCCCCCAAGCTTCAGTCCATTGAAAATGGAGTGAAGGTTCAAAATAGAAAGTCGAATTGAACATGCTCGTGTTTCATTATTTTAACGAGGTTGACACACTTAAAAGAACTATCCTCAAACAGCTTGTTTCATTGTTTTTAGGAGCTCGACACAAGTGAAGGAACTATGCTCCAAGATCCTGGTTTCATTTTTTAAAGAGCTTGACACAGGGAGGAAACCATGCTCTAACCGACTTACATCAAAATGAACAAGAAGACGGTGCTTCCAAGAGTTCCTCTCCTGGTGGAAGGAAAACATCCTGGAAGTCAAGACCTAATGCCCCCAGTACACTATGCACGACGGCGTTATCACTGATTGCGTGTACAGGGTAGGTCAACACATAGTTGACCTGTGGTGTAGCAGATACAACGGGTGGATAAAAACCAGGAGGGGGTGATGGCGGACCAGTTGCCACATTAGGACCAAAGAACGAAAGCTGATCAATGGTCACGATCCGTCCTTCATGCGGAAAACAGGCCACACGAAAAAGGGTGGAGACGAGCGCTCCCATGGCATAGGTGTAATTGCGCCCCAGGAGCAGATTGAAATCCAAGGGGCCTGGAACAACCATCACGTCCATATGGATGGTTTTACCTCCCAAAGTAATCGGTAACCTTGGAAGGATCCCCAACGGTTGACTCGTCCTTCTGTTAAAAGTCAACAGATTCTGCGTAACAGGCGCAAGTGGCAGCGAACCGAAAGCTTGCCAAGTAGTTGAGGATAGAATACTAACAGAGGCACCTTTGTCTATAATGGTGCTAGGTACAACCAGACCAAGAGCCTGTACTGTAATCTCGAAAGGCACGTACGACGGAAGGCGGAATCCTGCAAATCGACTCCAATCAAAGGAGGCGACCAAACTACTCGGAGGGGATACCATCGAATCGATAAGGTCTTCCCCTGGTGTTACGGAAGAAGGAGCATCCTCCATAACCTCCATCTCGAAGGCGGGAGGGATATACTCCGGAGCCTCCACCATGGGAGGCAGAGGAGGAGCTTCTTGAAGCACAGAGACAGGAGAATCTTTCTCCAAGTCTGAAGAATCTGAAGAAATCAGAAGGACATGGGGGGTGTGAGATCCAGTCTCGACAGAAAATACCTGGTGCACCGTGGACGGGGCCAGTTTAGCCGATCCTACGACCAATGGTTGGTCAGGGATGGATTCGTGAATTCTAATTTCTGAGGGAGCGGGAAGGACCAAAGATGACTCTCGACCAATCATAGGATCAACTGGCGGAGGACTCAAAGAAAGCCGATTATAACCAGGTGGAAGGCGTGGTGTAGAACCGGTTGGGTTGTCCAAAACTCGCTTGGCTTCATCCATATAAGGACAAAGGTGAATGGCATGGTGCCCTTCACACAACTTACAGGGTTTAGTGATCTTACCCTACTTCTTAGGAGCCTTATCAGTACCAATTGAAGACGTGCCCCCAACCTGACTCCCAGAAGTCAAAGGCAACGGCGGACGGCCATCGAACCATGCTTCGAGCACCTTGGGGATGCCAGGGCAGTCTCGAAGCAGATGGTCTCCTATTCACAACATGCAAGGGAACTTGAATTTCCGAGGAGGGTTGGAAGGACTATCAAGAGGAGGTGTTTCGGAAACAGCAGTTGCACTTTTAGCCTCTCGCTTATCAGACTTCTTCTTCTTTGTCTTCTTCTTCTTCTTCTTAACCACCTGGTTACTCGAATCCAGACTTTCACCAGGCTAAGTAGAGGAGGAAGATGCAGAAACAAGCGAAGAAGGGGAGAGGTCCACCTTGGAATCAACATGATGTTTTTCAGGCGGAGGAACTGATTGAACAGTAGCTGAGACATTCGGGACTACAGAGGTTGAGAATAACCAAACGGGCAACCCAACAGTTAGCCCAGGAAGGGACAATGTTGCCATGTACGGAGCACCAACATTCCCAAAAGGAGGAAAATGACCAGGATTCCCTTCTGGGGGGGTTCCTTGGTTGGTAAACTCTGGAAAAGTTGCCATCCAAACTCAAAACTACACACGGGCTGAAAAATATTCAAGGCACACGATCAAACGTTCAAGAAGCAATGACTAAGAGGGTGTGTAATCGTGGGTGATTGATTTTTACCACATTGGAAAGTAAGAAATTCTACCGTTTCATGTTTTAAGAGTCAAGAAACGATAAAAAGATGACTCTATCTCTTTCAGATTTGACATAAGCGTGAAAGGACAAGCGCTTGACGGTCTTTTCAAGTTTAGGGAGTCAGAAAAGACCAAATGACTGCTCAGGAAATACTAGGCACAAAGGGTGTACCAAATATCCGTGAACTGCAATATACACCTTGGTTTCAATAATAAAACAGAAATCGACCAAGGAATTTCCGTACATGCAGGAAATCTCCCCGAATGCTGTGTTCGGTGTATCACGGGTATAGGGCGGCAGACTCGGCTTCCTATGGATAAAGGATTGAAAACCTAGAGGGGTCTCCCTTTATATACGCGATGGTACGGGGAGCACAAGTTCGCACTAGCGCTGTCTAAAGCCAAAAGGCGAGCGACAGCTGCTAGGTTTAAAGACGCCGGAACACGTCTCTAGCCTAGACCTCTAAAAATGTTTCGTTAGATTCCAATGCTGCCTTAGGTTAATTGAATAAATTTTACAATTGATCTTCAATTAAGTTTCAATTTTCAGGCCCTATCGTATGTAATGTCTTAAAATACTCTTAAATGCAAAGCTACATGCCACAGTCCAACATTTCGTTCGATGAAAACTAGTTACAGAAGAGTTGAGAGCTTTTACACAAACGAAATGATCGGAATACAAACAATGAGACCTCTAATGCAACTAATGAAATTGAAAACTTTTCATTCAAATCACTAATCACTAGCAAAATTGAAAAGATTACAATTTGCACTAATTAACAAAAAGAAAAAGAGATTTTTTTTTTAATTTTCAACGTTTGATAGCTAAATGCACTAAACAAACTGAAAACAAATGGAACAACTTGAGAAACGATATTGAGCGAGCAAAACAAACAAATTTCACTCAATGACACAAGCAATCAGATCCCAAATCGACCAAAGTCTCTCAAAACCAAGAAAAAGACTCAAAGGCTCCAATGGACCGTGTGATCTAGGCCCAAAGCAAGACCAAACGAAATTTGAATGAAGGAATGAACAATCACCCAAAAATCGCAACAAAACAGTGAACAACTACTAAGAGGATGCGGAGGAGCAATCAGAAATTTGACAGGACAAACGAAACACCAAAACTCCCAAGGAGGGCTCGATACACTAGGCCACTAGATGCCCTAGGGCTCAAAACGTGAAATCGATAGATAAAAGCAAACAACCAAAGGACAGAGTTGAATTCCCAGTCAAACAGGACTCCAACACACTCAGGTAGTCGGAAAATCAAGAAGAAAAGCACTGACCAGAACCAGAGAGCTCAAAACTAAGCAAACTCAAAACCCTACAGGAGTGGCGTGACTGTAAGGCTGCAACTGGCGCCAGAAAGCAATTGGCACGGGCTAAACAAAAGCAACGTGCACCAATTGGCGCGACTGTCGGGCTAAAAAGCGCGCCAGTCGAGTTTCTCAGCCAAAATTAAAAAAGAACTACTCCAGAAATAGATCAATGTAAACTAAGCAAACCAAGAAGCAAAAAACAGCAAAAGAACCCAGCCCAGAAGGCTAACCAAGCAAGGAAAATCATAAAATAATCAAACGAGACAATCCAAACGAGACAGTGAAATCTAGACGATCCCCAGCGGAGTCACCAAATTGTTGAGGAGGTAAATCCCCTCTACGGACAGAAGTGATCCCTACTAGCCCAGCAGGGGTCTAGCAACAATCAAAAATGTTACAACGCAAGTTCCTAGTTATGAATGAAAAGACTAAAGATGGAAGCCTACCTGGAATCCAATGCTATGATCTGAAGAAGAGAGCATTCCCGTTCCTCAGCCTCGGCAGATCACGATCCTCCACGATCTCCGCGGATGGACACCTTCACATGCAAGAAACAAACAGATACAAGCATAAAATCCGGCATACGCAACTAAGTATCAGTCAGAAAGGATAATACTCATATTAACATAATGGAAAACAGAGTGGAACCATAATCGTAATCATTCATTAAATAACAATCGAAAAGAGATTACAACCAATGTTCTGACGTCATGGTCTCCTTCGGATGGGTCTCCAGTTTTCCACGTCTCGCAAAGCTCGCCAGGGAAAGGGCAAACCTCTCCAGAGTCTCTCGACGATAGTATCCTTACTTGAATCGGCCTTAAGGGAAGAAAGAGGGCTCTTACAGCACAAAGGCTCTTGGGAATGTGGAGATTCAAAGCTTAGGAACTTCAATACTAGCTTGCCATGGAATTGAGCAGGCTTTTATAGATGGAAAAGGAGGGAGTTGGGATCCCTATTATTGTGGGATTGGCCCTATCAACAAGGAAGGTTCCATGGGAGGTGGCAAACCACTTCCCTTCCATAGAACTCCCGCAGCCAAACTTCCCAACTCAAGATAGGCAATGGTTTCTGAGTTGGTTGAAACACAACTTCCGCCATATTTGTTTAAAAAACACTCCTTAAATTGGCTGGCGCGACTACTGCTCTGGGACAGAGCGCCAGTTGGCGCAGCCTCTTTGCAGGATTTTCCACATTGGCGTGAGTGCTGAACTGTCTGCCCACGCCAGTGCAAAAGGAGGTGTTTTTCATGATTTTTGCAAGGAGATGTCTTTAGGGCAATTGAAGCTCATGCTTAGAGGAATGCATTGATGATGTTTTCAAGGCATGACAATGTTCACAGGTCACAAAATGGGTCCTCCATTGTGCGGGACAGGGAATGGTAGGGACGGTGACAAATTACTGTGTAACAATTTGCAATCATGGATAAATTGATGCCCAAAGCTTGATGATTTGACTCTGATAAAATTCTTGCTAGCCCCTGCCCTTTAATCAACTTAGTGGGTCTGATGTCCAGATCATATTCTTGTATCTTTGCAATCCACCTACCCCTTTTTCCTTCACTGTCACCCTGAACGAGGATATCTTTAACCGATGTGATGGGTACAAATGTAGTGATGTGAGACTGCAGAATATAAATGCGAAATGCCTTGAGGGACTTTACCAGGGCATAGGCCTGCTTCTCCAATATATTGTATTTCAATTCTGCGTCATGAAGCACCTGACTAAAGAAAGCAATGGGTTGTTCATACCCATCCTCATTTTTCTGTAGGAGAACTCCAGCTACCGTATGAGGTGATGTGAAAGAGAAAATCATAAATGGTTTAGTGAAATCTAGCCTTGCCAGCATATGAGCCTCAGCAAATGCATTCTTTATCCTGGAAAAGGCGTGCCTCGATTTTGGTGACCATTTCACCTCATTATTATTTTTTAACATATCTTTTATATGCCTAACTATCTCAGCATAGTTAGGGATAAATCCTCTCAGAAAATTTATACGCCCTAAGAACACATGGACTACTTTCTTATTCCTGGGGAGGGAGATGCCATTTATAACCTCCACTCTTTTAGGATCAATCTTGACCCCATCCTTAGTTACAATGTGTCCTAGGAGCTTACCCTCTTCTAATGCAAACAAATATCTCTGAGGATTTAGGGAAAGACCATACCTTCTGCATTTCTCAAAAGTTCTCTGTAAATGTTGAATGTGCTCGGCATCATCTTTCGAAAATACTATAATATCGTTCAGATAGACCACCAGAAATTTATCTTTTTCCCCAACAAAAGCTATGTCCATAGCCCTCTGAAATGTGGCTCCTGCGTTAATCAGCCCAAAAGGCATCCTAGTGTACATGAATGTACCCTAGGGTGTGGTGAAAGCAGTCTTCTGCTGGTCTTCTGGGAGTACAGCCACCTGGTTATAACCCAAAAAACCATCCATCATAGACATCCTATAGGCCCCCACCACTTTCTGTAGAATGTGTCCATCTTTGGTAATGGGTAATTGTCTTTCAGGGAGGCTCTATTCAAATTTCTGAAATCCACGCACAACCTTATTTCTCCATTTTTCTTTCGGACAGGGACTAGATTTTCCACCCATTCAGAGTACTTCAATGACACAATTATTTTAGCCTTTAACAGCTTCTTGATTTCTTTCTCAATGGAGGGGAGTAGTAGAGGGTTTATTTGTCTGAGCTTCTGCTTGTGAAGCCTTGCATCTGCCTTCAGGGGAATTTCATGCTGCAAAATGATGATATCAAACATCTTCGGGTCTTGATAGGACCATGAAAATACATCCTTATAAGACTGAAATAATTGTAGGTTCTTCTCCTTATAGTCGTCCAGGACCTTTCTGGATAATTTCACAATTTTGGGTTCAGCCTCAGTACCCAGATTTAGGTCTTCTACCTGGTTTTCATATGTCGTTTTGCTGGGCTGCCTAGGGACATCATTTTTGTCAAACAACCTTTCTAGGGGCACCAGGCCTCTAGGGATGAAATTTCCCTTCAGCTGTAACACTTTGCTCCCGGGCATTTTTTCTTCCCACTTGTTTTCCGATTGGTTCTCAACATCATCCCCCTTACAACAGTCGATTTCCATATTAGAGAACTCCCCAAATGTCTCTAGAAACCTTTTCACTTGTTCATCGTCCTCAAACACTTTCCAGTGTTTGACATTGTCTGGAATCAAAGGTCGGTACCTTACTTCTATCTCATACCTCAGGAGGGGATTTTGGGGTGGCTGGAAGGTGCTAGCAGCTACTGCAAGTGAATCTGCCATCTTGTTCTGCTCCCGGGGCATGAACTGAATATTAAAAACTGAGAAAAATTTCTCCACCATGTCCCATAATTCATTCTTGTAAGCTCTTAAACGAGGATGTTTAGCTTGACATTGATTTCTGATCTTTCGGACCACTAATTCTGAATCACCCAAGACCTTCAGGGTTTGTATATTCATATTCCTGGCTGCCTGTAGCCCCAGCAAAAGTGCTTCATACTCAGCCACGTTATTGGTGGCTTCATACTCTAATTTGAAGGACAGTGGGATCCATTTACCTGTAGGGGAAATCAATAAAACTCCAGCACCATTACCTTCCTTTGAATTTGCCCCATCGAAATGTAGAGTCCATACCCCTGTTTCGAGACCTTCTGAGGATTTTTGAGTCCTCATCTGACATAAGGAAGGTTCCTGAGCATAACTGTAATCTTCTTCTAACATCAAGCATGAAAAATATCTATCCTTACTGTAGACCGGTGAATTTTCTGAACTGTCAGCTTTGGTAACCGTTTTTAGAAATCTGGTCTCCCTGTATAATCTCCTCTCCTGCCCGCCAAAGATTGGGATGGTGGCATATGTTAGATCTAGTTTGATTGACCCACCAATTTTTGTTCCCCGGGACCTTGATAGTAGCATACCAAAACGGGATGGAATGTCAGCGACCACAATGTCCATTACTACCCTTTTAGCTGGGATTTGGGCCAGGTTGACCACCAGGTCCTTAATCATGCCCAGGCACTTAACCCTTTTGGAGTCAAATGAGTATAGATCTTGATACAGACGAGTGATCTGGAGTCCTAATTGTTCCATGACAGATAGAGGCATTAGATTGTGGGAGGCTCCAGAGTCTAACATGCAATTGTGGAGCAATAGGTCATGGATCACCAAAGACACGTAAAAGGGAGGTGTAGAGGGGTCTAATTCTTCGACATGTGGACCAAAAACTACCATAGGTATTTCTTCTTGTAAGTTGAGATTGTCAGGGATGTGTGTTACTTCTGGGGGAAGCATGAAGGACGTGACCTGGGACTGATATGCAGGTTGCTTTAACAATTCGGTTAGGGGAACTGGGATTTTCACTTTCTCAAGTTCTTTCTGTAAACTTAAAGAAGAGGAGGACCTATCTACTGCCACTTCCTTTGTTTCTTTATCTTTTGACTCTTCACTTTGAGGGGGAGGCTTAACTTCTTTTTCGGTAAGCTTATCATTAGGGTGTGCAGCTACTTGTGAAGATGAAGGCATTTGATTATCAGACTACAGAGATGGCTTAAGGGGCCTCTTACCTTTGTCTAGGGTCTTTTGTGGTGTTGCCTCCTTTCGAGCAGGTGCTTCTTCTTGCGATGTGTCCTCCTCCTGATCCTGAGTGCGAGTTCTCTTCCTGGAAGATCTGAGGTCATATCTTCTATTGAATTGAGCTTACATGAAGTCGACGAACTATTTGCAGTAATCCTCAACCTTAGGATCTTCAGTGTCTTCGTTAGCCTTTCCCTCTATGTGTGCCTGCACCTCTATTTCGTTACTTTCATGTAAAGTACATTCTAATTCATCACTGTTTGAGAAAGCAAGGTAAGCCTCTTCTTGCTCATAAGCCGCATCTTCGATAGAGCCCTCTACTTGCCCTTCCAAATAGAGGGGGTGTGGAACTTGGTCTTGCTGCTCCTTTTGTCCCCTCTGCAGTATCTGCAAGGGTGGCTTTCTGTATTGAGGGTTAAAACCTCTGTTAGGAGCATTTTGGAAATTCTTGGAGGATGAATTCTTTGCCTCCATTTCGAGCTTTACTAGCTTGCTTGATAGATTCTTGATCATTTTTTTCATCTCCTTAATCCTGTCGTTTGTTGAATCTCTATCTTGGCCTGAGGTGGATACCTCTTCCTTTCCCCTTCTTCTTGTATCTTGCTCAGATTTTCCCCTAGACTTACCAGTGGAGGCAAAGTTTGCTTCGAGCTCCAGTGCATCTGTCTGAGCATCATCCAGGGTGGCTGGCTTTCTTTCTCTCAGAGAGAAGCCAAATTCAGAATCAAATGCTGCCACAAAAACGACCTTGGCAGCGGTCTGGTGAGGCTTCATATCGGCGGGGAGACTCAGGTACAATTTGTTAAATCTTCTGATAAACTCTGACACCCCTTCATTATGTTTCCTTTTCAGAGTGTTGAATTCGGTAAGAACATTACCATGATCTTTCTTTTCTCCCCATTTTTTGATGAAAGAATCCTCCATTCCCTCCCATGTGTTGATAGAACGAGCTCCAAGTGTTTTGAACCATTTTCTAGCTTCCCCATCTAAGGATTGCACGAACATCCTTAGGACCACATCCAGATATTCCACATTGAAATTCTCTGCGAAAGAGAAAAAGACTTCGATATGTTTCTAGGCTTCAATCTCATTCTCACCATTGAATTTGGGCAGAATCTTCAAATAGTCTTGTGGCAAGTCATTTAGTACTGCAGGTAGCTCCAAAGGAGCATATCTGTTTTGCAGGAAACCAGGGACATTAGCCATTGGAGGAGGAGGTGGAGGTAATGCAAGAATCTGAGCCGTAAGAGGAGGAGAAGAAGGTGGAAGTGAAGTATGGATAATGATGGGGATGTAGTGAACAGCGGCTTGAGGGGTTGACAAGAATGCCGGGCTGTGAACAGCAGATACTTCAGTAACTTCCTTAATCTCCTCAACTTCAGGGGTTGGGTGGAAAGAGTAATGCGAAGTATTGCTAGACTCAGCTTCGTCTTTGATATGGACACCTCCCCGAGGTGGGCTCTCTGAATAGTAACCAGTATCTCTTATGATGGAGTCAGGGCCTTGTATTTGGGCGATTTGAGAGGAAGAGGACGGAAGATATGGAAAGTTTTCTAGGGAGAATTCGGGAATCTTGGTATGAACTGACTGCCTTTCCCTCCAGCACCTTCTATGTAGGATCCTTTCTGAGTCAAACACAACACAGAAGGTGTCTTTGGCTGAGATGTATCTAACCTCAAGTGCGGCTTACGAGAAGCCAGGACTGCAAACAAATTAACTTACAACACAAATGTGGAGTCTCCAAGGTGAGGAATGTACAACTCTCAACTCTTCATGCTCACCTAACTGAAGAGTGAATAGGTTTGTCGAGGCCCAGGGATTTTAATTTATTTCGACTTCGTCCCCGACAACGGCGCCAGAAAGATGTTGTAGCTCCTAGAGACAGCCTTGAGTTGCCAAAGACCAGTGGCTAGGACATCTTAAACAGTAGGGAGTACAAAGTGTATTTCAGGCTTATTATCAACTTATGACTCTCTACCTTTTCAACTTGTGCAAAGCATCATCATATGGATGGGACCAAACTACCTTCGGATTTAGCAAGCTATAAAGACACTATAAAGACAAGAAGGGAATCTTCAATACATATATACTTCAGACAACTTAGAGACAGCTTTCATCAGAGAGGGCCAGTTTCTCAAAGACATATAGGTATTTTAAACAGAAAAATATTTGGGATGCAGAAAGTGAAAGGGGAGTACTAACTACCAATGAAATGGTGCTCGGAAAACATATTTCAACATAATATGGGCTTAGGAACTAAGAATCCATACATATCAATCAGTTCAATGAGAGTAACATTCCACGATGTTTAATACAGAGGAAATATGAATGATGTGTTTAGCGGAACGACATATCGTGTATGAGCCATATTTAAAGCAACATAGACCAGTAAAGCATGAGTATCAGACAGTGATAAATTCATACCCGAGGTGGCAAGTTACTCGCATTCCAAGACACGATAAAAGGAAATTGAAAACAGTGGAGAGAACAATGATACAATATCACAAAGGAAGAGTCACGAACTATATAGCATTAAGACTGGAATCCTCCTACATAACTAGAACTTCTCTTCACCGAAACCCCATGGGCTCTGTGTATTTGCATTGATAATTCTACGACAAGCATAAAAAAATTTTACACTGCCATTTTCTTCAGGAAATCTGGAACCCTTTTTTCTCCTCTGATCTTCCTTATATAGACCTCTTCCTATCTAAGCGAGAAGATATTTTTGAGAAAATATCTTCTTCGCATGACCAAAATCTGTTAAAGGTCCTTATCAGAACAATCAAAACTTATGGTGAGGAATAAAGCCTCCCATCATGGATAGTCAGGCCCTTGGCCGTTTTTAAAACAGGAAATTAAACAAAAGTCTGGTAACAGTAAAATGCTGGAGTGAAGTAAACAGCCCACTCGAAACTTAAAAGTAACTAATTCAGTAAAAATTAAATGGGCCGCTGAGGCCAAATCATGATTTGACATGATTTCATAGGTGTGGAAGGGTTGAGGCCGTTGCTGATGCTGATGGTGGGATGTTCGCTGATGAGCTGGCGATCCGGGTGGCGAACGGAGCCCATTTTTGCCGGTTGCTCTATGAAGTAAAAGCATTGGGTAGAAACCCTTCTCAGGGACATAGCATGAAAATGGAAGCTTTAAATAATCTGTCCTTTTTTTAAAAGAAATCCTATTAGAATTAAACCTGGAGGGCATAGTTCTCTTGTGCATTGTACTCTCTGTTTTCAAATTTTGAATTTGAATTTAAAATCTTTTGTGCCAGACATTGAATTCATAGGTCTTTGACTGATACTCTTTGCTTCGTCATTAATGTCTTCATCTGCAAAAATCTGCTCCTTGAATGATTCTGAAGGGTTTGGTGGATTTTGAACCCTATTTCTTCCATGGATGTCATGTCGAGATAGCTCCCATGACTTTTCTTCATAATTGTAGCTTCTGTAGAGTAGCCCTTCGATGTGCTCTGCTATGGCAGTCTAGGTTGTATATTATGATAATTTTTCCATCGCTAAAACCCTGCAAAATCTGCAAACTTGTTAAGAAAACTGTGCACGGGGAGGTGGAAGTGGTGGGGGATAATGAGGAGTGACAGCACTGCATGATGGACCAGGGTAAAAAGTAAGGCGGTGGTAGAAAATACAGCGTAACAGTGTTTTCTGCATAAAAACGGTGAAAAAGGAAATGGTACGGTGTATGATATGGTTTGGTGGGGAAATGCATCGTGGGCCGTTCGATCGTGGTCTACTGGTGGGGATCGACGGTGGAGAATGGTCCGTGGAACAACTTATGCGCATGACGGAATACATATGAAACATTGAAATTTTAATGTAAAATGTGAAACGTTTAGACTTTGGTGGAAATGCAAAGGAAACACATGAAATGCAACGGAAATGTGCATGAGGGGTACGGGAATGAATGGACAAGGTGGGACCCAATACGGAAAGCGCGGATCGCAAAGGCGAAAAGTGCGATGGCGGAAAGTGGCATGAATCAAAAAACTGCGCTTTGCGCTTTTGCGATGGGGCGGATCTGCGATGGGTGCAATTTGCGATGATCGCAAATCGCGAAGGCGGAAAGTACGATGGCGGAAAGTGGCATGAATCAGAAAACTGCGCTTTGCGCTTTTGCGATGGGGCGGATCTGCGATGGGTGAGATTTGCGATGATCGCAAATCGTGAAGGCGGAAAGTGCGATGGCGGAAAGTGGCACCAATCAGAAAACTGCACTTTGCGCTTTTGCAATGGGGCGGATCTGCGATGGGTGCAATTTGCGATGATCACAAATCGTGAAGGCAGAAAGTGCGATGGCGGAAAGTGGCACCAATCAGAAAAATGTGCTTTGCGCTTTTGCGATGGGGCGGATCTGCGATGGGTACGATTTGCGATGATCCAAAATCACAAAGGTGGAAAGTGCGATGGCGGAGAGTGGCATGAATGCGATTTGCGATGGAGAGTGGCACCAGAAAGAAACCTTGCACCTTTTTAAAATTACTATTCCCCCTTTTCTCTATACTTCAGCCTTTTCGTATTAACTCCGCCTTTGGCTTTTATGTATGTGGCTTCCTTTACCTTGTTTCGCTTCGACCATCTCTTCAAATATTTCGCTCTTTGATATAATGTTCCACCCATAGCCTATTAACATTTAATAAATCAATGACTTATGAGTCAATATTGATCAACAAGTAGATGCATATGCGGTCCATATAGTGACTACAATTACCAAATATATTTCAGTGAAGATGTGAAGATGATCTCTCATTAGGTCCTAATTACTTAAAGCATCATTAATTAGCTTTCCAAATGAATAAAATATGTTAACAAATTAGTAAAAACTAGGAAAACAAATCATGCTTTAAAAAATATGGCACAATGAGTCACACTCTGAGATTTATTTAATTACTCATCAAGTGTCGCTACAACATATATATGATCACCATTACCATATAAATGGGACATGTGACCATCATTTTGGTTTCGCCAATGACATTCCACATCATGAGCATTGTTTAGGGTTGATTGTGTTGATTTTTTTTAAACAAATGATTTATAAATTTTATGGAAATTATAGACACAATTTATAATCACATTACAAGATCATGATGTATGGATATTCCTTATCATTTCTTAGATACTCACAACTTACTAACACCTAATAGATTGATATATACATCATATAGAATTTACCCCTAGAATGCCACATGTATCCTAAAACAAATTAGTTGTATGGAAATTGTTATGGTGCATATATGATGTGTATTACAGTTTATCTTATAATTTTGTTGAAGTAGCATACGACAATTTACATAGTGATATGAGAACCACTCTCTAGACTATACATCGATTTTGTACACATGGCTTTTCAGTTGCTTTTTAAGATATATCATTGGTGATGCTCACATGATTATATAATGAACCATTAAGTTGAACTATGAAATTATTCCTCACAACACACACATATTGATGAATTAATAATTTTTCTCATATAATTTTTTTAATCTATTTTGAAAAAAAATAATTTATATATAATTATTTCTAAGAAGAACAAGAGAGAGTTCCTTACCATATCTTTGTAAAACATATAATAGCGACGTTTGGAGGCAGCCGTCTAGCGACGCTTTGGGGCATAGTGTCACAATTGCAACACTTTTTCTAAGTGTCGGTATTGCAACACTTTTCTCTAAATGTCGGTATAGCGACGGTTTCCCAAGATCAATGGCCCAAAGTGAACCCGATAACTTACCTTTTCCCCGCACCTTTCCTTTTGATCGTGGTCGTTCGCTCGTTGAATCCAGATCCGACGACGCTAATACATTTTCACGCTCATAAAGTAATCGTTTGATGTTTTGGCAAAGCCGCGCGAAATGGGTGGTTTTTCCAAACCACCCGCGCTTACGTGTTGCCACCACATTGTATCGCGTTCGAAAAGCTAGTTTCTGCTTACCACCATTTACCCTCGCGAATACCACTGGCGGTATTCCCTAAACCTCACCCGTTTAACCCGAGTTTAATGTCATTTAACTATGGTTATACCATCGTTTAATACATTAAAATTATATTTTTCATTCAAATTTTCACCTTTTCGCTTTAAACCTGTAAAAACACTGCAGAACTGTTTTTCCTTAAAATCATGTCGTTTGAACCCTGAGAAACTTTGCAGAGCCATTTTCAACCTAATAGTACCATTTTTCGACACCCATTGCCCTGAATTTCCATTACAAAGTACTACATTGTCCTCTGCGAAGCCATTTTCAAAAAATTGAAGACTGAGCACCTCTGCAACGTCTTCAACCGAATTTCGCTGGTTCTCCAGGTAATTTTCTTCGAAGTTGCCCTCTGAGATTTCAAAATTCCTGTCGATTTCAAATAATTACCAAAGTTACTGCAAAAAAGTGTCCATTTTTCAGGGGAAACTCTGTCAAAATTTCCCTGGAATCCCTAATTGCCCTTTCTCGCAGTTTTTTCCATACCCTGGTCTGTTTTGCTGTTGAAATTTATTTTAAATACACATTATGAGCATTAAATTCCTTGCATTTCCTAAAAACCCTGCTCAGAAACCCCATTTTCAGTAGAAATTCACCAAGAAACCCCTGTTTCTCGTAAAGGAACTTAGCAAACTGTTTAAGCTTGCTTTGTTCATTATTAAAAATGACCAAGAAACAGGTAACCCCCAAGAATGGAGGCCCAAAATCTCAAAAGAAGTCTTCTGCAAAGATTCCTCAGCCTATGTCCTTCAAAATCGACAAACCAACTCCTATACTCACGGCTGATTCTACAGAAGTGGTCAGACCAGTCCAGCCTCCAGTCATTTCTCTAGAGAACAACCCTTTAGTTGATCTGGACTATAGAATACTAGACCCTAATGTAGAATTTAACCTGCTTGATGTCTATAATTGGTGTTATGGAAAATCAGTGGAAAAGGGTGACAAAGATATTCCAATTTGGGAATCCAATCTACCTAGATATATTGTCCCTCTCACTCATTCTGTTCCTGACTTTATCAGATTATGCCAAGCCTATTATATGCCAGAACAAAGATGTATTGTAAACAAAGAAAAAGATACCCTGTTTTACATCACTGAAGAGTCGATAAATTCCCCAATTCTGCTTCCCTATCAATAGAAGATTTAACCCAACTATATCTTGACTTGGATTTCAATGCTAGATTCAAAATATACTAGAATTTTTGTCCAAATCAAGTTGATATTCCTAAGTTAAATCATCCTTTCGACACCGTTGATTTCCCAGATGAAACTAGACAGATTGTCTCAATGCTCTCCTTCATACTAGGATACGCCAGTGATGAATTCACTGATGTGGCTATCCTAGGTTTTCTGTCAACTCTAAGCCCTGGTCAATCACCATCCATTCAGTTCAATTTTGCTAGATTTATTGCTGAAAGTATGCATTATCAGTTATCCAGATTATCAGAAGAAGAATTTTTCAGATACTCCTCATCTACTCCACCTCTTCCTATATTATCAAACAGATAAGTTTCCAATTGAATGTAAGAAAGTGGATGCAAAAGGAAAAGTTCTATCAGTAGTATTTTGGTCATCTATTTTAAGGAAATGGAACAGAAAGTATAGTTTTACAGATATCAATGACTCATTTATAGCCCCTGTTATGTATCTCTTGGAAAAAGAGGAGATCCCTAAGATCAATGATGAGACAAGAAGAATTCTGCAGTTATCAGAGAGCTGCAAAACTGGAGATTGGTATTTATATAAAAATCATACAGAAATCAGAGTGTATGGCTCATCCCTGGCCCCATATAAGTTACCCAGATTTGTTACTACAAGAATATTTGCCTTAGAATATCTGAGACAACTATTGATTGTAGATGAAATAAACTTCATAGCTTTCAAGAAAAAGACCCAATTTAAGCTAAAAAATCAAATTGGGCCATTCATTGTGAATAGCAGAGAAGCTGCCAATGAGATAAATGTCAAACTTAAAGAGTATAAGTTCCCATGCAGTTTTACATGGAAGTATGACCCACAAAGTATTTTGAGTGCAATAAGGGTAAAATGTAAGTTTCATGTTTACTTGCATGATCCTAAGCCCCATATTGAAAGATATGTAAATAAAATTGAATGGGATCCAAACACCCTATCGGATGATGATTCACAGGCAGTACAGGTAATACAGGTAGACAGTGGCAAAGGCAAATAGATTGAACAGACAGTACAGGTGGCTTCTACAAGCAAAGATACTGATAATGTACATAAAAGAGACAGAGAAGGAGATAGTTTCATAGCTGAGACTATTGAGGACATAAAATTCAGAACTCCTTATATTAAAATAAGCTAGTCAACAGAAGAAGAAAAGGATAAGGCTGTAAATATTGATATAAATGATGAAGCAACAAGAATAGTCACTCAAACATTAAAAGAGCTTCAAAATGTAAAAATAGGAACACAAAAAAAAGATACAGGTCATGAAGGAAAACTAGGCTACTGTCGATTTGCCTCCTTCTTCTTAGGAAACTGACAATACAGAGTCAAAGATTCAGATCAGATTCAGACAGATTAAAGAGAAGAATGAAGAGCTCAAGAATCAAGCTCATTCTAGATTTCTTAAGGAAAAGTCTGGAAACAAAGACAGGCTTCTTTCAGCATTTGATTATTCATCCAATAAATTGGTAATGTCATTCTTGAAGCCTACAGTGGCTGAGCCAAAATCAGTGGCAGATTATTCCAAAACAGATCTTGAACTGGATGCATATGCCATTCATGAATTAGATCAAATTGAATTTCATAGGAGCAATACTGAAATGCTATATTCCAAAATTGTCAGTAAAACTATGAAATAAATTAGGCTTGAGAAAACAGTGCTCAACCTCCAAAATCAAATGAGGTTGGACAAAGCCTCACTATATGCTAATAATTTAAGAATAAAAGCACTAGAAGATATAGTGATTGAAGCAGGGGGTGACCCAGCCAACATTGAAGGGGCAAAAGTCTTAATTAAATAGAAAAATGAGGATATAGTTGCTCTTAGAAAACAATTGAAGTTGCCTCAGAGTGAAAACTCTCAAGCAAAAGAAATTCTACAGCAAAAAATAGAGAATGATGATTTAAAGCAGCTTGTACATCAAATGACAGATCGGATAAAAACAATGGAAAGTCAAATAGAAGCTCTAATGAAAAATAATGAAGAACTAAGAAAAGCATAACCAATGGTCATTCCTACAGTGATCCCCACTGTAAACACTGCTATACCATCTACTTTGGCAGAACACTTGGCACCGAAAGGAGTACTTCCAACTGCAATGCCAATTACTTCTCTAATCTCTGCCTCTTCTTCTTCATCCTCACAGAGGAGCACACTAAAAGACCAAGATAATTAGATTCTTAGTTTGAAAGGCACTATTAAAAATTTAGAAAAATCCAAAAATGATGCCTTGATTACTTCTAGAGGACATGAGCAAAGGGCTGATCGACTACAAGAACAGGTAAAGATTCTGCAAGCACAAGTAAATCTTACAGATCAAGTGGCCTTTATAAAAAATCATTTATGGACCAAAATTATTGATGGCATTCATTCTCAATGGCCTTCAATTCGGATAACTTATGAACAGAGGGAGTTACTCCAAGTTGCTAGTGCAGAGATTGATAAGACTAAGAGGGAAACTGACTAAAAACCAGCCCAAGCAATCCAACTCATAGCTTTTTTAAACAGTAAAACCAGGGAAGAGTTGGAAGAATTGAAAATTGTTGATAGAACAGAAACCATTCTTGAAATCAAAAAGGTCCTGAACAAAAGAGACATAATGAGAATTATAGAGGACCAGTGTAAAGACATGAATTTATCCATCTCAAGATTTTTATCCAAATACAAAACATTGTCAGAAGCAGGTTTTCCTGATAATCATGCATTGAATGACAAGTTAATGCCTCAGAAATATTATGATCTAAAAATCAGAAATCATGCAAAAGAGCAAGCCAGACAACAACTGCCTCAAGGATCACCAACAGGAAAAATACTTCTTCAGTATTTTGAAAATATGTTCTTTTTAGATAATGAGATCAGGCATATGTTCATTATCAAGCCTAACTTTTCGAAGTATATAGAGGCAGATGAAAGTTACAGAAAATTGAAGACTATGAAGATCCCCTCTGCAGAAAAGTGGCAAGAATTCACAGATCTGTTATGAATTTAATGGATAAAAAACAGGAAATTCACTTGGAAATTCATTTTTTACTGTTACCTCAAATGGTAAAAATACAGGATTAAAGTGCACAACAATAATCAGTTCAAATTAGAATAATCAGTTCTATTTTTGCTTGTAAAAAGGTAACAGCTTGCAAACTGTTTTGCAGCTGTCCCTCTTTTTAAGTTTTCTTTCCTATTTTTTATTAAAAAATTATCTCAATTCCTGAGATATTTTGTAAACATTTTTTTGTATAAATACTTCACAATTCGAAGTATTTAGTGTGAATAAAATTTCTCAAGACAACTATAGTTCGTGCTCTCTACTTGGCATTTTAATGTTTTCTACTTTGTTCGTGCTCTCTACTTGGCCATTGGCCTGTGGGTGATATGGAGTTGTAATTTTGTGCTGAATGTGGTAGTTTTGCAATGTTTCAGCTAATTTATTACCTACAAATTGTGGTCCTCCATCCGTGATTATGTCCCTTGGGAGACCATAGCGCACAAATATTTGGAAAAGAAACTGTACTACAGAGTCCTCTGTAGCTTTTGAAACTGCCTCTGCTTCGACCCACTTAGTGACATATTCGGTTGCAACTAGGATGTATGTTTTTTGGTTTGAGGGAGGACTAATAGGGCCAACAAAATCAAGTGCCCATCGTTCAAATGGTTCAATCACTAGTTGAGGGTTCAAAGGCATTTCATCAGACTGCCCAGGGCGTCCTGCCCTTTGGCAGCTATCAGAGGCCTGCACGAATTTTTTGGCATCCTTAAAGATGGTAGGCCAGTAATAGCCTATTCGTAAAACCTTATGGGCAGTTCTACAGTTCCCAGTTAGATCCCCTTCTTCAATCTTCTTATTTGTAGCTTAAGGATTCTTAAGTGCCCTTTTGCTCATATTCCATCCACTCCATCAAATCAAGCCTATACATAGTCTTAGAAGGTCACCTATCTTGCCCTTAGCACATTTGCATCTCTGAGCCTTATTTCTTAGTTCTGCTTGCCTAGAGAGTTGACTCCATTGCCCAATATTCTGGTAGATCCTTCTCGTTTACCTTGAAATCTCTTTATTCCCACCAATATTTTAAAATAAAAACCAAATACACAATCATAGCTAGCCTAATATATGTTACTAAAACAAAGCTAAATCATACTGAGAGATCCCTCTCTAGAGTTCAAGAAGGCTAGATCTTGAATTCCCAAAGTGGTTCTTGGTTACCCTTGGTGTTCTTAACTACAAAAATCCCTATCCCACAACCTGAGAATTACTAGGGTGATAACAAGCCTTGGGGGTATTATGATCCTTGAAGGAAACTCCCACAGCTAGAAGAGTTGACAGAGAAAATTGGATCGAGTACAAAGGTGTGGCAGGTGGGTTTTACCCTGCACCAATTGTTATGGTGCATATATGATGTGTATTACAGTTTATCTTATAATTTTGCTGAAGTAGCATACAACAATTTACATAGTGATATGAGAACCACTCTCTAGAGTATACATCGATTTTGTACACATGGCTTTTCAGTTGCTTTTTAAGATATATCATGGGTGATGATCACATGATTATATAATGAACCATTAAGTTGAACTATATAATTATTCCTCACAACACAGACATATTGATGAATTAATAATTTTTCTCATATAATTTTTTTAATCTATTTTGAAAAAAATATATATATATATATATATATATATATATATATATATATATATATATATAATTATATCTAAGAAGAACAAGACAAAATTCTTTACCATATCTTCGTAAAACATATAATAGCAAGAAAATTAATCTATTGAAATTTCATTTCCAAACATATTCATGGAGTAAAATGAAGATTAAAAGGAGATATTCATGGATTTACCTATAATATCACCTCATAATTAAGAATGTAAATGTACAATATTGATGATACATAGGTTAGGAGAAAATTAATCTATTGAAATTTCATTTCCAAACATATTCATGGAGTAAAATGAGGATTAAAAAGAGATATTTATGAATTTACTTATAACATCACCTCATAAAAGTGTAAATGTCCAATATTGATAAAATTTATTTATATATGATAAGTAATAAACCTTTATCTCACATGTATCATATAATCTTATAAACAAACAATTGCATCGGGGGTGCAATCCTCAAAACTTTTAAACTGTCTAATGTATATGTACCTATTTAAAGTATTTGGGGCCCACATTACAAATGCCCAAAGTGAAATATTTGCGCATATGTTATATATGAGCCAATGGTTTAAATAACTATCGGGCGGTGAAACAAAACTTATAACAAAATATTAATAAAACTATATCATGCGTTTGGACTTCGAAAAAAATAAACCCGATTTCAATCACAAATTCGAATTCCAAAATAGCCTGCTGATGTCACCCTAATTTGTGACGCGAAAAATTCATAGAATACACCATATAAAAATTCGGGTCCGTGTTTTGGCTTTTCGTACAGAGGAAAACTATGAAGCGAAAATTAAATTAAGTCTGCCCTATAATGTTTCAGGTTTGGAATTCCACAATGCAGACGGGCCAAAAAATAACGTGATCGAATCGCCTGCTTCCACGTGGATGGCTGATTTGGTCTGTGGTCTCTGGGACCACATTCTTCTGAATTAAAATCTCCCGCATTTACTATTAAATTGCTCTGTTTCCAAAACAATACAACGCTCTATTTTTAAGTGTGTAGGGACTGTGATTTCAAAACCAAAATTGACTATTCATCAGTTTTAGAAAGTGGCTGTTTGACAGAGCCATTCAAATAGATTTAAAAAGCGGCTAGAGTACAGGGTAGTTGAAATTAAAATTTCAACATCCCTCATTCACTGAGAATACCCTCCTTGGTGCCTTCTTCGCTGGACTACGATGTGTTCATCAACAGTCGTGAACCCGATGTCCATTTCTTCGTCAGGCATCTTCACAACAGTCTTGTTTCCAGAGGATTGCGAGTCTTTCTCGACAGCATAGAATTGTAGGCTGGACAATCCATACCTTCACAAATCAAAGACGCAATTAAAGGAGCCTCTCTCATTAATACTATTTTCTCTCCAAATTATGCGCAATCACAAAGGTGCCTCCATTAACTACTCCTCGCGTTGCTCTGTAAGCCGACCATTTTTGCAAAGGCATATAACTATCATTTATTGCATATAAGTGTCGTTATACCGACGGCGGCCAGAGCATCACTATTGCAACGGATCCATCTAAACGTCGTAATTGCAACAATCAAACAAAGCATCGCTATTGTGACGGCTGCCTCCAAACGTCGCAATTGCGACACTTAGACATTGTGTCACAATTGCGACGTTTGGAAGCAGCCGTCGCAATAGCGATGCTTTGGGGCATAGTGTTGCAATTGCGACGTCTTCCTTCAAACGTCGCAATTGCGACACTTTGTCTAAGTGTCGGTATTGCGACACATTTCTCTGGACGTCAGTATAGCGACGGTTTCGGGCGGGATTGAAAAAATTTGGGGAAATTTCTGACATTTGGTCAAAAGTGTCGGAATTTCCGCCAAATGTACTAGTGAATTTACCTAATGGGAATGCCAAAATTTCCAATGTGGTTAATCAAGGGGGAGGCTACGAGATATCTCTGCCCCTTTTTGTATTTGAAAATGGAATTGTGTCTGACTCCTTTACCACCTTTATATAATAAGTTGGTAACATTAAGTAGAGTGTTCATGTCCCTAGGGGTCAACAACCTCTCCCTACCTGTGAACAAACACCTTTAAGCCATAAGGAGGCTAATCCTAATGTAACTTAAGGACTTGAATTGACCAGACATCTGCCCATGAGAGTTCTAATTCATGGTTACTTTATCATATGTTACAATTAGATCAAACATTGGTTGCCCAAATCAGAACTCATTTATCTCTTTTTATACCCCTTCAACATAGTGTGAATGTGAGCTTACCCTATGTGGTTATGCCTGAAACAAAGAATAATTCCACTAATTACCTTGGTTATAAGATTGATTAATACTACCCCTCCACACTTAGACTTAAATAAAAGATGTTTCCCATACATATGCCATAACTCCCTAAGTATGATGGATTTGAGAATCCCAAAGAGCATATCGATTTGTTGTTCTAATAAAGATTTCTAATGAATGGTGTTGGCTAAGTTATTTCCTTCCAATCCAATTTAACTAGGTCCAAGTGGATAGAATGGAACCTCCACTAATTCACATAACGCATTTAATAATATAAATCCTAAGTCCATTTACTAGTTTGGAAACCTCATCCACCAATCCAATTTTTCAAATAGTTTAACTATAAAAAAATGGAACGCCATTACCTAACTGATGAATATAAAATAGGGGAGTTAGGATTCCAAGATTGGCACAATAGAATAGATGGTAGGAAATCCAAAATAGGATTAAGGATAATTTCACTAAGGCCACTTAGATAGAAGCTTTCACTGAGGGTTGAAGAATATCTTATGTTTTAAGTGATAAGAGCTAAGCCACAAACCTCAGATCAGGCCATGTTCTTGCCTATCAAATAGAAAAAATCCATGTCTTGGATTTGTATTTTTACATTTTCATACTACATCCAAATCCTAGCTAGATAGAACCATACTCCTAATAATTAGAAAACTGTAAACCCACCGTGAACACCCAAAGAGAACCTCAAAAAGGAAATTCCCAAGCTCCTAGACCTAATCATCCAAATGTGCAGAATCCTCCAAAGAATTACTAGGATAGTAAAGGGGTACAAGCCAATGTGAATGTGAATTGAATTCAATCCTTTTATGAATGTTGACTTTATTTTGTTCTTCATGTGGCAAAATTTATAGTTGTCACAAATTTTGGATAGGAAACTTTTCCACTTTTCCCATTGCTTTCCGTCCTCCCTCCTTTTAAATCCCTCTCTATTCATTTTTATAGATACTTCACGACCACACTTAGTGTAATAATGATACAATAAAATAAAATTTCTCATTTCCCAATAAAATAGAACTACTGTTTTTTTTCCGAGGAAAACCTCATGGGGAAACCCAAGAGATGCTTCCCTACATTCTTGTACAACAACCCTAATAAATATGCTAGCATAGAGTAGTGACTATCATGCATGCAGGATTAAAATCATTTACCTGATGGCACAAAACTAGCTAATGCTCAGCAAAATTGGTGACAAACGGTTGAGCTAACCAATTGGGCAATGGTAAAACAACTTATTTGCATTTGGTTTCTAAAACAATGTCACTCACCCAACTCAATGGGCTGGATTAGAATATGAACAAGTGACCTTTGCTTGTAACAGCGTGGCTGGATGTATGCTAAAGAACAACAATGGATGTTCCAATCACACCATGGATGGCAGATGAGGATCCCGTAAAAGAAAGACTATGGAAATCATTTTAGGTCCATCTTGAGATGTCCTCCCATGTTATTCATAGTGGTATGATGTCCACCTTTTCCTTACAGCTCCTGGATAGCACACCATTGGTAGCGGCCTAAATATTCCTGATACCACTGCAACAATTCTTGTTGTTAGACATGTAGAATAACCAGTCATACCCAGGGATAGTGTAGGCGATGTGGGCCCATATTTCAGAGGTTTATCTATGATTGGGCAATCAGAAGCTCCCTAGAGAGCTATTTGAGCAAGACACAATGCTCCCCATCAATAGGAATAAAGTTTACATCAAATATGGCCATCTGGAAATGTTGGAAGGTATATACCTGACTTGTAGCCAAATTCTTCACATTCCAGGAGACTAATTTATGTGAACTTTTCAATGTTAAAATTATCCTTGGCCTAATTTAGCAATACAAAGAACCACAAAATCCAAAGAATTTTCAGTGTATAAGGTCATATAATTGCAATATTTACATCATAGTACACCTACAATGGTACCTATCCTACTTGTCTTCTAGAAAAGGACTCAATGGTACCTACCCTACTTTCTTAATATATTGATTTCATTCTCTTTGTAGGAGACATACTTTTATCTTGTATATTTCCATAGGTTTCATACTACCTATATTTCATTTGATTCTATTAATATATTAAGCATAAGTATCCCTTATTCACCATGCCTATATTTGTTATTTTTTTCCCAATGAAAACTTCACAGTGAAATTCAAGGGATTCTTCCCCACATTTGAGGATGATACCCCTAGTAAACTGATTGGTATACAAACTAACCAAGTTCCTAGAAACCTTGCTGATAGGTGGTTGAGAGAATCACTTGGGCTAGCAATTGCATCAATAACTTCCTCTATAGGAGAACTACTCTCTGTCAAAAAAACAAAATCAATGGTCAGCTGCCTGATGGAAAAAGAAAACATAAATAAAATGGCAGTTCATTGAAAATTAATGCATAATATTTTATGTAAATACCAATTGAAATCAACTTTCAGAATTGGGTATTTGCTTCAAGTTGCAGGTTAGGTTCATCAGACCATACTCCTGCAACCATAGCAGGAAGACTCTCCAACTGCCAAAAAAATAAAAATAAAATAAAAAATTAAAGTAATCAAAAAAGGAAAAAAAATGTCAAATAAGGTCATCATAGATGCCAGACATAGTTTTACATATTCCTCTAAGCCAAACGAAGCCTCTATACTGTCAGTAACCTAGTGAATTGACTATGGCTCAAAGTTTTTACTGAAAATTAAAAATTAGTTTTAGCATTCACTAGATACATAAAGGAACCTCTCAACTGTCTATAAATTGGTGGATCTACCAAATTTGAAATTTAATCTACTGAACTTCAAATTTGATATCACAAGAGTAACCATGGGCTTACAATCCATCATCTGAAATCTCATATGAATCTTGATTGCATACTTACACTGTTTAAGGAAGGCCTTCTCTAGAGCCTAGGCTCAAGAAATAATGCATAAAGCTGATGTCCTTCATATTGAATTGAGGTACTATCTGTGTCTGGCACAATGCATGTTGCATGTCTGAAAAAGCCCCAGGAGACAACCATGCATCGTACTACAGATTTACAATCGTAGATGGCACCAAATATCATCTGAATAACATCTTCAGGAAGGCTATCAAACAAATCTGGTTGTGTGTCTTCCATCTTCACTATAATTCTACAAGACATTCAATAAAATGTAAGTGAGATCATCAATCAACTCTTGCAAAAAATCCTTAAAAATATCCATTATGAATTGTTTAAGTTGAACGTCAAAATACCACTTTAAAGTCTTAGGCAAAGATAAACACATACCCGATGTTATACAATATAAATAGGGAAAAAATAGGTAATTTTTGAAAGCCTATAAAAGTGTTGGTGCACCCTCTTGTATACTTTACTGCCACGCCCTCATCCACAGACCATCATGCTGCACATAAATCAATGTTGTACATATCTGTTAATATTGCCACATGTATGTAAGGACCTACAGTACTACTTGTTATACCTTATACTGTACACTTGTTCAAAGAATTTCTATACCAAGGTTATGAATTTTGGATGTCCCAAAACTAATAAAGTTTTGCTATTATGAGTCAACTATTGATCACATCAGGATATGAAAGCAATTCCTATAAACTATTCCCTAACAATCTATGTAAACATTATAATTGCCATCTAACAAACCTGGTAATTTTTATTGGAGAATTTTCCATTCCCACTTAACTTTCTTCATCCATTTACGCTTATTAATATGCTGTGAAAAAACGTTTAAAAAGTTCAATAATACACCATAAACATGGAAAAGGACATTTCTTTTGGCAACAAAAATCACAAAAAGGGATGAGAAGAGCATGCCCTTTAATAAATGTATACCTGGTTTGTTTCTTGGTGGTAGAAGTGATCCATAGGGTCCTTTACACTGTCAAACTGTTTGAAGTGACCTAGGTCATGACAGCTACTACTGGGCAAGCCATGCAGTGAAAGTTCCTCCCTTTTCTGTTCCATATGCACTGTATCTTCCTCCATTTTTTGTTCCATATCAATTTTAATGAATATCAACTTAACTAAGTCAAAATCAACAACTTTCTAGCTTGCAATATTATCTTAATCATATTCTTCAACATTATTGCAAACTGATTCATCATCTTCATCTCTACGAACCACAAATATTTGTTGAGGTCCAACCTGCATAACAAACACAAAAAATTAACCTTTGGCAACAAAAGTAAATTCACACTATTTATTCTGTGATAGCCTGTTTATAATGTGGCAATGATACCAATGAAGAAATGGTAAGAGGTTACCATGGTTTAATGTAGACTCTCTGATCGAAAGCGTACACGATCTCCTTGTGGCTCAGTTTGCATCATCTCAATATTATTTTTAGCCTGAAAAGTAGAAACCAAAGTTAATAGAAAAGTTTGCGAAAAGAAATATAATAAACATAATAAATATGCTTAATAAAAATTATCGATGCCTGTGTCACGACTGGAACCTGAGAAGGTATAATCTCTTCAAGCAACCGTTGATGTGTAGAACATACCTGAAAATTCAATAATGTTAAGAGCCACACCATATAAAATTATGTTCATCTTAAAGTCACTTGCAATTTAACACAAAAATCTAGATAGATAATACCTGTGAGACCACTTGAACATATGAAGGTAGCATGTCTTCAAGAATCCCTTCATGTGTAGCGCTAACCTGAAAATTCCATAATGTTAAGATTCATACCATATAAAATTATGTGACATAAATTCATTTTCAATTTGATGTACAAAAATATAGATAGATAGTAATGAATGTGGCACCTATACATGATCATGTCCATGATCTACAGAATGAGGATCAGGAGTAAAGAAATGTTGTTCTAAGAATTTTGTAAACTGCATAAGTTAAATAAATATATTGGCATATTTTTTTGGAGACTAAATGTATATACACCAAAAAAATGTGTTACATGCACTCTAGCTCATCTTATAAATGTGTATTTTAAAATATATCAAAACATGCTTGTACTTACCTAGCCCATGGTGTGCATTTGTCATCTAATGGCTCACTCATACTGGTCTCTACAGGCGGATGCATATTCCAGAAGCTCATCTCACTCCATATCCCTCAACATGTCATCTGGAATACTAAAAAATGAATGAACTCCTGCACTAGATGAAGGTTGGATTGTCCCTAATCCGACTTCCACCCCTCCTAAAGCAGCTGCAATATGTCCTTGTATCTTCTCCCTCATCTGAGATGTAGCACTGGAGATAGGGGCTAACTTCTTTGGAAGTGTAACTACCCTAGGTGGTCGAGGTGCTAAACGAGGTGCTGGAGGCCTAAACCCAACATCTTGCATAGCATCAGGTTGTTCATATGTACGACCTTTTCGAGCTCCATAGGATTTGGACCTCGTATCTATATAATTAGGGTCCATGTGCTCTCGGAATTGATCATACATCATCATAACAAAATATTGCGGCACCTCATCATTATTTGGGAACTTCTCGTATGCATACAGGAACTTCTCATAAATATAAGGTGCAATATTGGGATCATTGAATCTTGCAATCTTCAGACGTTTTTTGTCTTCAGGCCGCAATTCAAAGAGTGACAAGGCCATTTCTTTAGTGACCCTACTTTTAACTTCATTGAAGGAGTGCATACCAATCAATGACGATCTCCTCCTACACATCATGTCAAAAAAAACTTGGGTTGATGGTCCAACCCCAAGAGAATTCTCTATCAAACTCTCCAAATTGTGCAAAACAATTTGGATACAATCTCGACTAGGGGAAGAGAGATTGCAACTTTGCAATTCATTGTGCAATCTCATGGAATGCTCCCTCATCCCATCAATAGTAAGTAAGGAGATGGTATCTTCCCAAGGCATCTCCTCAGGAATATCACCGGGATGGGTGTAAAGGGGATCATAGCTCAGATTTCGAGTAAACTCATGAACCCTATGACCTCTCCCTCTAGGAGGGCGATGACCACCATTTGTAACATGTTAAATTATTGCACATATTAAAAATTAAATAATTTATAAGGAAAATTTGTATTTAAAAATCTTGTCTGGTCATTTGAAAATACCTCGTGGAAAAACTATCTCATCCTCTTCTCTCATCGGACTAGGATTGTTCCCTTCTGAGGAATGAAGGTCTCTACTTGCCACTGTACAAAACACTAAATTGTTTTATAACACAAGTACATGAGACACACAATAATTTTCACATTAAACATACATCAAACAATAAATTTTCCTTTAGATTTTACCTGAACGAGAACTATCCAAGTGTGGGATGAATGCCACAGGCTGAGACATTGTTCTCCTTTTTCCCTCATCAATAATAGGTCCAACCCCAACTCCTACATTTTCACCTATGGAGCATAATGTTTTCACATTAAACACATGTCATTTGAAAAAACAAATTCACTTGTTCAACATTGAATATAATGTAAACTTGAACATTTTAACTAGCAACTGATCTAATGTGTACCTATCCTGTGTATAATATACCCCTCAGAATGGGCTCTATGAAATTGGGGACGAATGGGAATAGGTCTATGGGGATCCTCTTGTTCGATTTGGTGTCTGGGCGCACGAGTCATATGAGTGCGTCCACCTATGCAGGAAAAAAAAAAATCACATTAATCAAATTTTCACAACGAACAATAAATATAACCTACTTGAAAACATGACATAAGTAAAACACCAATGTACCTGATAATACTCCTCTCATGAAGGGATCTCTAGAGGGCTCGCCTAATGCCATTGTTGTTATAGTATCAAATCAAATTTCCGCCCCTCATAAAAAAATTAGAAAACAAATTATCAATCGACAGTCATGTCATCAACCAATGGATAACAGGTACTATAGTTCCTTGACATACAAGGGCTCGACAATAGTACATGACATAATATCTCATGGCACTAACTAAGGTGGGTCAATCGTTCCTCCAGTTGTACAACTTAACTACCTAGGTATTAGTGAGTGGTCTCCTCGAGTGTTGTTCTACGTCTTTTGGAGCAATAGGATAGTTGGTTAGCCTATCTAAAGAGGGCTTCAAGTATACCTAGGGGAATTCCTATATTCCTAAAGGTACAAGGAGGTGAGATTTTGTTTACAAGTATTGTCTTATGTCGTAGTACTGCAAGCGATACTAGAAAGGGTTACAAGTGTTTCACACAATGTGATTACACTTTATTTCCTACATTTATTGTTCCTCTACTGTAGTATTACCCAATTATGGATAGATCATTGTGTTATTAAAGGGAATTAGAACACAATCCCAAATAAAGTTTAAATAGATACGATCTTGCTAACCAAAGGAAAGGTATCCTAAAATAGAAATAAAATAACTTGTGCAAGGTATGTTTTGAGGCTGAAATTGCAAAATGTTCACAACTTCTGCTATACTTCTTTGATTGGTTATTATGACCCCAATCATGAAATGCTGCAAGATCATTAGATCTATTGTCACTGGATTGGCAGAATTTTTTTATTAATGGAGTTGGAAAATCATCATTTTGTAGGGTTAATAACCTTGTCTAATAATCATTATTGGAAAAGAGGCCATTGCCTCAATTCTTCTTCTTTCTAAGTTCCTCATCCTATTGTTTTGTAGTCACCATCAATAGTCACATCTGATGTTCTGGTGAAATATTCCTCCTCAATAGCAATGGAATCTTAGTTAATGGATATTTATAACAAATCCTTGTGAATTATTGAGGATGGAGAACATTGTACATCAAGATCGGGCTCCATTCATGTATTATCACACTTGATATGTAAGCCCTTTCAAGCCCATGTATTCATGATTTTTTTTTTAATTGTAGAAAATATATTTTAAACAGCTAGGACAACATTTGAAATTCTCTTCCTTTTTTGGTTCAAGCATGTCAGCATTTTCAAATACATTTGAATGAATCTGGATGCCAAGAAATATCCATGTTGAACTAGAAATTCCATGGTTTCCTTTATGTTCTTTTGCGTTTACACGCTGCTCTGTTCTCTTTTTCTCATCCAGTAAAAAGGACTTAGATTCCCAGTCTGTTATGTCTCCTAGATATTTTACTCTATTTCAGATTTAATAAGCCGTACAATATCAATAGCAACTCAGAAGGTAGGTCAGCAAGTAGTGCAGACTCGAAATATCATATAGGTTCTATCAACCTATATTGTGACTTAACTAGTGCATTATACTTGTTGACTATTAGAAAATAATAGCTGGAGTGGCATTTTGTTTCTTTTGATTCAAAAGTTTCAAATTCAACTTGCCATAAAATCTTATCTAATTCAACTTCAACTTGCCAACATGAGGACAAAGAAGACACGAGGGTATATTTATAGAAGTGAGGTGATTGTTCATCTACCATGAACTTTCACCTACGCTCATGACACTTGAAATTCTTCACGAATCTCTGATTTTTAATGACTCTCACATGTGCAATCAATCTTAACATTTCTATTGAGATTATTATAAAAAGTGTTTACACTATGAGAGAAGAGAAATTATGAGGAAAGTAGAGATGATTATTTTGAATCGTAAATGATTTGTTTCCAATGTTGTTGCAAAATTATGGAGGATTTCATGAGATGATGAATAGAGTTTTGATGTTCATTTGTTGTATTGAATGTACATTTTCCTGCTACTACATTTTTCATCAAGTAGACAAGTTTTAATACCAATATCGACATTCCCCAACTTGGTAGACATAATTCCTTGGGAATCTATATGCAGTTTTTATATGACAATTGATCTCAACCCTTGCAGAATGTGTGGTAATTGTCTTTGTGCCTTATTTGCATTAAAGTGATCATACAACCAAATTGTGATGTTGTGCCTTTGGTATTGCTAAATTTTCCTAGAAGCATGTATGAAGATAATGTCCTGGCTTGTGAAAACCCTAGTTGCACAACCTTCGTGATAAACCCTTAGCTAACATTGATGCCCCACAAGATTATTATCTTGGAAGAGATGATTTACAAGGAATTTATTTGGTTAGTTTGCAATCAGAGCTTGATGCTTTCAACTTGATCCTATTCTCCTCCACATAGGTTAATATTCTCGCTCCCTCTCTTCTTCTTGCAAAAAAATTACATTGATCATACATATTTGTAGCCAAAGGATAATATTAGAAACATAAAAAATGGACTGAAAGAGAGATACTATTGTGGAACCCTATATAATCCCTTTATGCACCACAATATTGTCATTTTATGTTGTCTGTGTAGGATCATTATGAGTAGAAATCGATATAGTTATATTCCACGATGAAGCACTGAAGGCTACATTTCTTGACTACGACCAATGGTTTAGGCATTAATTTGAGGCCAAAATGATGAATACACTTGAACAAATTTTACATGCATGTCATAAAATAAGGTTTGCAATCTACCAATGGGCATGATAAAAATAAACTATGTGCGTGTTTCTCTACTAGTATGTTGAGACACTATTAGTTCTTGAACTTATATTTCAAACATGTGATTTCCCATATACATGCATATTAGTTCTATATTTCTTCTGATGTTCACCTTCTTGTGACATTGTTTTTATCTAAGAAAATGTTGGTACTGGTTATGTCGTATACTTTGTGATCCATACCAACATATGTCATGAAACTTTTGGGTTTATTTTTTCCCTCAAGGTTTTCCTTTAGGTAGTAATAGGTGCGATATATATTTTTTCTCGTGAGTATGAGTACCAAACTCTAACATACCACCTGTTCTAGGGTTTATTACTACCTAATTAACCTTGATTCCCCTTGGATTTCCTCCAAGACATTTCCATGATGCATTCAAAATTTTCACTATTATCACACAAGCCTTGCTTGATATTTCAGTAAAGATAATTCCTCCTTGGGGGAATGAATTTTAATGGGCTCACGGTCCTTGATTGATCCAATTTCATATTGTTCCATTTTTCAATTGAGAAGGTAATAATTTCAAACTTTAAATTTACATGCCTCATCTTTCATAGAAATGGTTTTTGGTTCTTAGACCACTTTCAATTATAAACACTCAATAAAAACATCCTCCATTTCTGATCATAGAGGCTTATCCTATAGATATTTCAACCCTGGAAATAGGAATTTGAATTATACTATTATTTTTTGGTCATCTTGTCCAAATGAATCCAAAATTGGTTATTTTGTGTTGTACCTATGAGCCTCACTCTATTTAACTAAGTCAAAGAGAAACTCTTTGACTTACCAATTATTGACCTCTGTAGTTTTCAAAATGGCTTCTTGACATGAGTGTCGAGAGGACAAACATTTCAACTCAATGAAATAATTATTGTCCTATTTATTTCTTCCCATGTACTTCAGTTTTTGTCATGATATTAAATATTATACCATGTTAATATATGCTACACAATTTGTTGAGTCTCAAAAATGTTCTCCATATTCATACATATTTCCATTATGTCATAACCATTTAGCTCTTATTTCATAGCCATTTGACCTAAAACCCTACATCAAGTAACCATTTTCATAAATATATGGGTTAGGATCCTTGTTTTTCAAAGTTATTTATTTTATGTATTTTAAGTGAATTTATGATTAAAAACTAGAAAATTAACATAGTTTCATATATCTATATATGTGTTATGAGTTTTGTGACATGTGTAGGTCAAAAGGAGACTTCTAGAAGACCCTTATGTGGCACTCTAAGGGCAAATTCGAATTTGGTTGGAGAAGATTATGGGATCAAGAGGATATGTGTCTCACTTCCTTGTTGTATTGAAACTCTAAGAGGATATGTGTCTCATTCCTCAAGTTGTATTGAAACTCTAGAAAGACATGTGTCTTATCATTTCCTATTTTGATTGTAACTCTAGAGATGGAGGGAGAGATTCATGGACTCCCATTAATGAGATGTCTCCTCATATTTTGTATAAATAGGAGAAGCTTTCTCCTATCATAGGTAATGAAGAAGTAATGATAAAGTAATGAAGAAGTAGATTTGTAACTAAGTTCAAGATGGAATGGGATGTAGATTTATGAGTTTTTGAATAAAGAAGCTTAGTTCTTTGATGCTATTGTGATCTTATCTTTAAGGAGCTGAAGGACTTCACCAAATTGGTAGCAGAGGGCCCCTGTTATCCAAGAAGGCTTTTACATGTTTTCTAGATAAGTTGCTTTCAATTCTGTTTTGTCATATTTCCTTACTTAGATTGCTTTCTGAAATCATAGCTTTTAGCATAATTTTTCATGGCAGCCCGGGCATTTGCATATCTTTTGACTAATGACATGGAATCAATATTGTTCTGCTGCTAATTTACTTTTTGTTTAATTCCATCACTGCTTTGTTTATTTCAGTCTTGCACATTTGTTTCAATAGTTAGATTTAGATATATTAAGCTGCTCATGTCATTTTCAGTTACCTCCGAAAGCCACAGCTGGACTGATGGTGAGGGATTGTATTATGAAATGTGTAGTTTGATATTATTTTCCTTTCTGCAAATTTAGATATATTAAACTGCTCATAACATCTTCAGTTGCCTCCAAAAGCCACAGCTGGACTGATGGTGAGGGATTGTATTATGAAATGTGTAGTTTGATATTAGTTTCCTTTCTGCAAGTTAGATATATTAAATTGCTCATATCATCTTCAGTTGCCTCCGAAAGCCACAGCTGGACTGATGGTGAGGGATTGAATTATGGATGTGTAGTTTGATATTAGTTTCCTTTCTGCAAGTTAGAAATATTAAATTGTGCATGACATCTTCAGTTACCTCCGAAAGCCACAGCTGGACTGATGGTGAGGGATTGAATTATGAATGTGTGGTTTGATATTAGTTTACTTTCTGCAAGTTAGATATCAGTTACTCAAGTTGTTTATGGTTACTTCCGAAAATCATAGCTGGACTAATGATGAGGGATCAGAAGACAAGTTGATGTAATTTGATTTAGATTTAATTTATTGCAACTTTTGGATTTCTTTCAACATAGTTTCTTTTGTGTTTAGACAGCAGCAAGAATAGTTTGGTTTCATGCTCACTAGTTCATTGTTTTGATTTATTAGATTAGCAGCACCTTTTTCATTTCAGTAGCACATTTTCATTTCCTTTCAAGTTTTGTCATTGTATGTTTCAAATTCCTTTTTTCAGTTTCAAGTTGGTAAATCATTATAAAGGACATCAATGCCTTGAATATCCATAACCATACTTGTCTTTTAGAATTTCATAAAAATCCAAAAACGACAAAAAGTAAGAGATAGGTTATCTTGCACATATAGTGCGCCACACTTCGTTAGCTTACGAATCCCTGGTTGATAATTTATGTTAGCAATTTAGGACACACTAAATTGACCAAACACAATTCAATAGTATAGTTCAGGTTTAAACTAGCATTGTAGATGGCCCTCCTTCGCAATGTTCTTTTTCCTCTTCTTAAGACAATATAAAATACTACTTGGATCCTATAAAGCAATTTACAATCCTACATTCATATGAAAAATTAAGAATTCATTTTTAAAGAAGTTGCAAGTCAACTAAAGCACAATATTATCCTGGATCATGTTTCAAAACAAGGTCAAGAAAATTCAAGGGATCTGGAAAATGTTAATCTCATTATTGGAATGCTTATTTCTTGTCATGTACTTCAGTGTTTGTCATGATATTAAATATTATACTATGTTAATCTATTCTACACAATTCAATAATATAGTTCAGGGTTATAATAGCATTGTAGATGGACCTCCTTCTCAATGTGCTTTTTCCTCTTCTTAAGACAATAATAAAATACTACTTGGATCCTCTATTGTAATTTACAATCCTACATTCATATGAAAACTTAATAATTTCTTTATAAAGAAGTTGCAAGATAACTAAAGCACAATGTTAGAGCATACCATGTTTCAAAAGAAGGTCAATAAAATCTAAGGGATATGTCAAATGATAATCTCATTAGGTAAGAGATTAAACCCAAATATACATGCACCACCACATGTCTTTACAATTGTGCAAGAATTACTCAACGAGTAATAAATTACCAGTTGAAAAATAGGCATTGCATTCTCTCTCATGAAATCCAAGAATACTTTGGGAGCATTGTAATGGGACCACAAGAAGGAACTACAATGTTAGAGTGATTGTCCATAAAAGTATTTAAATGGGACTTTCTTGATCCAGAATATTCAAAGTATCACAGTCGCATGCAATATGTTGTTATGAAGATGCACATGTTGTTATAATTCCTTTTCCAAGTCCACCTTTGTTTAACCTATCTTCCAAGTGCATGGGGTGATAATATCCAAGCCATTGAGGACAAGTTTATCCAAAACATTGAAACCATCCCTCAAAGAATGCATTGAAGGTGTTATAGTAAATCATAGAAACTAATATACTTGCCTGATATTGCAAAGCCAATATATGTTCTCAAATAGTGATCAATAATTTATACATAATCATTGTCCATCCATTGGTGAGACATTTTATATTGTTTCATTTCATAGATTCATTATGAAATAAGATGTATCTTCTGTGGAGTTGGCTTGTAATACTCGATAAATAAGGTGGCTATCCCTAACCTTATTTTTAAAGTCGCATTAAGAGAGGGAGTCATATGTTATAGATTTAGGTCTAGTGCCATATTATAGTTCGTAGTCAAACACAAATCATGAGTTTATCTCGATGAAGATAATATATTTGACTTTCAACCTCAAGGCTTAGTCATGAATCTTAGTTACAGTGTAAGTCACACTTTTCAATTTCAATCTCACTATAAGCTAGAAGTGCAATCTTTGACCTACTCATAGTCACAAATTAAATCTCCAGCACATATCCCAATTTAATTCCTAATACCACTACAAATTGTCAGTGTTATTTGCAACTTGGAGTCAGAGTATGCAGGACCAATCACACATTGGAAATGCACATTGTATTTTTCACACGCGATAGAGGTGGTCTTGGTCGCAGTTTAGGGGTCTTGAATCGTAGGTCACAATGAGATTCTAATGTAACTGCAACTTGTGGGTGTGTTGTGCAATTGAAGGATGGAGACCTCTATTACTATCAAAATTTTTACCTATCATTACCCTAGTCTTTAACGCTACTTGAAATAATCCGTGCATTGAATTTAAATTCTCATTTACCACTGCTATGGTATCACATATGTGTAATGCTTCAATTCTATTACTTACTAGCCTGAAACTTCACACAAAAGCTCCAAGTGAACCGAATATACTCCATGCAAGAGGCGTACAGGAAAATACAACGGTACTTACCAGCCTGAAACTTCACATAGAAGCTCCTGAAGGAAATCGCTTCAAAGTGTTCTGGAAATCTTGCCTCAAATGAAAATTCCAACGAGCAAGCTTCAAAGTGTTCCAGAAACCTTGCCTCAACTGAAAATTCCAATGAGCAATAGTGGAGGAGTTTGCTTGAAAAATTAGGTTGCGTTCTTTTTTTTTGTATTCCAATTTGTCGTTGGTGCTCACGGTGGCTCGAAAACGATAGTGCTCCAGTGTACAGGTTCGCAGAATGTTGGGGGAGAAGGGATTTTGGGGTTTTTTTATAAGAATAAAACTCCTGAACGAAAGTTAAAACAACTCTAGGCTGAGATTTTTACAACTCTCGTCCGAGAGTTTACCTGAGAGTTTATGTCAATAAAAATCTCGGACAAGAAAATACTTAACTCTCGTTCGAGAGTATTTTAACTCCAGTCAAGCCCAATCTAGCTCTCGGGCGAAACATTAAAAATCTCTCGGATTAGAGTTCTAAAAACTCTCGGTCGAGAAATTGAGTTGATTATTTTCTCGAATGAGAAATTAAAAATTTCACCCAAATTTTGGCCATCTGCCAAAAAGTGTTTCCCAACTTCAGGATTTCACAAAAATATATATCTCAACTTTTGATTTGTGACTATTAGTAAGAATATTCTAGAATATTTAATGGAGGTTAAATCCTCACCATCCACCTAAGAGTTATTGATAATTAAATTTAAATTATGGAAGCTCTATTCTATAATAGACACTCATATTAACATAATTATCCTTATTATAATCCATAATCAATATGTTTAACCAAATTCAACCATCATATACTATGGTCAATGAAAGTCAATCATAATAAATATAGTCAATCACAATTAACCATGGCCAAACAATTTTCAAGAATCATCAAACATAACCATAATAAAACATAATTAAATTTAATGAATCATAATCAACCATATTAAAATATCTTAAATATTTTAATAAGAATAAATTAATATTTCAATTTAATAATAATAATAATAATAATTCAATTTTAAGGTCACAACCAAGTCACACCAAATTGATGTATGAAACATCGTTATTGTTTGTGGAACAAATGACCCATAAATTAATGTTTCAAATTTTTAATAATAATAATAATAATCTAGTTTTAAGGTCACAACCAAGGGAGACACCAAATTGGTGTATATTTCTTTTGGATTTCAATATTTGAAATCCATGACATTTTTACATAGAAACATATATATTTCACAGATTAATTTTTATATCTTAGTTTTTCACATATATGTTTTGGTTATTATATATGGATGCAAGAGATGAATTTTCTAAATATTAATATTATTATGAAAAAGGTATATATACATTTTTTTATCATTTTAATTTATGATTTCTTATAAAAAAATATTCCCTAACATCATTGATTAAAATCGCACACAGGTCAAGACTGCATGATGTTGCGATATGGATGTACTTTGTAGGGTTGTTTTATTAAAATTAGGAAAGAAGTAAGAAGGATCTTAATAGCGTTTGCCAACAATTAAATAAAAAGGTGTGGCCCTGTCCAACTCTTTTCCACTGTTATTTAAATTTTATTTTTAGAAGGGTTTTTATTATTAAGTTTATTCATTATGGTTGGAATTATGTATGAAATTGTAGGTGAATCTATGAATAAAACTTGAAATAAAGAAAAAATAAAGTTGATAAAAAAAAAATTAATAAAAAATCATGAGAAAATATAATTCAATACAATATATTTTATATGGCTGAATTAATATAATAGCAAGTTAAATACCAAATTTAGAAATGTGAATATTCACTAAAAAAACTAACACCTGATAACTATCTAGTCATGTGGCTATCACATAACTATCTGATGAAAATATTAGTTAGGTTCTACATGTGGGAGGCACTGCCACTGATGTTGCGTACACATTGAGAGGAATTTTGATCTTGATCCCAGGAGAAAACAACTGGACTTTCATCACAGCTACGGAGAGAGGGGGGAAGTGGGGGAAGAGCGTTTCTTCTACAATGCCTTCTAATATCTGCAAAAATTTACTCATAGACAACCTCACGTCTTCGTCGTTCTGGATGCACCATCCTCCCACTATGGCAGCCCTCTGCACTTGTTCGGCCTCTGCATTGTTCAACAATTTCTTGTCGAGCACTTCCATGGCATTGCCGCTGCTTATCTAACTTGCAGCCCACGCTGGAAAGAAAATCTCACTGGATTCAGAGACTCTGTCCAAGATTCTTCACCCTGCAATTATTTCGAGCAATGTCATGCCAAAGCTGTAGATGTCAGCCTTCACAGTAATGGGCAGACCAGAGATCCACTCGGGGGCCAAGTAACCTCTAGTTCCTCTGATGGTCGTCAGGACCTTACTATACTCTCTGCCCAAGAGCTTTTCCATCCCGAAATCGACAACCTTGGGGAAAAAATTGGAGTCCAAGAGGATGTTTTCGGGCTTGATGTCGCAGTGAATAATGCGGTCTTTGAACTTCTCATGCACGTAAAAAATTCCGCGGGTAGTTCCCACTGCAATATCAAAGCGTGTTTTCCAATCCAAAAATTTGTGTTGCTCATCATCTCTTGGGGATTTCTTGAATAGTAAAGAGGTGAGGGAGCCGTATTCATACACCAACATTCTTAGAGATCGCTCTGTGCAAAATCCCTGAAGTCTAATCAAATTCACATGTTACATGACTCCGTACTCACCTCCATGCTAAATTTCTTCTCTCCTTGGTTCACACCATCCAACTTCTTAACTACCACTAGAGAACCATCCGCTAAAGTCCCTTTGAAGATGGAGCCGAAACCCTTGCCTCCTAGACGCTCAAAAAAATTATTCGTTGCACTCTGCAGCTTTTTGTAAGTGAATACAGTAAGCCCAACTAGCACGCAATCTGTTGGACATAAGACGAGGCGCTTGCAACACCAAAAAAACAACAATAAAAATGCCAATATAGCAACCATCCCGCCCATGACTCCGCCCACCATGCCTGCAAGAGTCGTCTTCTTGATGGAATTAGAGGTATGAGGCACATCAGCAGCATATAAACGTATAAACAGAGAGATCTCGTTGGAGGTATCGTAGAGATTTAGAAATTCACCAAACCACATTACACAACTCTGTGAAGTGCTGTTAGCATGATAAGCATATGTGGTGCATGAGCAATTGCTGAGAGACGTTGTCTGGCACTGCTTTGGGCCTAATTTGTATACAACCCCGTGAGGGGGCATAGATGTGCCACTTAAAACTACAAACCCGTCTATGGTGGTCTCGTTCGCCACATTAGTACTGCATCGTAACGAGGTCTTCCTCACACAACTGCTAGACCACTGTTGAGAATCCCATTCTCCATTGTCTCTTGGGACAAAGCCTGACACACAGTTCCAGGATTGTAAATTGTTATTGTTGCAGAATCCATAAGGCCCACATACTGCACAAACCTGGCACTGAGTGAGAGACTATTGCCAGATCATGGTCCATTCTTTATTTTCTAGCATCTCATACAACCGAAGTTGTCCTGACTTATCTATAACTACATGGAATCCCTGTGATATACTTAAATTAAAATCCTTGTACGAACCATTACTAAAATAGCCAAGACCGGACCCATCTATAAGCGAGTCGGGCTCTTCGCTGAAATATTTGTTGTTCGAAACACCATTGTCCCAATATGTGGTCTCATTCTTCCACATCAGCATGAACTGGATAGTTCTGTTTGGATTCATCTAAAAATTTTACAACCTAGGACGCGGATCCCAAGGGCTCCTACAGGATGACAACCTCTAGCTGTTACTAATTTTGATGTTTGGCATCAATGTATTTTGCGAATGGTCGAAACTCTACCAAATGATTTCAGTGTTATTGGTGGCACTCAGAACGACCAATTTACCAGCATCCATGATTACAATTGAAGAAGGTTTCTGCCTATTTCCCTGAGTGGACCAAAGGGTGCGTCCACCATAAGATAGAAGGAGACACCCGTCCTCTGTGAGATTAAAAATGATAGACGCGTTCTACAGTGGCTACTCCATGTTGGCTACCCAAATTATTGTCTGCTCTGCAGTCTGGGCATACCAAATACCCACATACCAGATTTTCACGTTGTTGTGGTTGAGATGGAAAAATCCCAATTTGAAGAGCTGGATCTTAGAAATCCTGGTCTAATTACCAGTGAGAGAGGTACCCAATTATATGTTGTCATAAGTTGTGTTTTCTGCATCACCGAGCTGTATCTGAAGTAGAAGGAAGACGAGGAGGAGAAGAAAAGAAGACAGAATATGTGAGATGTTGGAATTTCTGAACAATTCCGAACACACAGAGGAAAACAAAATTCCTCTTCTACAACACAGAGATTAAATAAAATTCTAGAGACATGGAGAGATGGAATGTAAATTCTATTTCATTAAAAAACTTTGTTACAAAATAAAATTTCCTTCAGAACTAAGTTCTGGATTCATAGTGGAAATCTTCTGGCTGCTCCACACACACACAATGCTTCAATTTTTCCTTCTCCGTCTCTTTGTTTCTATTCACTACTACTCTCACAGTGCTCTCTGTCTATGTTTCTATTTTCTGCCTTCGGGCTAGAAATTTAAATACACAGTCTTCTAAATACACACAGCATATGTAACACATTACATATATATATTATAAATATTTAATATTTATAATATATATCAAAATATATAACCAAAGTTAAAAAAAAATGTACCCCAGTAAAATAAAAAGAAATTAACCCAACGTTAAAACATTAAAACATAATGCATCAACCAAAAATTAAATCAAAACATTTAATAAAATTTCTGTGGGGTTATAAAACCTTTCCAAAGGTCTTCTCGTTATCCCCGTGAAGCTGCTCTCAATGGTCCAGCGGAGGATGATGTCATCCACTCCGGCATTTCATCGCTCCTCTTTGTTGCCCATACTTGCTACCCCCCGAAATTTGAGCTTGCTAGATTTTCTTGCATACCCAGGCATTTCCTGAGATAGTTAAAACTTTTCTGAGTTAATGGCTTTGTCAATATATTAGAAAATTGTTCCTCTGTCCTATAGTGCTGCAAAACAATCTCACCATTATTAACCAGTTCTTGTATAAAATGAAATTTTGCATCAATATGATTTTTTCTCTTATGGAAGACAAAATTATTTAATAAAGTTATTTCTTAGTTGTTATCACAATAAATTACCATTCCTTTGTCCTTTTCATGACATAAATTTCTGAGCATTCTTCTCATCCATACTTCTTGGCATGCTGCTGTTGTTGCTGCCACATATTCTGCCTCTGCTGTTGATAAAGCCACAATTGGTTGTTTCTTAGAAGCCCATGAAATGGCTCCTGATCCCAAATGAAACACATATCTAGATGTGTGCTTCCTATCATCTACGCTTCCAGCCCAATCACTCTCAGTGTAACCAATTAATTTAAAATTTCAGATGAGGAGTAGAAGATACCATACCCCTTCGTTCCATTCACATACCTTAAAATCCTCTTAGCTGCTTGCCAATGAGTCTCTTTTGGTGTTTCCATGAATTTGGAAATTAAACTTACAGCGTACATAATATCTGGCCTAGTTTTAGTCAAATACATAAGGCTGCCAACTATGCTTTTATATAAACTTGGATCAAAATCCTTGTCGCTGTCTTCTTTGCTCAATTTTAACCCCATGACAGTTGGAGTTACAGCTGCCTTGATGTTCTGCATGTTAATATTTTCAACACTTCTTCCACATATTTTTCTTGGGAAATAAAAATCCCATTTTCATTTTTCTCTAGTTATATTCCAAGAAAATATCTCAAAAAACCCAAATCATTCATTTCAAATTCACTCTTCATGACTGCTTTAAAATCAGCAATGAGAGAAACTTCATTGCCAGTAAAGATTAAATCATCTACATATAAAACAACAATAAGAATCTTTCCATCATTTTCTTTTATGTAGAGTGTGGGTTCTCCATCACATTTCTCAAATCCATTTTTAGTCAAGTAAGCATCTATCCTGTTGTACCATGCTCTCAGTGCTTGCTTCAGCCCATAAAGAGCTTTCTTCAACTTGCACACTTTGTGCTCTTGGCCTTCAATCTCATAGCCTGGAGGTTGTTCAAAATATACCTCTTATTTCAACACTCCATTCAGGAATGTAGATTTCACATCCATTTGGTAAACTTTCCACTTGTGTTGTGCTGCTATGGACAACATTGTTCTCACGGTTTCCATCCTTGCAACCAGTGCAAAGGTTTCTTCATAGTCTTTTCCTTGTTGTTGCTTGTAGCCTTTGACAACAAGCCTTGCTTTGTGCCTTTCAATCTTGCCTTCAGCATTTCTCTTGGTCTTATAGACCCATTTTACTCCAATCACTTCTTTGCCTTTAGGGAGGTCCACTAACTACCATGTATTACTTTTTCCTATTGCACCAATCTCTTCGTTCATTGCTTCAACCCATTTTTCTTATTTTACAGCATTTTCAAAACTAATTGGGTCATCAACATGACAATACAAAGCAAATAAAGATTTCAAACCATCATTATCATTTACCTCTCCTTGTTCATAAATCTCACTCAGATTTCTGAATCTCGGCCTTCTTGGTGTACTTGGATTTCCACTTGAACTCGAGGGAGTTTCAGTTCCCTGTGGTGTGCTTGGAGAAGCACTTATTTGATTTCTCAAGGGTGTTCTATTTTCAGCTTGTGGTGTGGTTTGTTGTGCTTGTGGTGGTGGAGGAGGAGCCACCAACACTACAAGGAAAAGACCGTCTAGTAGAGGTTATAAAGGAGGTTTTTAGTGTTATAAAATTGGCCAAAATTGTCAAAAAAACATATGCTACCACATCCATTTATGGGAACGGAGGTTTTGGCGGAGATTTTAACGGAAATTTAACACAACTAAAAAAATATGGGTGGCCGGAGGTTATTACGGATGTTTTTTTCATCGGTGCTCTAATCAGAATTTAACGCATCGGTGCGTACCTGTAGAGAGCGCCCCGGGGCAGTCGAAGGAGAATGCACCGGTCCATTAAGGTATAAAACAACACCGGGCGTAGTGTTGGTGATACAATGCATGGGGCCGTTCTAATTGGTCTTGGGATTTGAGCAGTGCCCATAGGTCGTATAACTACACCTGTGCGTATATCTTTATGATGCACCAGTGCGCCGTATCACAGAAAGGCCCCAAGATTTATAATTGGTATCGATATTCATGCGGTGCACATTGTAACTACAAATGAATCGGTGCTTATATATACGTAAATGCCCCGATACACAGTATCACACAAACGCACTGATATTTATAGCTGGAATCATTATTTGTGCGGTGCCTGTTAACCATCTATAAATTCTGTTATATCTAGTGATGGCTAAATTAATCCTTCAGATTTCAAAAAAAAAGATTATGAAAACTTGTGAGTTTTTGAAATCTCACTGTGTTCATTATCCTATAAAGTTATCCTTCACTAAAAATCTTCATCCAAAATTTCCCAAGTCATCTTGCTGATTCAAGAAGCTAATTCAGGTTATTTTTGACCATTTTCACCTTCATCTCCTCTGTCCATTTTCACTCATTTTCACCTATCCTAACAAGTTATCTTTCCCTCTAAAAACCCAATTTTTCCCTTCATTAATTCCTTCATTCTCCCTAAAAATCCTCTAAACCTTATAAAACCCCTTTATTTGGTTTAAATTCCCTTTTCTAGCCTATCAAAAACCTACAAAAAGATTAAAAACCCTCTTTTTAGCCTATGTCCGCCCATATCCAAAATTAGGCCTTAAGCCCCTGCGAGCTTAAGCCCTCCACCCCTTTTCCTTCATACAACCCAGGGCCGGTGACCACCTACTTAAAGGCTTAAGTCCCCGGTCCCCTTGATTTCCCACAGGACCACCCTCTCCGCACCTTCTTAAGCTCCCTTCGCCTTATCTTTTCCCCGCACCTTTGTTTTTTCCCAAAAAAATCCCCGCCATTGATCAAAGGCCCTTGGCCTAGATCCAACGGTCTTCGCCTCTTCCCCCTACCATCCATCCTCTCACCCCTTCTTCCCTCGTTCACCTCCGCAATAAAATCTTGACCTTTGATCTCGTTAAAACCAACGGTGATCGCAGACCCCGAGTTTCTAAAGCCTTCTGCATAAGCCTCCTGCTACCCGATATTTTTTTTGACCTAACCGTCGGTCCCACTGTCCATCCACCAAACAAACATCGCGCTGAGTCTCCGTCGTTGATCTGGCTCCCCAGATCCAACGGTCCACAATGCATTTCGTGCAATTTTCAATGCCGAGTTTTAACAGGCCATGTCCAAGCAATAAAAGTGGTTTTCAGCCCGCCACGCATCATCTTTTGAGTGGAATCACGTCTGATCCCCTCAAAACCACTTACTGCCCATTTGCTGCGCGAAAACCGTCGGTTTTCCGCGAAACCACCCTCCCTCATTTTCGCCCCAAAAGTTCAAAAATTCCACTATTCTGCATCGTTCCGCCATGGAATTCCTCCTCTATGTATTCCCCCCTTCCTCTGCAATTTCTCTCGAACCCTCCATATAGCCTATGAACGCAGTCTAAACCACAAAAATGTAGGATTTATTAATAGTTTTATTTTATTGTATGTTTTAATGGCAGCCCTGAGCCAAAAGGCCATCCCACAGTCAACTCTACAGTGACAAGCCTTGGATGACGATCCAAAAGGGCCCATAAGCGAAGAAGAAGGGATCTGAGGTTAATCTCCAAGTTTAAAGTCAGTGCCTCATGAGCATTGATCCATTATGAAACCTCCCAGCGCACCAAAGAACCTCCTGCACACAGAAATAGAGAGAATCAATGAAGTTTGAAGACCAAAGAAATAAGACAGAGATTAAAAGCTTAATTGAAGATTAAAGGATAAAACACATTCAAAAACAAAAGATCAAAGGTTTAAATCAATCAGTAAAGTGATAAACTCAGAGAAAATGATTAAGAAGGCCCAAAAGCAGAATCAGGCCTTAAGCACATTTTAGTTATAAAATCCAAGAAACTTAGGCTAAAACAACCTCAAATACACCAACAAAGAGCAGTTATTCACTCAGTATATCTAATTGCCACCTATGGCCTACTTTCTACCTACAAAAGTAAAATTAACAGTTATTACACAAAATAATATATTTAAATTGTCAGGGCAGTTATTTTAAAATAAGGATGAATCTTAAAAGTCAATCTTTTCTCCTATCTTTCTCTCAGAAGTTAAGACAGAGTTATTGAAATAGAGAAGTAGTTGCAGCTATTCCTACTTTATGCCTTGCATGGTTTTCAAGGCTAAGAATGCATTTACTCTGTAATTAATAACACTTGAACCCTAGAATAGTTCCACCTCCTCATTTTCTGCATAAATAATGCATTTGAACTCATTGTATTGTTGGCATTTGATGACTCTTTGAAGTAATACATAGTCTGGATGAAGTTGAGAAGAAATTGAAGTTTTGGAACTTGTGGATTTCTTGACCTGTTTGTTGATGGAGGAGGCTAGATCATTGGATCCTTGAGCTTGGTTGTTGGTGAAGTACTCTAAATCTGTTATTGTTATTTCCTGTTTCATTATGTTTCATCATTCTCTATTACAGTAGAGTAAAAGGTTTAGGCTAAGAAATGTCTTTTGAAAGCACCTTAGTTTTGTTTACTCTTTATTGTCTTAATTTTTTCTTCTTCTATGATATTTTAGAGAATTATTAATTGCTCTCTAGAACCCCTATGCTTGTTTATTTCTTAAATATTTCAATACAATTGGTCTCAAGAATGATTCATGGTTTTCCCTGCTTACTTGCTGCCACTTAAAAACTGTTTCTGAAGTCTCCCTTCAAAGTACCATTGTTTAAAGTTTGCCAAAGAGGTTTTTTTCCGATCATACCCTTTGTACTTGCTGAAATAATTGTTTTGAAGGTCTTTATAGCTGTAATCAAATATGTTTAGGCATTCCCTCTTCTATGAATGCAGTTATTTGTGAATCTTGGATGTTTTCTTATCCTTGAAGGTGGAATCACTAGAAGTTAAATGAGTTTCTCGCCTTCTATATTTCGTTGGAAAAGTATGTCTTGAAGTCATTATTTGTTGAAGTGTGGTTTGTGGAATTTATGGTTAGCCTTGTCTATTGAATGCCTCTTCATGTTCAGATAATTTTTTAAGTCGCTTTATTGAGAAGTACATATAATTAAGGATTCTTAATTTCCCTTAGTTTTACTTTTCATTCTGAACCTTTGATGTCCATTTCATTCCACCTACAAGACCTTGAAGATCCAATGGCCAAGTTATATTTTCCCTTTGATACCCCAAATCCATTGATTAAACTTGTTACAACTTCTACTTGACTCCATTGCCCAATAAGTTAGAGATTTCCCCTTTTTTATCTATGCTACCTAGATTATAATGTCCAACCAAACAAACAAACAAACTCATGCTTAATAAATAGCCTAAAATCAACCCTTAAAAGCAAACAAGATATATCTTTGCAAACAAATTGAGAGATCCCTCTCTAAGACTAGAAAAGATAGGTCCTAGAGCTCTAAAGACTAGTTTTGATGTTGCCTTGTCACTTGGTTTACCAATCGACCAAATCACAGGATTACAACATATTGGCAATCACGGTGGGACCCTGAGTACATAATAGCCTAGCAAACTCTTATAGACGCATTAATCCTTCAGTTACCTCAAAAAATCAGCTAATAAGCCATAGAGTAGACTCTGTTTGTTTCGCCACCTTAGCTAAGTGTTGAAACAGGTATAGAACACTCTCATAACCATAGAACCATAGAAAAACTCAGAAAACCCAAAAAAATTCAGATTGCTTTTCAAATAAATCATTGGTGGTGGACCATAAAACATTTTACCTCCAGAAAAGCTAAAAATTTCCACCTGGCTACTCCACTAGCCCCAGTAGGCCTATTACTCCACTAGGACTCCATATTTCCTTAGGATTGTGTTAACTAGCCCTGAGAAAATTCAAAAACCTAGTCCCATATTATGTAAACACTGTGAGAGGAAAACCTTTGAAAACAGTCCTTAAAATTTCAGCCTCTCCCAAATTTTGAAATTGAAATCTTGCTTCACATAGGATCTATACCAGATCCCATCCAGATCCTAATCCTCCTACAATAGTTGATAATCTAGAAAATATTTTGTGGCAAACTTCTAGATCTGGAAAATTAGCTGCTAATAGGACCCTCCAAAGAAAAAGATATGTCCCTGAAAATCTCACAGTCTTGAAAGATTCTCACTTTGACTTGCCTCATACAAAGAACCTATTTAGAAACAAGTCTCAGAGTGACATAAACCAAGTCGACATTTACCCCACAGATTTGCAATAGAGCTTTAGCCGAGAAGCATCACCTTCCACTCCTCTTGATTCCCAGCTTCTCCTCCACTTCAGTTCTTTCCATAACAAATCTGCTCATCATCATTTTACTGGCCCAAGTGTTTCTTCCACTCCTATCCACGCGCCCACTATTCAAAGCACTCCAGTTTAGCCCACTTTCCCTCTTGTAAATCCCCCATTATTTCCTATCATGGCAGCATGGTATGCCCCCCTAGTGTTACCACAACCCCTAGTTCCTTTACCCAATGATTATCAGTCCAAAATTCCCCATTTCACTGGAAATGAACCCACTACTGCACAACAGCATGTGGACAAAATTGATGATGATTTTGATTACATGGAAACAGAAGAAGAGACCATTAAGATGAGAATATTTGCCCAAAGTTTAGGAGGAGAAGCCAAAAAGTGGTTTAAAAAATTAACTCCTAATAGCATAAATGATCTCCCTTCTCTTTATCAAACATTCACAAACAAATGGGAAATTAAAAAGAACCCTCTCCAAATACTTTTAGATTATAAAAACCTTAAGAGAAACACTGGGGAAAGTGTCCATGATTATTGCACTAGATTCAATAGTGTTTACAATGCACTTCCCCCAAACATGAAACCTCCACTAGTATTAGCCTTAGCTAAACTTCCAGAAGGTTTTGATCCTGACATGGCCTATCGGCTAAGAGAAAGAGACCCCTTAACTTTAGAAGATATGCAGAGGAGAGCCTTAAGTGTAGAAGCAAATCTGATTGAGAAGAGAGCTAGGTTGAAATGAGAGAAAAGAGTTACATACAAATATGAAACAATGGCATCAACCTCATCATCTGATGCTAAAATTGATGACCTAGTGAGAGTAATGGAGAGGATGCTTGAAAAGATAAATTTGAATGAAAAGTGCCTCCTAGAGAAAATAAAAACAATCCCCAAAACAGAAATAGAGATCCAAATTTCAGAAGAGATCCTAATCAAGATAGGAAAGGAGACAATGACCAACAAATTAGGCCTCCCTTCCAACAAAACTATCTAGATCAAGAGGAAGAAAGGGAAGCTGAAAGGTTGGAAGAAAGTCATGTAAACTTGATAGGATCTGATAGTGGGGATGATGTCTTCCTCACTGAAGAAGAACAAGGATTCTTCTCCTCAGGACAAACTGAAAACAATCATGAGGATTCTGAATATTACAGATTAGGGTTTGAAAATGCAATCATGGAGGTACACAAACAATATGATATTAGAAGCAAAGGGAACCCAGATATTTCCAATGACAAAAACACTAATACGGTTGTTAGGAAAACTTCAGAAAATCATCCGAAAAAGACAGCTAATAATACCAACACAGTGGCCAAGAAAAATGATTTAAATAAAGACAAGAACAACCAACAAAGTTTTTAACAAAGCTGCCCTAGTACCTCTGCTAGTGGCCCTAACAAAACTGTACCAAATCACAGTCCAAATAAAATTCAACAAATCAGAATTGCTGAAATAATTGTAAATGAAAAAACATATGTAAATGTGTCAAAAAAAATAGTCCCTTTCAGCCTTGAAGGAGAAATAGCCAAGATCAAAATTACCATACCCTTAGCTGAACTAGTAACTCGGGAAGTATATAAAAATCAAGTTTTGAAAGCTTTGAATATAGGCAGTGACACTGATACTTTAAACTTGACAGATGATAAACCAGAATTTTTGTTTGGTCTTGAAGTTGAAGGAAAATACCAAGAAGGGGTCGTCCCTCCCTTCTATGTCAACTTAAACATACATAATAAGATCCTACACAATGCCATGCTAGACTCTGGAGCTTCAGATAACCTTATGCCCAAAGTAGTAATGGAAAGCCTAGGCTTAGAAATTACTAAACCATATAAGGACTTGTATTCCTTTGATTCAAGCGGAGTCAAATGCTTAGGTTTAATCAAGGATTTTTGTGTTAACCTGTCACAAATTCCTGCTAAGAGTCTAGTGATGGACATAGTAGTAGCTGACATTCCCCCAAATTATGGAATTCTTTTATCCAGATCATGGGGAGCCAAACTTTAGGGGAGCCTTCAAATGGACATGTCTTATGCCACAATCCCAGTATTTAGCCAAACCAGAAGATTATACAGGGAATCCCATATGAAATACATGGTGAGCAACATAGATAGGCCCAAAAAAACTCCTGTCTACTCCATTCACTTAGATTTAGATTCCTTTATCTTATATAATGAAGACGAAATCAGTCAACAAGAAAATGAAAACAAAGAAGAAGTCAGTCCACCAGAACAGTCAAATCTACCCTCAATTCAAACACAAAACAACTCAAAATTTAGCAGCCTTCAACAGTTGAAAGGGAATGAAAACGAGATAGAAACACTTTGGAGAATGAGCTTTGATGGCTCTTGCAGCAAAATAGGTTCAGGGGCTAGTGTATGGATACATAATACAAGCAAAGAACATTCCTATAAACTAGATTTTCCATGCACAAATAACATTGCAGAATATGAAGCCCTCCTCCTTGGCTTACATTTGCTCAAAGATTTAGGAGCTAAGAAAATATCAGTCCAAGGAGATTCTAAGCTAATCATTAGACAAATAAAAGGGGAGTATTCAGCCAAAAGCCTAAGACTAAGAGAATATAGAAATGCTTCCCTTGATCTCCTAAAAACCTTTTAAAAATATGAACCCATTTTCATCCCAAGAGCTCAAAATCATCTAGCAAATGAACTTGCCTTTGCTGCTAGCAATTTCCAAAGACCACAAATAAATGAAAAATTCAATATAAAGGTAAAAAGTAGGCATGCAGTACCTGACGATGAAGACTATTGGAAAGTGTTTGAAGGTGACAAACACATAGATGATTTTCTGCAATCAAAAAATGATTTTTCCATACCAACACCAAACACTAGCCATGAAGAAAATTGTTTAAATAATGAAAAAAATCCATGAAACAAAGTTGTCATCTTCTGTTGATATAAATGAATTTGAACATCTTTTTGAAGCAGAATCATTTAAAAATCCAAACCAAAGGGACCTTGAAGTTTTGCAATGCAAAGTTGATACTATACCAAGGGGCCTTACACCATTAGAGCAGCTTTTTGATTTCAATGATGTAGCCAAAGAACCAAGAATGGAGCCTATAGAAACTAATATAGAAGAACATAACATAGGCTGCTTAGAAGAACCCAAAATGATCAAGCTATCCAGCACTCTTCCAGCTCATATCAAGCAGCAATACACAGAACTTTTCAAAGAGTTTGGAGATGTTTTTGCATGGGGGTACAAAGATCTAAAATCATATGATACCAAAATCATTCAACACAAAATCCCTCTTAAGGAAAAAAAAAAAAAAAATTCAAACAAAAACTAAGAAGGATAAACCCTGTTCTATTACCTTTAGTTGAGAAAGAAATCAGGAAAATGTATGATGCTGGGATCATAGTTCCCCTCAGATATTCAGAATGGGTTTCAAATCTAGTATCTGTTAGGAAGAAGACCGGGGAGATCAAGCTCTGCATTGACTTTAGAAATATGAATAGAGCCTCCCTGAAAGATAACTATCCCTTGCCAAAAATGGATCACATACTCCAAAGGGTGGTTGGGTCTAAAAGAATATCACTGTTGGATGGGTTCTCCGGTTACAATCAAGTTCTAGTACTCCCAAGTGATCAACATAAAACTGCTTTTACTACACCTTGGGGTACATTCATGTATGTAAAAATGCCATTTGGTTTGATGAATGCAGGGGCCACCTTCTAAAGGGCCATGGACATAGCCTTCTCAGAAGACATAGGCTATTTTATAATCATTTACCTTGATGACATCACCGTTTTCTCCAAAACTAATAAAGAACATTTGATTCATTTAAGAAAAGTTTTTGAGAAATGTAGGAAATATGGCTTATCTTTGAATCCAAAGAAGACACTCTTTGGTCTCCAAGAAGGAAAACTTCTTGGCCACATAATTTCTAAAGAGGGAATCAAAGTAGACCCTAAAAGGATTGATGGCATATTGAAAATCAGCCATCCTAGAAACCTAAAGGAATTAAAATCTTTCATTGGGAAGATAATTTTTTAAGAGGTTCATCCCCAACCTTGCTGAGCTATTAAAAATATCACAAACATGCTTAAGAAAGAGATAGGTGTTAAATGGACAATACAGGCTAAACAATCATTTGAACTGGTAAAACAAGCTCTCACTCAAACACCAGTTCTTATCAGTCTTGATTTCACCAAGGATTTCTATATCTTTTCTTTTGCATCAGAACATACAATTGCTGCAGTATTATTGCAAAATAATATTATGGGGCAAGAACAACCAATATCATTTTTTAGCAGGGCCTTAAGAGATGCTCCACTCAAGTATAACATCATGGAGAAACAAGCCTTAGCCTCGATCAAAGCATTGAAAGACTTCGGAGTCTACATTTTACATTTTCACATCATTGCTTTTGTCCCACATATTGTTGTCAAGGATATTCTAAGTCAAGACCCTGATGGTAAAAGGGGAAAATGGATTGCTACTATTCTAGAATATGACTTAGAAATTAGGCCCACCAAACTAATCAAAGGGCAGGGATTAGAAAAACTCATGGCTGAGTCAAACTTCCAAGCAATAGATATGAATATGGTTGATGTTTTACAAGAAACAGAAGAATTCACAGCTACATTCATTGAAGAAACATTTGTGAATTCACATTGGTATGCCGATATCATATATGGGATACTCTATCTGAATACCCCTCCTTCTTTGTCAAAAACTAAAGCTAGATTTTTAAAACAGAAGGCTTTAAATTATTACATCTTAGATGGGGTTTTATATTGGAAAAATGTTGTTGGTGTATTGCTTAAATGTTTGCTTGAGGTTGATGTAGGAAACATCATGCATGAGCTACATGAGGGAGAATGTGGAGGACATCTTTACTGGAAGACCAAAACAAATAAAATCCTTAGAGCTGGGTATTCTTGGCCCACCCTTTTCCAAGATACTCAGAAACTATTCATGTCTTGCCATAAGTGTCAAAATTTTTATGGCAAAAGAAAACTCCTACACTTACCCTTACATCTCATCAGTGTTGAGGCTCCCTTTCAATAATGGGGCTTGGACTTCATTGGGGAAATTCACCCATCTTCCTCAACCCAACATAAGTCGATCCTCACTGCCACTGATTATTTTACCAAGTGGATAGAAGCCATACCTTCTAGGAATTCTACTGACTCTGTTATTATCAAGTTCCTTGAGACCAACATACTATCCAGATTTGGTTGTCCTAGAAAAATCATCACAGACAATGTTTTTGCCTTCAAATATAAGAGAATGGTTGAATTCTGCTATAAATATCATATCAAATTGGGTCATTCCACTGCCTACTATCCCCAAGGAAACAGATTAGCTGAATCCTCCAACAAAAGCCTTGTCAATATTATCAAAAAATTGTTGGAATAGAATCAGAAATCATGGCATAGTAAGCTAATTCATGCTTTATGGGTTGATAGATTAACCACCAGGAAATCAATAAATATGTTTCTCTATCAGCTTGTTTATGGCATGGATGCAGTTTTCCCAAAATCTTTAGGAGTTCCAGTCATGAAACTCCTTCAAGAAGTACAAACTGAAGAGAATGATATGCAGAGAAGGATCAATCAAACCATTCATTTATAGCAGTCCAGAGAGGAAGTGTATAAAAGAACACAAACAATCCAAGAAGCATCAAGAAATATTTTGATAAAATGACTAAAGCGATTTCCAAATTGGAAATATAGTTCTAAAGTGGGATTCTAGGAGGGAAGAAAAGGGGAAACATGGCAAAGTTGAGAATTTGTGGAAAGGGACCTATATCATTCATTCCATCAGGGGTCACAATGTATTTTTCTTGCAGGAGCGGAATGGAGAATATTTATTTGGAGGTCCTGTCAATGGCAGGATGCTCAAGCATTACTTCTGTCAAGAGTCCTAGTTTCGAAGTTTTTCATTCATTGTACATAACACGGTTGAAAAGAGATCATATAAAATTCAAAAACAATAAAAGAAATGAAAAAGAAAAGAGGGTAGATTCAAAAGAGGTACAACCCCATACCCAAAAAAGATAATTTCTGAAAGTGAGCAAGTCTAAGTTCCACTACTGATGCAAAATGATATCTTGTTCAATCATCTAGCCTAATCATGGCTGAACATGCTTTAAATTTATGTTGATAAGTTAGTAGAAACATTGATTGATAAAATTATTTTAGACTTGACTTATTCAGAGAAAGATATATTAGGAGATTGAAAATATACTGGTTCCACATGCTCAAAACAGAACCAAAGAGATAGATGAGGATGCCATTACAAAAGAAAATCATGGCCTTATCTTTCTAATTTACTTTTTATGCAAAATAATGTTTGTGTGTAGCTCGTTCAAAATGCCACAACCATGGTTGATCAGAATGCCTAATCCTGATTTGAACCATGCTTGAAATTTCTAGTCAATATATAGAGAATCGAGATTCCTAAACTGTTTAATCTTGGCAATCAGTTAGTATAGGTAGAAAATAAAAGAGTTCAACAGTTTAATCTGGACTCTTGGAAGAAATAAGGATAGGACTAGATAGTTTATTTTTCTGTTTTCAAAAATAAAGATGTCAAAAGAGTGTGACAGTTCAAGTGCACTCAAAGGAAGAGAAAATGCTAGGACAAGTAGGATTGGGTAGGTAGAGATGATGTTTAAAAGAGATTACATATTGCAGATTGTTGAAAATTATCAAATCAAAAGAAGATCAGCAAGAAAGAAAGAAAGGAAATCTGCCTAATAGATAAGGCACTGGTTTGCTGAAACCCAAAATATTGATAAAATGAAGGTTTTGGACACCTTAAAAAAAAAGCTCCCCCCCCCCCCAAGTGGAGCCATTATTAGCCATCTATAAATTCTATTATATCTAGTGATGGCTAAATTAATCCTTCAGATTTCAAAAAAAAAAATTATGAAAAATTGGGAGTTTTTGAAATCTCGCTGTGTTCATTATCCTATAAAGTTATCCTTCACTAAAAATATTCATCCAAAACTACCCAAGTCATCCTGTCGATTCAAGAAGAAGCTGATTCAGGCTATTTTTCACCATTTTCACCTTCATCTCCTCTATCCATTTTCACTCATTTTCACCTATCCTAACAAGTTATCTTTCCCTCTAAAAAACCCAATTTTTCCCTTCATTAATTCCTTCATTCTCCCTAAAAAGCCTCTAAACCTTATAAAACCCCTTTATTTGGTTTAAATTCCTTTTTCTAGCCTATCGCAAACCTACAAAAAGCTTAAAAACCCTCTTTTTAGCCTATGTTCGCCCATATCCAAAATTAGGCCTTAAGCCCCTTCAGGCTTAAGCCCTCCGCCCCTTTTCCTTCATACGACCTAGGGCCTGCGACCACCTGCTTAAAGGCCTAAGTCCCCAGTCCCCTTGATTTCCCACGAGACCACCCTCTCTGTACCTTCTGAAGCTCCCTTCTCCTTATATTTTCCTCGCGCCTTTGTTTTTTCCCAAACAAATCCCCAACATTGATCAAAGGCCCTTGGCCTAGAGCCAACGGTCTTTGCTTCTTTCCCCTACCATCCATCCTCTCACCCCTTCATTCCTCGTTCACCTCTGCGATAAAATCTTGACCTTTGATCTCGTTAAAACCAACGGTGATCGCAGATCCCGAGTTTCTAAATCCTGCCACATAAGACTCCCGCTACCTAACAGTTTTACTGACCTCACCATCGGTCCCACTATCCATCCACCAAACAAACATCGTGTCAAGTCTCCGCCTTTGATCTAGCTCCCCAAATCCAATGGTCCACAATGCATTTCATGTAGTTTTCAACACCAGGTTTTAACAGGCCATGTCTGCGCGATAAAAGTGGTTTTCAGCCTACCACGCGTCATCTTCTGAGTGGAATCAGGTCCGATCCACTCAAAACCTCTTACTGCCCATTTGCTGCGCGAAAACCACCCTTCCCCCATTTTCGCGCCAAAAAGTTCAAAAATTCCACTATTCTCGCATCGTTCTTCCATGGAATTCATCCTCTATGTATTCCCCCCCCTTCCTCTCGCAATTGCTCTCGAACCCTCCATATAGCCTTTGAACGCGTCTAAACCACAAAAACACAGGATTTATTAATGTTTTTATTTTATTGCGAGGTTTTAATGGCGGCCCCGAGCCAAAAGGCCATCCACAGTCAACTCTATAGTGACAATCCTTGGATGACGATCCAAAAAGGGCCCATAAGTGAAGAAGAATGGATTTGAGGTTAATCTCCCAAGTTTAAAATCGGTGCCTCATGAGCATTGATCCATTATGAAACCTCCCGACGCACCAAAGAACCTCCCGCACACAGAAACAGAGAGAATCAATGAAGTTTGAAGACCGAAGAAAGAAGACGAGAGATTAAAAGATTAATTGAAGATTAAAGGATAAAACACGATCAAAGACAAAAGATTAAAGGTTTAAAGGAATCAGTAAAGTGATAAAGTCAAAGAAAATGATTAAGAAGGCCCAAAATCAGAATCAGGCCTTAAGCACATTTTAGTTATAGAATCCAAGAAACTTAGGCTAAAAAAAACCTCGAATACACTAACAAAGAGCAGTTATTCACTTAGAATATCTAATTGCCATATATGGCCTACTTTCTACCTAAAAAAGGAAAGTTAACAGTTATTACACAAAAGAATATATTTAAACTGTCAAGACAGTTATTGTAAATATAAGGATGAACCTTAAAAGTCAATCTTTTCCCCTATCTTTCTCTCAGAAGTTAAGACAGAGTTATTGAAACAGAGAAGTAGTTGTAGTTGTTCCTACCTTATGCCTTGCATGGTTTTCAAGGCTAAGAATGCATTTACTCGTAATTAATAACACTTGAACCCTAGAATAGTTCCACCTCCTCATTTGCAAAGCATAAATATCGCATTTGAACTCATTGTATTGTTGGCATTTGATGACTCTTTGAAGTAATACATAGTTTGGCTGAAGTTGAGAAGAAATTGAAGTTTTGGAACTTGTGGATGTCTTGACCTATTTGTTGATGGAGGAGGCTAGATCATTGGATCCCTGAGCTTGGTTGTTGGTGAAGTACTCTAAATCTGTTATTGTTATTTCATGTTTCATTATGTTTCAGCATTCTCTGTTACAGTAGAGTAAAAGGTTTAGGCTAAGAAATATCTTTTGAAGGCACCTTAGTTCTATTTACTCTTCACTATCTTAATGTTTTCTTCTACTAGGATATTTTAGAGAATTCTTAATTGCTCTCTAGAACCCATATGCTTGTTTATTTCTTAAATAGTTCAATACAGTTGGTCTCAAGAATGATTTATGGTTTTCCCTGCTTACTTGCTGCCACTTAAAAACTATTTCTGAAGTCTCCCTTCAAAGTACCTTTGTTTAAAGTCTGCCAAAGAGGTTTTGTTCCGATCATACCCTTTGTACTTGATAAAATAATTGTTTTTAAGGTCTTTATAGCTATAATCAAAGATGTTTAGGCGTTCCCTCTTCTATGAATGCAGTTGTTTGTGAATCTTGGATGTTTTCTTATCCTTGAAGGTGGAATCACTAGAAGTTAAATGAGTTTCTCACCTTCTATATTTCATTGGAAAAGTCTATCTTTAAGTCATCATTTGTTGAAGTGTGGTTTGTGGAATTTATGGTTATCCTTGTCTAGTGAATGCCTCTTCCTATTCAGATAATGTTTTAAGTCGCTTTGTTTAGAAGTACATATAATTAAGGATTCTTAATTTCCCTTAGTTATAATTTTCATTCTGAACCTTTAATGTCCATTTCATTCCACCTAAAAGACCTTGAAGATCCACTAGCCAAGTTAGATTTTCCCTTTGATACCCCAAATCCATTGATTAAACTTGTCACAACTTCTACTTGACTCCATTGCCCAATAACTTAGAGATTTCCCCTTTTCTATCTATGATGCCTAGATTATCATGTCCAACAAAACAAACAAACAAACTCATGCTTAATAACTAGCCTAAAATCAACCCTTAAAATCAAGCAAGACATATCTTTGCAAACAAATTGAGAGATCCCTCTCTGGGACTAGGAAGGCTAGGTCCTAGAGCTCTAAAGACTAGTTTTGATGTTGCCTTGTCACTTGGTTTACCAATCGACCAAATCACAGGACTACAATAGTGCCCATATATCATAAACACACCAGTGCGTATAGACACATAAACGCATCGGTTTTCATTTTGTTTTTTTAGAAACATCGACATCTGTCAGTCCAATTATTATGACTGTTTTAAATTCATTATTCATCAAAATTCGACACATCTTATAACAATATTCATATTAATTACATTTTTATTAATGCATTTCAATGTGTTGTTTGGATTAATTTGTTATATCATATCAGAATTATTGTGGTTTTTTAAAAATTCATTATTCATCAAAAGTCGACACATATATATCTTATAAAAATATTCGTATGAATTAAATTTTTATTAGTGCATTTGAGAACGAAAATGGAGAACGCTAATAGCGACAATAGAGAACGCAATAGAATAAATTAAAACATATATATATATATATATATATATATATATATATATATGAATAAGACAGATGTTTATCATACAAAATGGGACAATTATTCATATCCCTTTGTCTTTCAATTGGGACACTATGTCCATTACATTAAACAAAATGTATGATTCCACAAACATATTTCAAAAAAATAAAACGCCTTGCTTTGATATCCAAACATAGTGATCATCATTTTTCGCTTGAATTGTTGTCAGTGCTATAGCTACTTACATGACTTGGATTATTTTCAGGAATGTTGTGTTCACGACGTTGATTGTTTTCTTCTTCTTCACCTTCCATCTACAAACATAAAAATAAATTGAAATGAGTGTATATACATTGGTGAGAATAATGAAAATTCCAACATTAAACAATATACATCAATGTAAATCAAAAAGAAAAATGACATACCATATCAACAATTGACTCATAAACTATACACATTCTTTCAAAACCATGTATCATGCCATCTTTCAAAATTTCATCTGTTGGTGTAGTTCCATACTACGTTTCCCTGCAAGTTTTATACCCCATAACAAATCATATATTTAATATAAAAGATGTTTTTGTTCTATTAATTATAGACGGAGCTAATTAAAACAAGATTGTTAGATACTTAAAAATTCCACAATTAAATTCTGATATGCCAACATATACTCACAACCCATATTTAACCCAATTTTAATCAATTCGTCTGATGGTTCTTCTTTGTATGTTAGCACCTGTTTGAAGACATTCAATGATGATTTTTGTAAAACAACTTAAAAAATACAAAAATGAAATCTAGTTAAGTCGTTATAAGGAAGTAACAATTACTCACAAACTTAGAGATCAACCCTTTTCTTCCTTGTCGTCCTATTTTATGTGTTGAATGGGTTCCATTTTCTTTTCTTTTCTGCAAGAAAATTCTTGAAAATTAATATTTAATGCTAAATTGTTTATTTATTGTACCTAATGATCAAAAAATTCAATGATTACATATTACATTTGAAGCACGTTGTTGTTGTTGGAAAGAACGTCTATACATTTGTTCCACTAGATCCCTCAAACTTTTGTAAAAAGTTTTTTCCCCCCTTTCGTTAATTTCCGAGCACCACTCCGGGATGAGCTAAGGAGCAATTCATTTTCATTTGCATGTTCTATTTTTTTTCTTTTCTTAGAACAACATTCCTTTTCTGAGTTGTTGGTCCCTATAGACATAATTAAATAGATGTGAATTAATAGATTGTTTGACACATGCTATCTAATAATTTTAAATATATTATTAATGATAATTAAAAAAAGAAACTCATATTGGATCGATAGTATTTTTCCATTCACCCGATTCATATTTTTTGCAATTTTTTCCATTAAAACTTTTACACTCTTCTCGTCCTAGATCAGAAATAATCATATCGAGCTTCGTCATTTTTGTGGCTCGCATGATACACAATAAACAATACATATTAGTTAAAGTTACATATAGTTCAAAAAATAATATTTTTTTTATAAAGAATTTACAAAGAACTTACCTTTTTTTGCTTTTTTTGATGTGTTAACAGTATTTTTTGTTACTTGATATCTTGTCGATCATTTCTTTATCAATCTAAAACCTGTACCATATCATTCATTAATATATTTATCAATAAATTCTCAACTTTTTAGGTAGAAAATAAATCTCAAGACACCGGTGCGCCTTTCATGAAGTCCACACCGCCGCTGGTGCGTGGGTATATTAACAATGCACTGCAAAACAGTATAATACACTATACGGTGTGTGGGTTATTATAAACCCACCACAAAAAAATAGTGTAATAGACCTAACGGTGCATGGGGTATTATAAACGCACCGCAAAAACAGTGTAATACACCGTACATGCTTTCCTAGTTAAAGGGAGCACCAATGCCCTATTTCAGATTTGACGTACGGATTTAGAAAAAATGTTTTCAATTTTTTACTACATAGTACTTGCGTGATGCACTGTATAATACGACGCATCAATGCGTTCACGTATGCACCGATAAAGAAAAATCAAAATTTTTTTCAAATATTCACACAATGGCCGAATGGATTGGGATCCGACTATGCAAGTCGTCCCGTGGGTTGGACATCAATCTAAAATGAAAAACCCTAATTCCGAGATCACGTAAACGAGAGAGAAGAAAGGGAAAAACAAAAAAAATGAAGGGTTCAGGGGTAAAAATAGATAAAAAAGCTACGAGAAAAAAAATAAAAAAACTAGAAAAAAAGTTTAAAAAAATAATCAAATTTAATCAAAAAATGGTTTGAAATTCTATTATAAAGGGTTTGAATCACCAAAGGTTTGGTTTTCGAATGTCCGAATACTTCGTTCGAACGTATTTCGCTCGCTCCACGGTGCCCTCGTGCTCTCTTGCTCCGTGTCCGTCTCCCCGCAAATATGTGGTTGAAAATTTTAACAAAAAATAGTGAAATAATGAAAAAGTGTTTAGTATTTAAAGAATTATTTTATGAAATTAGATTTGCGAAAATTATTTTGCCGCCCATTTTTCAAATTGCCATTTTTTTTTAACTTAAAGAAAATAGAGTTGTGATTTTTTTTATTTGCGTTTATTCATTTCCCGGGTGCGTGAAGAGTTGTGACGCACCGGTGCATCGTATTAATACGACGCACCGAGTTGTGTTAGGATGATAAGTGCACCAAACAAAGCTTTTAAAGTTCTTTTTTTTATATGTAAGATCATAATAAAATAATGATAATTATAAAGTACATGAATTTATTATCATTATTTTCTAAACTTTATGTATGTAAGATCATAATAAAATAATGATAATTATAAAGTACATGAATTTATTTTCATTATTTTCTAAACTTTATGTTACAAAAAATTCGTATTATTCTAGATTTGTTGTTTTACAATTATTTGCAAATTTACAAATTCAAATATTTTAATAAAATCATTTCCCATTAATACAATTAAAATTTTCACATTCATAGAATTAAAATTTTACAAATATTTTACATACAATTACAATTAATATTAGAATTAAAATTACAATTACAATTTTACATTAATTTCACATACATGAATTACGATTAGAATTAGAATTACAATTTTAATTTTACATACAATTACATTTACAATTTTACATAGAATTACATTTAAAATTACAATTACAATTTTACAATTATTTTACATACAATTCAATTAAAATTACAATCACAAATACAATTACAATTTTAGAATTTTACATACAGTTAGAATTAAAATTACAATTTACAATTTTCATATATACAATTACAGTCATTTAATAAATTAAATATTAAAATTAAAATTAAAATTTTACATTAATAAATATTTTACATAGAATTACAGTTAAAATTACAATTAGTACAAATACAAATACAATTTTACAATTTTACATAGAATTAAAATTTAAATTACAATTACATTCACGACATAATATTTAATAAATATCATGGTCATTTAATAATTAAATTAATTAATAAACATCATCACGATCATGATAACCATCGTACAAATATCATATATTTCGACTAATAAACACATTCAAACATCAAATTAACATTATATATTAACATCATCACAACACAAACATCAAATATACATCCGATCAATATGTCAAATAACTCATGATGTCACATATACACATCTATCTCGCAAGCTAAACATTAAATGAACATATCTAACATGACCTAACAATATGCGCCACATCATGATGATCACCAACGTGAAAATTAAGTACAAGCGCAACATGAACATAAAATACATGGACCATCTATATATATATATATATACATATAGAATATTGTTAAAAAATATACAAGCTCGTAATATAAATGTCATGGATCAGCTGGTGGTAGTATAACAACATCAATAGCAATACAAGTGGATGCCCGTTTAGTAAAGTCTGGGTGCAAACCTCGACGATCGATGGTGGAGCCTCGCTCATGATCATGATCACTAGTATTGATGGATGCATCCACCGGTGGTAGTACAACATCAATATGAGCAGTAGTAGTGGAGGCCTGCTCAGTAAATAGTGCAGCCTCGGTGGTCGATGGTCCTGCAGCCTGCTCATGATCGTGACTAGTACTGATGGATGTTGCAGGCTACTCACTGGACATGGCCGATGGTCCAGCCTCATCTCCATGATGACTGTTAGATGCTACCAGTGGAGCCTCATTCTCATTAGGCGCGCCGCGAGGTGAATGATCATGAGATGTATGTGAGTCACTGCTCACGGACTGTCCATCACGTGTCACGGCTACTACACCTATAGCTACTGACAATCCTCCTCAGTCACGTAACAGCTGTCGTAGCTCCTACGACATGCCACATCAGGCCGTACATGTCACGCGGAATGCTTATCCACATTCGTAACAGCCTATCATCGGTTTGTATGTCTCTGATATGAGCGGGCCTGATGCCCGAATCAACAATCAATGCACAAAGTTGGTTTCCCAACTCCATCCTATATCTGGTCTTAGGTTGACTGTGCCTAGCAAAAGGCGGTATCAGTGCACCATGAGCAGGAGCACGTCTCTCGTTGCACCGGCCTCATCCTCATCATGATCATCCTCAAGCGCATCGGCCATGTCCTGATCGTAATCATCAGGATCCAAACCTCAATCATGTGGTGGATCCGGCATCTCCTCGCCATCAAAAGAGCCAATGTCTGTAAAATATATACAAGTACACAACAATAATTAGACAATTTCATTACACAATTTAATAAGAACAAGTTAAAGAACATGTTAGAATAAATATAAATAAAACAGTAATATTACCTCTATCATCTCGCGACTCATCATCTGTGAAGAGGATGTTGGGACACCCTTGCTAATCTAGTCCGAGCATAAGGACATGGGACCGTAATGAAGGGATGCAGACCCGCCAACACCGGCTAGTAAGTACGGTGAATCATGTGATATCCCTGGCTAGAAAGATAGTGTCTCCCCTCTTGGGCATCATCTGCCCCCACATGTGCATCCGGGCCTCAAACATCAGCCTACGAGGTCGTTGAACAAAACTAGGTCTCATCTCTGGAAACCTCTCAAAAAATAAACAAAACAGCTACTGAAGCAAAAGGGAAGTTTAACCCTCCCTTGTCCATGAGCACGACATCTATCTAAGGTCGTACAAAAACTGCCGCAAAAAAATGGCGGACCACCCGACAAGTCGTGGTTTTTGTACTAAAGAATCAACATAATATAAAAGCGAGCAACTAATGTGTTGCTCGTCACCGGTGTTGTGCGAAATGGTCGAAATGATAATGGAGAGGCACCGCATGTCTCGTCTACCAAATGCGCCTATACGTAATCGACCTCTAGGTACCCCGAAACTACGAAGGAGATAGTACATGTGCTCCAATGTATCTTTGGGAGTAAACTAACCGACTCCCTCGCTACACAACCAGCGGCACGTCTAAGAATGAGGGAAAATCCACCCCTCTCCTCGATAGTCCCTGTAATAAAATAAATATCCTCCTCGGTGAGTGTGTACCACTAGTTAGGACCAACTCCGGAAAGCTTGTCGGTGGGCATTCCACCTCGCGGATAAGATATCTCAAAAGAACACTATGGGCCTTTAGGCTGAAGTAGCCTCCTCATAAAACTTGAGGAGGCCTACCCGCCCTAAGGATCTCTTGGGTATCTACAGTAATAGGGCGAGGGCATGCATCTCTCTCCCTCTCTCGGGCCTCCCATTGGCGAATCATGTCAAATTGTTCATCTCGTTGTTGTTGTTGTTCCTCCTCTTCTCTTTGAATCATTTGCCATATTAAATAATTTTTTTTTATTAAAACAGACATGTATTTAGGAATATACATATATGTATATTTTTTTTTGAAAAAAAAACAAACATACAAGTCGGTGCTCCATAAAAAATAGTCACGCACCGGTGGTGGTGCGGCATAATCTTGTAGCGCACCGAGCATCGATGCCCCTAATGAAATACAACGCACCGGACTCGGTGCGCTATCTATTTTTCAAGCACCATGGACTATATCTAGTTCATAATAGCGGTGTGTTGACTGAAATATATGCCCCGGCGCGTATAGTCGTGTCGCCGCACCGACTTCATGACAATGACATAGTTGATGGTGCGGTCTTTTACCCAACCGCACCGTTGACCCTCTCGGAATGCGGAATGCGGTGGGATGACATAAACCCGGGGGGGAATTCACTCAACGCACCGCACTGTGATTTGTCGTGGTCAACGGTGTGCCTGGATAAATGAGCGCACTGCCTTATATTTTTATATTTTTTAATTTAAAATTATTCGGGGCACCTTTCGATCATCGCCACGAAACGAGTACGGATACTGTTAGCACCGTTGGCGATGTGACCCGTAAATTTTACGAGAAGCACCACTATCCGGTGTGAGCCGAACAAAGCACGGGGGCACCGCGCGACAAATTTTTTTTCTTTTTCTTTTTTTAAAGGTTATTTTTAAGGTTTTTTCAATTTCTAATCCGTTAAAAGGCTCGATTATGGAAAAAACTAGAAAAATACATGTACATGTCGCTGTCAAGGAGGCATATTGGCTGTAAAATTTGCAAAAGAAAATTTGCCCACTGTTTTTCAAAATGCAAGCTGGAGATTGGTGGCCAATGCAGAGCAGCAGTGCGTGCAATGGGTGCAATGAGAGCACCGATGTCAGGGTGGCTCAAAGAAAGGGAAATGGCACCGGGGCTTGAGAGCTCTGGAGCAATGAGGAAAGTGAATAATGAAAATTTTTGGCCGTATTTTTTTTTTTTTTATTTAACCCTGTTCTGGTGCACGGGGTTTTATAGGAGCACCGATACGCTTGCATACAATAGCACCGATCGGTGTCAAATTTGGCACATTGTTTATAACACACTAGGGTGTTTCCCTAACAGCGCACCGGGATGTTTCAGTTTTGGCGCGAAATTTTGATGATGCACAGGGGTGGAGTAATCGTAAAGCACTGGTGTGGAATAGTCATAAAGCACCGGTTTTTTGGCCTTAATTTTTTTTTTATGTAACACTATTCTAGTGCGTGCGGTTTATAGGTGCACCGGTGCTCTTGGAGAAGAACACACCACTGCGTTTCTGTTTTTGCGTGGTGTTTTATGATGCACCGGCGTGGAAGAGTAGTGAAGTGCCGGTGCATTACAGTAATAGGATGCCCCAGAGGTGTGTGTACATTGCGCATGTTGTCCAGTGTGCCAATGTTTGGTGCGCACCGGTGCATTCTATGGTAGTGGGCGCACCAGTAATTGAGAGCTCAGGAGCGCTGGAACACTGAAAAATCCGGGTTTTTTGTCGTAATTTTTTTTTAATTTAACGCTTTACTGGTGCGCATGGTTTATAGGCGCACCGATTCTGTTTCCTACAAACGCACCGGTCGGTTTGTGTTTTGGCGCATTGTTTTATGATGCACCGGTGCGGCTTCTGTCTACTGCACCGGGTGGTTTCGATTTTGGCGTGGTGTTTTATAATGCACCAGTGCGGAAAATTTGTGACGCACCGGTGCTATAGTATAATACAACGCACCGGGCGGGTGTGTACGAAGTGCATGGTGTCCGGTGTGCCAATGTGTTGGTTCGCACTGGTGCTTTTGTGTTTCCAGAGCATCGGGGCAGCGTTTAATGATAAGCACACCGAGCGGAAAACATCCGCAAAACCCTCTGCCCGCCAACCTCCTCTAGTAACCTCTGCTAGAAATGGATGTATGGGGTATTTATCTATGGGTTTCCTCAAAAACATCCGCTAGAGGGTCTTTTCCTTGTAGTGCAAGGAGGGATTATTTTCTCTTGTCCCTTCCTCTTCTTCTTCGTGAGACACACGTGTCTTCACATTAACTGTTTTCTCTAAGCTTCCATCCCAAGCTTCTTCTTCAATAAATTGCACATATATGCTTATTATAACTTTCTTGGTGGATGGATTATAGAGTTTGTATGCCTTGGACTTATCACTGTATCCAACAAAGACACACTTCTCCCCCTTATTGTCAAGTTTCTTTCTCAATTGATCTGGGACATGTGCATAAGCCACATATCCAAAAACTTTCATGTGAGTGACAAACTGCTTTCTTCCACTCCATGCATCTTCCAGAACTATGTTCATGACAGCTTTGGTTGGGCATCTATTCAAGATATACACTGCACAATTGATAGCTTCAACCCAATACTCATTCGGCAAATGTTTTTCCTTCAACACAATTCTGACCATGTCCATAATGGTCCTATTCTTCCTTTCTGCAACACCGTTTTGTTGAGGTGTGTACCTTGTGGTAAATTGCTTATGTATGCCATTCTCCCTACAGAAACGTAGGAACTCTTTCGAGATGTATTCCCCACCTCTGTCATTCTTAGCACTTTGATGTAGTGCCCACTCTACTTCTCAACAAGAGCTTTGAAGTTGCAGAACTGTTCAAACACTTCACTCTTCTATTTCAAGAAATACACCCATGTCTTTCTAGTGTAATCATCTATGAATGTCAATACATATTTGCTGCTAGATAAAGATGGTGTTTGCATTGGTCCACACAAATCTGAGTGGAAAATCTCTAAGGGTGTCTTTGCCCTTATGCTCTTCCCTACTGGAAAGCTTTCTCTGTGTTGTTTTCCCAAGATGCAGCCTTCATAGAGGTTTTCCAGTTTCTCAATCAGTGGTAATCCTTTTACCATTCCCTTTCTATGCAACAAGTTCAGGCCTCCAAAATTGAGATGTCCAAATCTCAAGTGCCCTAACCATCCTTCAACTTTCACTTCCTTTTGAAAGACCTATTTTGTTACGACTGCCACATTTCTTCTTTCCTTCAAGTCTATTATGAGCTTGAGAGGAAACATCCTATTGCTTGTCATTTGCACCTCTGCAATGACTTTTTTGCTTGGAGGTATTTCCATGAGTGTGCACACATCATCTTTAAAGAATACATTGTAGCCCTTGTTTATGAGCTATCCAATGCTCAAAAGATTACATTTCAAGATAGGTACGTAATATACATCTGGCACAAACTTTTGTTCTCCTTTTCTTGTGAATATTGATACTCTTCCTTTTCCCTTGACAGAGACCTTACTATCAGTCCTTGTTGTTACTTCAGATTTAACATTTTCATCTAGATTGACAAACATTGCTATGTTTCCAATCATGTGGTTACTACAACCTAAGTCTAAGAACCATACATCATCTTGTCTATCTTGTGCTACATTACATGTTAACAACACATTCTTCTGGTTCTTTTCTTCTTTTTTGAAATTAACATTCTGCCTATTATTCAAATCATTTTTCTTTTTCCTACATTCATTGTCATAGTGCCCATATTTCTTGCAATAATGACATTGGACTTGGGATTTATCATACCTTTGTCCATGAGCTTGATGTTGGCTTAAGCCTTCATTCTGGTTCTGATTGTTTCCCCTTCCACTCAAACTTGCAGGGCTGTTTCTTCCTCTGTTTTGGCTTCTGCCTCTTCCTTTGTTGTTTTCTCTACCTTGACCTATGCCTGGACCAAAATACATTTAAGTCTTGAAAGCTTGTTCCAATGAGGAATATGTTCCTCTGTTCAGTTTGTGTTCATGAGACATCAGGGATGCACTCAACTCATCCACTGTAAATAGTGAAAGATCCTTTGTCTCTTCTATTGCCACTACTATGGCATCAAATCTTGAGGGTAGACTTCTCAATATTTTCTCCACTATCATTCTTTCTTCAAGTGTCTCTCCATGAGACCTTATTTGGGTAACCAACCCAATAACATGAGTAAAGAATGAGTCTATAGTGTCAAACTCTTTCATACAGAGAGTTTCAAAATCTCTCCTCAGCATTTGCAACTTCGTTGTCTTCACCTTCTCCATGCCTTGATAGGCTGTTTTGAGAATATCCCATGCCTCCTTAAACTTTATTGCTGCTGCAATCCTTGGGAAAATACTCTCGTGCACCGATTGAAAGAGATAGAAGAGGGCTTTGGAGTCCTTCTTCTTATTATCTCTTAGCAAATATCTTTTTGTTGCTGTCAAAGCAGTCAACGCTGCTGCGTCTGCTGGTTCTAGGTAGCCATTCTCAACTAGCTCCCATATGTCCTGTGAAGCAAATAGGGCTCTCATTGTGATTGCCTAGTATGTCATGCGACGCAAACAGGGCTCTCATGGAAAAGTATTGCATGAGACTTTTAAACGATACCATCCGATACCATCCACACAGGCATTCATGACACTAACCCCATACTCGTGAATCATCATGAAAATGCATCGAATCTATGAAAATGTCTGCATGTCACTCTTAAAAGATAAATCAAAAGTAGTCGTTTCGTTTACGTTCGAAAGATTTCCTAGTTAGGTTAGACAAATTTAAATCGTTCAATCATCATAATTTGAATATTTTAGAGAAATTTTTTAGCAAGCTGAATTTATTTTGCATAATTTTACCTCCAACGAAAAGGTTGATAAAATGTAGTGCAAAATTTTTACTGAAAAATAAAAAATCTCACTCACTTAAACAAGAATTAACTTTCAAAAAATGTAAGACCATATTTATATAGAAAACTTTATTTAGAGAAAAACCAAAACCATTAATAAAGGATTTAGTAACAAAGAAACCTTGTTACATTTCACTGATTTTATATTTCTTTCTCATCAATAATTTTTTTTATTCATATTTTTTATAAAATATATTTCATTACAATACTATAGACCCAATATTATAAGTTAAAAATACAAAAGCACTAACCAATTAAATTTGATTTAATCTTCTCTAACGAAAGTCAAATTATCTCCTATTAAACAAAGCTTAATAATAAAAATGGAAAATTCTAAGTGAATTATTGGTACTTTTTCACGGGAAACTAGCAACTGGATGGCGGTGAGATCACAATGTTTCATAAAACTGTTGAATTATTTCAATAACTGTAAATTACAATTTTTTCATTCTTTCCAATCGAACAAAATCAACCCGAAAAAGTAGGCAAGCGTTCACATCAGTGACTCGTACTAAGTTACTTGGTAGAATTAATCAAAATGCATTAATTCTACGAAAAACCCGTGTATGTGACTTTTAAAAGTTGGCATACAAATTGCCAAGGATCTGATTTGTGACACATAATGTTCAATCAATTTAAGAAAAATAAGGATAAAGTTAAGACTTACCAATTTTATACCAAACAGAGTCCACCACACTCAAAACACGGCCCAACTCATCCTTGAATGCACGCAACGAATAATCATATGACCTCAAGGAGATGACAGGTGGCATTCTCGAGCCACATACGGATGGTTTAAGCTACGTACAGCTTCCAAATATCCTCCAATCATTGTCTCTGACCTAGTGAAGTAACCTATGTGTTGGATGACTTGCATTTCTACTACAATCAAAGAGTGCATGATCATGCGAATTAAGCATGTATTGCGTATATGTTGGTTTATTTCTTTATGGTCCCAAGAGTGAATTTTTTTATGGTTCCCTTTTATCTAATTTATAAATTTAGTTATTAAATAGCAATATCTTTCTCTCGACAACCTTTCTTATTTCTCAAAGAAAAAGAATTAGTGCGTAATTCGAAGTGATGGATGCTCTTTGTGCTCTGAATGAGTTTCCACGAATGAATTTGAATTGGACTTTGATGCTCCCTCATATTCATATCTATTGAAAAGAAATATGGACATATCAATATCTTAAGTTTTTTTTTTAACTTTGTGATCAATTTTTTACCAAGACTCACCAAATACTCTTTGAGTTCCAAGCACCATGATTATCAAAAGAGGCAAGTTTTATTGTTAGGGGAATCATGAACTCGTACTATGAAGAACATTATACATACATCATATTATTTGGTTGCTCAACACAACCACACTTAATTCCTCAATTTCTCCCCGACCGACAGGTAATTCAAGAAAGTGTATATGAGACAGTGGGAGTTAGAGTGGCATCAACTTTGGCAATTAATAATAAGAGGTCGTGGCTAGGATTTCCAACAAGGATAAGTCATTATGTCATCAAAAATTTCCCATAGGTCATCAAAAAATATGATAACATTAAAGAATTAAAGCTTCTCATAAGTACTCTTAGGGTACATGACGCCCATAGCATGGTGAAGGAACATTTTGTGTTTGTAAGGATTACCTAACATGTGAGCATGGATTTAATCTCATTAACTTGGTATTTCAAGATGTATTCACATATGAGGAAGCAGAGACGAGAATGCAAATTAGGAAAATAGAACACTTAACAAACCTCCAACTTATAGAAGCAAAACAAAAAGGAGAGACAAAAGGAGAAACATCGCTCTTAAATAGGGGTGCTATAGGGAGTAAAAGATGAAGAAAGGAGGCTTATGGATGAGGCCATGTAAAATAAAAGGATCAAGGCTTATACGAGACTCTTGTAACAAAATTTAACCTAATTCGAAACCTCAATCATTGAGAAAATTACTATTGACGACAATGAACTAAAGGAAGAGGCATATGTGTTGGGTAAAAATATAGATGAAAGAAAAGAGGAAATTCATTCTTTAATGCCTCCCCAATAGTTAGAAGTCCTAGAAATATAGGTTCTAGTAGTTATTGTGGTACAAGGTCCTATCACGACACAACTTTTGATCTCCTTTATCCCTTCGATCACCAAAAAATAGGTATTGTACCCCCTTTGGATCTCCATAGGGATTTGATGATGAAGTCTTCAACTTAGGTGACTATTATTATAGTAAATTTAGAAAGGCATTTATTCAAAGTGTACCCAAAAGGAGACAAACTATAGAAACCGAAGAAGAAGCATATGTATTAGTGTTATGAACTTGACCTACGAGAAAGCTAGAATACCAGAAATATGAAATAATATAGCCCAAAACATAGAGATATCACATGAAATGAGACAAGCTGCGAAGATATTTTATTATTCACAATCATGATACAATGTTCACTTGCATCTTTGAGGGGGCAACCTCCAACATAGTAGATTTCAATTACAATAAGACAATACAATTCTTCTCTTATATCTAAGACTATTTATAACTAAATGACATCCAAAACCCTAACTACTAGTGATCCCTTGCATAACACAGGTTAACCACTTTATTTATTAACTATCGTTAAGTGTTGTACATGCTTTTTTTTTACTTAAGAGTCAATGGTTTGAAGACGCATGTTTTTTCGACTTATGTTTGGTCGATGGGTTTGTACACGAAGATATAAGAATGCATGGGGATGTTCACAGGATGTGACATTTGTTTCTTTGAAGGAGAAAAAGGAAGAGGTCATCAAGTTGTGTTTCTTGCATGATGTGTTTTTCAAGTTAATGGTTTTGCTTGTGACAATGTGTCTTAGGATTTTGGAAGGTCCACTCTTGAGCGAGAGGCTCATGATTAACCTTCATTCTAAAATCCATGGCATGAGCATCATGTCAAACTGGAGGATGATGGAATAAAAAAGCTGAAAGTGGACAATATGGCAAACAAATTTGCGACGAAAACAATAGCCATTGTAGACCATTTCATGTGTTGACGCCATGAAGCGAAAGACATGGCGAATAAATTCTTCCAGATGTGGAATTTGGTACCATGGAGGTAAAAGAATAATCATTTCATTTATAGTGATTTGAATTATATGTTGTAGTTCACTTGCATGAGCTTAACTTGGAAAATTGGTTTCCAAGGAGAAGCTTGCTTCAAATGCATTTTTATGCAAAGGAGGAACAGGATTGATCAGGAGCTCAAATCCGAGCTATGGAAAAAGCTCAAAATTGAAAGTGTTCAAAATCACTTGCAACTAAACGACTGGATAGGCCTCGTCGATACGATCCTGGTGCCATGAACGACACTCAAATCCAACATCGTATGTGAAAGTTATGCAAGTTTGAAGTTTTCAGTAAACTCCAAAAACTGAGTTAACCAGGTTTGACTTTCAAATTTTGAAAAATTAAAAAAAGTAATATTCCAAGGAATATTCTTGTAATATTCCTCAAAATATTCTCTAGAATATTCCATTCGGGCCAATCATTTTGTGACAAGAGGCAACTTAGGATTGGATGGTGGTTTGACTTTTTTGAAATGGACTGTTACACCATTTTTTTGGTCATCTAACTCATTATCATTAGATGAACCCAAGTACACCATGTAAGACCAATTTTACCCTAAGTATGAATCACTTTAGCTACGAATTGACCCAATTGTTAGTATGAATCTTTCGTCGTAAAAGATCACTCTAGCTACGCATAAAAAATAGCCCTAACATCGATTATGGCTGCAAAATATCTTTAAGTTTGCTGCACAAATTCAGATCTAAGCACAAAAAGATATTAAGCAGATAAAGTATAATATAGCTCCATGCATCCAATAGACAAGACAAGAACAAAATGTTTAAACGAATGATTTGTATTATATTAAAGAATGGGGCACCTGAGAGGAAAATAAGAAAGGTGTTTTCCAGTTCTCCTCAGTGGGATGGGTTCTTGGAAGTCCTCAGTGTTTCAGATCTAAAATTCCTCTCTTATTGCTGTAGAAAAACAAACATGGAACTCAATGGGAGTTCATAAAGCAAAATGGAAAATGGTGACCAAGAGTAGATCCAGAGTGATCTAATGCAATGAAGGTGACTAATGAATGGGGAAAACCCTTCTATTTATAAAAAAATATTGGGGTGTTCTAGAACTTGGTGCATGAATAAAATATTATTAATCAAATTCTAGAATCACCCTTTAGGAATATTTTATTATATTTGTTAGAGGGAAAAGTTTTTTTGACTTGGGTCAATTCCTTTATTTATAAACAATAAATAAATAAATGATTTATTTATTATTTTAGGGACATGATGGGAATATAATTAAATAAATAATGATTTATTTAATTATTTAAAACCGATTTAGTCAAATTTAACTAGGACGATTATTTAAATAATGATTTGAATAACTTATTCCTAGGAAATACTTAAATAAATAATGATTTATTTAATTAATTTCCTTGTTTTGGGTTAAATATGACCAGGAAATATAGATAAATGTTATTTTATATGGTGAAAGAAATTTTACTTAGGGTAAAATTGGTCTTACATGGTGTACTTGGGTTCATCTAATGATAATGAGTTAGATGACCAAAAAAATGGTGTAACAGATTGCCCCCCATCGTACGAGTGTTAGGAGAAAATCGTATGACTGAAGTATGTTGTAAGAACTCAACCACTAGGCATCAAGAGAGAAGTGAGAGAGAGGAATGTAAGGTAGTCTAATGTGCTAAAGGACTAGACCCTGAGGAGATGAGACTTACAGGTGCAACAAGTCTCTAGGTGATGAAGTAGCACCAGTGTGAAAGGCGGCGGGGGAGGCATACCTATGCCTGCCGATACAATAGTACAAAGAATAAGGCGCCCGGAAAACCACGGAACACAAGGATGAAGTATATGATGGCCTAAACATGAGCCAGAGAAATAAAATGATGAATCCCACATACATTCGATGCCTAGAATAACCGTCAGGACTTATACAAGAAGATTTTAGTACATGAGATACAAATATACCCAAATGCCCCCTACACACGAGGAAGGGCTCACAATATCTAAATGATATATGCAAATCGAAGAGGCGCTGCAATCGGTTGAGGCTGATATCATCAAATGAGAGGAGCTGCATCAAGGGCAGAAATAAAAGTCCTCCAGGCATGTGGGGGGCTACCTGCAGGGCCACCCCCTCATGAGGGTTGAGACGTCTCACACATGCCCGGGAATCACCAATAGTTGCTGCTGCATCACTGGACCATCAAGTGTATAGATCACGATCATGCTGAGAAGAGCTCGAACCAAGGTACACTGCCCCCTAGACCTGGCTTCTGGAGTAAATGAGCTGATGTCGACAGAAGTAGGTCTGCCATAGGTGAGGCAATAGGGGAACCCCAACTAAGGCACGAGGGAAAAGAGTAGAGCGACGAACAGAGAGACACTAATGATAATGATGGAATGAGGGATATGGAGGAGTGGTTGGACAACTTCCCTTGTTAGAGCGTAGAGGGCATAAATAGCTTGGCAGCGATTGACACAATATCAGGAGGAATAGGGGACAAGGGTGCAGAAGGTCATAAAGTGCGGCACGAGAGAGGGATCAAGCAAGACAGGAGGGAGGACTATAGCGGTGTACAAAGGGACTCGAAATAGGCTCCAGGAATGTGATGATGACTCGACTGGGATGCTCTAAACAAGGGCGACTCGATGGTGCTGCCGCATAGTAAGCGTCCAGTGGGGAACCATAAAATCATGAGTACAATAGGGTAGCTCATGACGAAAATTAGCATGAACAAAGACGAGTAAGAAGGCAAAGTGGTGCCCCGAGTACAAGTGTCGCAAGCAAAGAAATTCGATTTTGAGAAGAGGTGAATAGATCCTTCATGGACGAAATGTGTCATGGTGAAGTATCAAAACATAAAAAATGACAAATACCCATTTGAGTGCTCCATGAGAGCTTTCCAACGGTGCGGATGGTTTGGCAAACGGGGCTACGGTTTGGTCACAGCGGGCAAAAGAAAAAACAAGGGTTTTCTTCTAATAGGGCGTTTTCCCTCCAAAATCATTCATTTGCTTGTGTAGCTGTGGTGAATGTGGAGAGGAGAGAAGGCCCTAAATCTTGCAGTGATCGTAGCGGAAAAACCGACCGTTGGAATTGTGATCCGTCAGTTGCAGGTAAGAGGCCTAATATTAAGCTTTGTTTTTTATGGACAAATTGCAGATTAGGGCTTTAATTCTCAGTAACTGCCCCTACTTCATCTGCAAGAAAAGAAAAACTCGAAAAGGGGCATCCAAAGACAAGGCCACCGCACCCGACCCCACCCCTCCCCCTCCCCAACCCCCCAAGCCTTGTGCCTTGTGTGATGGTATCGGTCACCCCACCCATACTTGTCCTGAGTTGCCCCGTATCCAACCCATGGTTAAAGTCGTGTTCCCTGAATCGACAGTCCCTGAAACCTCTGTTTCTTTCTCATCCGCAACCAAGACCTCAAAGACTCTTTGCACCGACAAACCCTGTGCTCTGTGTGGCGTCCACGGCCATTACTCTCACCATTGTCCTCACCTCACGCATTATCGAGCCTCTTTAGAGGTCATTCGCGAGTACGAAATTGAACAAAATCAATCCGCCTCTCCCATCCTTGCTCAATATGCGTCAAGTCTACTCGAGGATCCTCCTACTACCATTGACATTCCTCCCCCTGATGTTGAAATGTCCGAATCTGCTACTCCCCTCCTATACCTATCATCATTTGCGCAACCATCTGAGTACATTCCCTCCAAATCCACTCCCTCTGTTCTGCCTGATCCTCCTTCAGACACATTCGTGGGCTCTTCATGTTTTGACCATCTTTTTACCTATTCTTCTGTCATTCCCCGTGATGACCCATATTTGCACCTCTCTTCCCACACTGTTGATTTCGGTAGCTTTGCAGCGTCGTATAGTCCCCTCAACCCTTCCATTTCCTCCCTTAATCATGATCATACCATCCGTATCTTTGATATTCTTCGCATCCTGAGTCCCCACTCTTCCTCCCATAGTTCTCATCCATCTCCCTCTCATCGATCTATGAGTCCTAGACCTCCTACCCAGACTGCTCCCTCCCATAGCTGTCAGTGGATGTCTATCTTCTACTCACGTTGCCCTCCTTTTTCTCATTCCTCCCATTTGTGGTCCCGCGACACTATTATTTCGGCCCTCTCCCCCAACCATTATCTTGGCTATGCCGATGGGGCAAGTCGCTCTTCCCGGAATCTCGCTTCAGCAGCATGGGCCATCTTTACCCCCTTGCATACCCTCGTTCTTGAAAATGGGGTCTGCATTGGTAATGCCACCAATAATCAGGCCGAATATGATGTCGTGCGTGGTCTCTTAGCCAATGCCCTCTCTCATCACATCCTCCATCTGCATGTTCATTTAGATTCCCTACTTCTTGTCCTACAACTTAATGGTGTCTATCGCGTGCATAACCCTATCCTGTTTAGACAATATTTACAAGTGAAACTTTTGATACGTGCATTTACATCCATTACTTTTAACCATATCCCTCGACGTCAAAATCACTACGCCGATCAAATTGCAAATCATGTTCTAGATTGGCATTTATCACACACAAGACAATAACATTTCACATCATCCAAAAAATATACATAAATCATATATATCATATAACATGTGTTTTGAGAGTCCATCTGCTCTAAAACATATCACATGCCCATAGCATGGTACAAAACACAAAACTACAAAATGGGGGGCACCACTTGCCCCTGCAAAAACACTGGGAGGCACCCTCTGCCCTACATCTAATCACTCTCCGGAGGATCCCAACCCAATGGCTCTACTCCTGCAGCTCGTATATCACGCACAGTCTGACCGACCATCGCCATGCATCACATGATACCTCGCCACTCCAAGGGTAGCCCAATACATAACTCTATGTACTAGTCATCTAAATCCTGCCAACCACGCTCTGGCACACCGATCAACAACCCCTCACATCTACGATGGATGTCCTCCACCAGAGCAGCAATCTCCTCGCTCTGTGCTGTCCTTGATCCACTCGCACCTGTAGCTTCTGCTGCTGACGGTCGTCCCATATATCCGGCCAGTTTCACTGGAGCTATATCTGCAATCCAAAACATATAATGATTAGTACCATGCATACTAGTCACAAACTCTAAAATGCACATAACAAACTAGTTGCTTGTCACTTACCATTGGGCCCCCACACTCGACCAAGCGGAAGCGGCAAGTCTGGATCTCCCCAATAACTCATCCCACTATAGGGATAGTCATCTATGTATAGTGGCATCTGATCCCAATGGGCGAAGAACTCTGGTTGGAACACCCGTCCGACTGCCCCTCCTCCTCCTCTACATAGTAATCGTCCCCACTGACGCATCTGAGGCTCTCTCGGACCTCCATCAGGTAACTGTATAGGAGGTCGCAAGGTCGAGATCTTCTCAAAGAAGAAAGAACACAAAACAATCCCATAGGCACAATCATGATTCACTTGTCGCTTGCATAGCGACAGCTGTCGTTTCACTGACACCAGCATCATCTGGGCCCACCCATAGTAGGTCTGACTCAGCACACTCTCCACAATCATCATCTGCCCTCCAGTGATGTGATGGAACGCCTGGCTACCCAAGATCCGCAACATTACTGCGGCCACTGCTCGAGTCTCCAACCTCTCTAGATCACCAATGGATATCCGAGTCCCTTTGACTTGGACACTTGGTCGACAATGCTGCTCAACAAACTCCATAATGTTATGCCCCCGTGGTAACACTGGCTGTGTATTTCCCACCATCCCTAATGGTGGGAGACCAGTGATGAAATACAAATCCTGAACCGTCAGCTCGATCTTGTGCCCCTGCACTACAAACGCCTCATGATCTGGATCCCAATAACTGATAATCCGGGCCAAAAAGGGCTCTCCAGCCCTCATCAACGGGTTCTCCAAAAATTTCAGAACCCCATACCTAGCCAGTGCACGATGGACACCCTGATCCGCCTGGATTTCCGTCTGTAATGTACCTAAGTCTCTCTCTCTCCACTTGATCTGTATATCTGCCATATCTGCACAAAAACATCCTTTTTGTCAGCCTCCAGATCAACAAAATTGCATTAACTTACACCAAAACAGCATCTTAGCACATGACAGCACTGAAACCCCCCATATCTAACAGGTCGCACTTTTTGGGCAAAACTTGGGCCAGGTCGCACTTTTCAAACCAAAACCTGTGTCCCAGGTCGCAGCTTTTGCCCCAAAAAGTGTGACCCGACTGTAATGATGAAGTAGGGGCAGTTACTGAGAATTAAAGCCCTAATCTTCAATTTGAATCCATCAAAAACAAAGCTTAAGATTAGGCCTCTTACCTGCAACTGACAGATCACAATTCCAACGGTCGGTTTGTCTGCTACGATCACCGTAAGATTTAGGGCCTTCTCTCCTCTCCACATTAACCATAGCTACACAAGCAAATGAATGATTTTGGAGGGAAAACTCCCTATTAGAAGAAAACCCTTGTTTTTTCTTTCACCCGCTGCGACCAAACCGTAGCCCTGTTTGACAAACAGTTCACACCGTTGGAAAGCTCTCACCGAGCACTCAAATGGGTATTTGTCATTTTTTTATGTTTTGATACTTCACCAAGACACATTTCGTCCATGAAGGATCTATTCACCTCTTCTCAAAATCAAATTTCTTTGCTTACGACACTTGTACTCGGGGCACCACTTTGCCTTCTTACTCGTCTTCGTTCGTGTTGATTTTCGTCTTGAGCTACCCTATTGTACTCATGCTTTTATGGTTCCCCACTGGACCCTTACTATGCGGCAACACCATCGAGTCGCCCTTGTTTAGAGCATCCCAGTCGAGTCATCATCACATTCCTGGAGCTTATTCCGAGTCCCTTTGTACACCGCTATAGTCCTCCCTCCTATCTTGCTTGATCCCTCTCTCGTGCCACACTTTATGACCTTCCGCACCCTTGTCCCCTATTCCTCTTGATATTGTGTCAGTCGCTGCCAAGCTATTTATGCCCTCTACGCTCTAACAAGGGAAGTTGTCTAACCACTCCTCCATATCCCTCATTCCATCATCATCATTAGTGTCTCTCTGTTCGTCGCTCTACTCTTTTCCCTCATGCCTTAGTTGGGGTTCCCCTATTGCCTCACCTATGGCAGACCTACTTCTGTCGACATCAGCTCATTTACTCCAGAAGCTAGGTTTAGGGGGCAGTGTACCTTGGTTCGAGCTCTTCTCAGCATGATCGTGATCTATACACTTGATGGTCCAGTGATGCAGCAGCAACTATTGGTGATTCCCAGGCATGTGTGAGACGTCTCAACCCTCATGAGGGCTGGCCCTGCAGGTAGCCCCCCACATGCCCGGAGGACTTTTATTTCCGCCCTTGATGCAGCTCCTCTCATTTGATGATATCAGCCTCAACTGATTGCAGCGCCTCTTCGATTTGCATATATCATTTAGATATTGTGAGCCCTTCCTCGTGTGTAGGGGGCATTTGGGTATATTTGTATCTCATGTACTAAAATCTTCTTGTATAAGTCCTGACGGTTATTCCAGGCATCGAATGTATGTAGGATTCATCATTTTATTTCTCTGGCTCATGTTTAGGCCAACATATACTTCATCCTTGCGTTCCGTGGTTTTCCGGGCGCCTTATTCTTTGTACTATTGTATCGGCGGGCATAGGTATGCCTCCCCCGCCGCCTTTCACACTGGTACTACTTCATCACCTAGAGACTTGTTGCACCTGTAAGTCTCGTCTCCTCAGGGTCTAGTCCTTTAGCACATTAGACTACCTTACATTCCTCTTTCTCACTTCTCTCTTGATGCCTAGTGATTGAGTTCTTACAACGTACGTCGTTCATACGATTTTCTCCTAACACTCGTACGTTGGGGGGCAATCTGTTACACCATTTTTTTGGTCATCTAACTCATTATCATTAGATGAACCCAAGTACACCATGTAAGACCAATTTTACCCTAAGTAAAATTGCTTTCACCATATAAAATAACATTTATCTATATTTCCCGATCATATTTAACCCAAAACAAGGAAATTAATTAAATAAATCATTATTTTTTTAAGTATTTCCTAGGAATAAGTTATTCAAATCATTATTTAAATAATATTCCTAGTTAAATTTGACTAAATCATTTTTAAATAATTAAATAAATCATTATTTATTTAATTATATTCCCATCATGTCCCTAAAATAATAAATAAATCATATATTTATTTATTGTTTATAAATAAAGGAATTGACCCAAGTCAAAAGACCTTTTCCCTCCAACAAATATAATAAAATATTCCTAAAGGGTGATTCTAGAATTTGATTAATAATATTTTATTCATGCACCAAGTTCTAGAACACCCCAATATTTTGTTATAAATAGAAGGGTTTTCCCCATTCATTAGTCATCTTCATTGCATTAGATCACTCCGGATCTACTCTTGGTCACCATTTTCCATTTTGCTTTATGAACTCCCATTGAGTTCCATGTTTGTTTTTCATAATAGAGAGGAATTTTAGATCTGAAACACTGAGGACTTCCAAGAACCCATCCCACTGAGGAGAACCGAAAAACACCTTTCTTGTTTTCCTCTCAGGTGCCCCATTCTTTAATATAATACAAATCATTCTTTTAAATATTTTGTTCTTGTCTTGTTTATTGGATGCATGGAGCTATATTATACTTTATCTGCTTAATATCTTTTTGTGCTTAGATCTAAATTTGTGCAGCAAACTTAAAGATATTTTTCAGCCATAATCAATGTTAGGGCTATTTGTTATGTGTAGCTAAAGTGATCTTTTACGACAAAAGATTCATACTAACACAGACCGTTCAGAGGGTGCCACGTGGCAAGCCCGGAGGCCGCCACATGGCCCCAAGCCGTGGAAAATTTGGCGTTCAAAATTTTATTACAGTCGGTAGGATTCGACCACGGGTTGCCCGCATGCAAGCACAAAGGCCCAACCGTTTATGTTGTCGAGTGTTTCTTAACATCTATGGTCGACATTCACTATTTAAAGTTTACAAAGGTTTTGGTTGGCAGCAAAGGGGGCCAACCCCCATACCATATGTCCCAGCTCCCAGGACTAGGAGCCAACTGTCTAGCGGTTATGACGGCGGTAGGTTCGAGCCCCATGTGGCCAGCGCTTCCACATTTTATGACATGGTTTTAAAACCGTTAAGATCAACATTTATTCCTATGGTTTCGGCGGGGGGTCATGTGACCACCCCGCCCGACATTAAATGCTAACAGTTATTTGACCGACGAATTTGGAGGAGCGTGCCAAAGTTGGCGGAATGGCCATTTTAGTCGGCTTAACTGCAGTTCTCCCACATTTAGTGGGGTTTTCACTTGACGTTGGGCAGAAATCTTGTTTTCATCATAACTTCTCCATTATTGAACCTTTTTGGAAGAAATTTTAGTCAATTTTGACTATTCTGAGCTTTCTGGAGTGTTTGGGATAGGTTCCAGAGGCAGTAGAGGTGTTCTATAGCCATTTTAGCTTCAGGGAAGCTTGGAGAGACATTAGAGCCATTAGGGAAATGGAGTTATATGGAGTTGTACCTCACTGTTTGAGGTGAACCAAAAACTATTTTCTACTATTTTCTACCTTTTGAACCTAATGGGAGAGGTTTCAAAACTGTTTGAGGACTTATACAGCCCTAAAAGCTTCAGAGGAGTTCAAAGAGCCATCAGGACCTTGTTGAAGAAGGCACTACATTTGGTAATTTTTCACTGTTTAATGAATATGGAAAGGAATTTTTAGCATTTTCATGTCTTATGAATCTGTATTTACATTCAGATTTGACTATTGAGGCATTTTTAAACTTGTATTGCATATTGAAGCATTTTAATACAAGAGGAAAAGCTCATTTGGGGAGGCTTGATCCAGCAGATGTAGCCCAGGAGGGGTGAACTGCTCACCAAATCTATATGTCATGTTATGCTAAAGTTTATCTGCTGTGTTTTTCTCTTATGAGATGTTAAACAGTAAAATTAATTAACATTCCCTCAAACATAAAACTCATAAACAGTTACCAAAAACACTTTGTTTAACTTGAAAGACAAGGAGAATTTTGCACACATTTAATTAAATGGAAATGGATACTTTGCATAAAAAAATACTTCCATTTTCAGATCAGATGGTATCAGAGCATAGGTTGAGCATTTGTTTTTGTGCAAAAGGTGTTAAAACAATGTAAGAGATTGGCTGTTTTATTGGTTGCAAAATGGTTGATTGTATGAGTTTGCTTGAGTTGAAAAGATAGCTGTTGATAGCTAAGTCTTGGAAATAGTTGAAGACTATTTTCCTTACCCAAAATTACCTCAATATTACCCTTGAAAAACAAACCCATTTTATTAGTTTTTGCTAAAAAAACTATTGGAGTTTGTGTTTTATGGCTGCTTTAATAAGAAGGGGTCTTTACAACCATTTGGTTAAAAGCTTGTCATTTGTTTGAAAGCTTTGAGAACTTTTCTTTGAAGTTCCTTTTGTTAATTTGATAATTTACATAATGTCAAATTCTTCCACAAGTGAAGTTTCCTCCTTCACGAGTTTCTTCAATGATGAAATGAAGAATGAGTTCATTAAAGTGAAGGACATGGTGTAGATTTTGATTGAGGATCAAAGAGAAAGTGTTAAGTTTCATGCACAATTGTTGGCCATGAAGGAAGAGAAGGAAGCAATTATCCAAAGATTGCATGAAATGGAGAAACAAATCCTTCAAGATCAAGAAGCTTTGTCCAAGAACAAGCGTGAGGATGAGGTAAACCATTCCAACTTGTCTTCAATTTCCTCAATTGAAAAGTGTGTTGGTTCTTTTGAAAAACATACAAGGGGTATAGGGTCCAAATTAATGTTTAAGATGGGCTATCATGAAGGAAAAGTTTTGGGCAAGCATGCACAAGGCATGGTTGACCCTATTTCGGTTAAGGAGCGACCCAAGAATGTTGGTCTTGGATATGGGTAGTTTAATGGCGAAGAATCCAAATCCTTGAATGCATGTGATGCAAATTTTAAGAGAACATTTATTCCAAGTTCTAAAATGCATATATGTCAAAATTGTTTTAAGGATGATTGCCATTGTTTTAAACCATCATTGCAGCAAGTAGAGGGTAAACATATCGCTTATGGCGAGCATGCAAATGTAAACATTTTTCAAAACAAGAATAATGATGAAAGTCTGAAAAAGAAAGTCGTCTCCTCTACTAGTTCATCGTCTCTCGAAGACAAAAATGATGGAAATTATAAACAACAAAAGAGGTATAATTATTCACATGATCAATTTGATTATGTTTCAGCAAAGAATCATAATTTTTCTTGTTCAAATGAAAGAAAGTTTTGTTCCACATTTTGTGGTGGATTTAACCATGTTGCTACAAGATGTTGGTTGAAGAAGAAAGCACACAGGAAGCAGAAGAGGCAAAGAAAAATTTCTTAGAAAGTGCTTAAGAGTTGCACATTTTGTCAAAAGAAGGGACACGATGTCTCTCATTTTTGGACCTTGCATCCAACAAGTTGTCCAAAGCACATGCAGCTAGAGGACAAAAAGATTGGCGCAAGTGGAACTATGGATTCCATTATTGATGTGAATATGGAAGATTCACATGAAGAAGTATTGCAGCTGCAAAAGACACCATGGAGGTGGCTTGGTAGGAAGTGGATTAACTTCTTAATGCAGTAAGTCATATTCATTTTGTACATGCAAATTTCAGATTTGTATGCATGCATTTATTTTGAAAAGTTTGATGCAAGATTGCATGTAAAAGCAATTCATTTGAAGGAATTTCTTTGTTGTTGCAAAATTTCGCCATGGAGGTGTAAAAGATGAGTATGATACTAACTTATATTGCAGCAATGTATTTTAGTTCAGCTCTTAGTCACCCACATTTTTTTTGGGATGATGTACTTGTTGGTATTTGAAAAGAAGAGTTGAAGTTGCACATGTACATAGAGGTTGTATGTGTAATTAGCGAAATGTAAATAGTTCATTGTACATGATACATACACATGTGTTTTTCAAGATGTATCTTGTTGTTTATCGACTTGTGTCAATTGTATCACACTTGTTTGTCGACTTGTGTCAATTGTGGGCACACTTTTTACATTGATGGTTGTGTCAATTGTATAGCACATTTCATGTCAACTTGTTGTTGATGTTGTGTGTTGCATGACCTATGCTTGAGTCAAAGGTGTTGTCAATTGGATCGAATAGATGGATACGCCATTGTGTAAAGAATATTACCATATATTTGATGTTACAGGAAGCTGACAATCAAGGCTTTGAAGGAGCAAAGAGGTGATCTTCATTTCAAATTTTGCATGAAATTTTCATTTCAAGTTTGATGTGCATTCTTATGATAGGATTTTGCAATAAGCTTGTAGTCCATTTAGGACTTGATGTTTAGATTCTTTCTACAATTTTCTTGCCAGTAATTTGCTGAGTGAGTGCAAGAAAAGCAACTCTTGATAGGAGGATAAGCATCAGTGAAGGGAAGAGTGAATTTCTTTCTAGTTTGAGTTCAATTTCATTTTCCATGCAAAGCAAAAGTTTGGAGGCTAAAGAGAAGAGGATGTTGTTATTCTCTCATTTTCTGTATAGTTTAGTTTCAGCATTTTAGTGAGATTTTGGGGTCCAAAAGCTTCTCATTTGGGAGGTGTGATCAGGAGCTCAAATCCGAGCTATAGAAAAATCTCAAAATTGAAAGTGTTCAAAATCACTTGCAACCTAAATGAATGGATAGGCCTCATCGATAAAATCTTGGCACCGTGAACAACACTCAAATTCGACATTGTATGTGAAATTTATGCAAGTTTCAAGTTTTTCAGTAAACTCCAAAAATTGAGTTGATCGGGTTTGACTTTCAAATTTTGAAAAATTTAAAAAAGGAATATTTCTGGAATATTCCTCAAAATATTCCCTGGAATATTCCTCAGAATATTCCCTGGAGTATTCCATTCGAGCCAATCATTTTTTGATAAGTGGTAACTTAGGATTGGATGGTGGTTTGACTTTTTTGAAACGGACCAATCAAACGGTGCCACGTGGCAAGCCCAGAGGCTGCACCCAGAGGCCACCACGTGGCCCCAGGACGCAGAAATTTTGGCGTTACAAAATTTTATTACAGTCGGCAGGATTCGACCACGGGTCGCCCACCTGCAAGTGCAAAGGCCTGACCGTCTACGCTATCGAGTGTTTCTTAACATCTATGGTCGACATTTATTATTTAAAGTTTACAAAGGTTTTGGTTGGCGGCAAAGGGGGCCAGCCCCCATACCATATGTCCCAGCTCCCGGGACCAGGAGCCAACCGTCTGGAGGTTATGACAACGGCGGGTTCGAGCCCCATGTGGCCAGCGCTTCCACATTTTATGACACATTTTTAAAACTGTTAAGATCAACATTTATTCCTACAGTTTCGGCGGGGGGTCATGTGACCACCCCACTCGACATTAAATGCTAAAAGCTATTTGACTGGCGGATTTGGAGGAGCGCACCAAAGTTGGCAAGATGGCCATTTTAGTCGACCTAACTACAGTTCTCCCACATTTAGTGGGGTTTTCACTTGACATTGGGCAGAAATCTTGTTTTCATCATAACTTCTCCATTATTGAACCTTTTTGGAGGAAATTTTAGTCAATTTCGACTATTCTGAGCATTTTGGAGTGTTTGGGACAAGTTCCAAAGGCAATAGAGGTGTTCTAAAGCCATTTTAGCTTCAAGGAAGCTTGGAAAGCCATCAGGGCCATTGGGGAAATGGAGTTATATGGAGTTGTACCTCACTGTTTGAGGTTTACCAAAAACTATTTTCGACTATTTTCTACCTTCTGAACCTAATGGGAGAGGTTTCAGAACTATTTTAGGACTTCTAAAGCCCAAAAAGCTTCAGAGGAGTTCAAAGAGCCATCAGGACCTTGTTGAAGAAGGCACTGTATTTGGTAATTTTTCACTGTTTAGTGAATATGGAAAGGCATTTTTAGCATTTTCATGTCTTATGAATCTGTATTTACATTTAGATTTTCCTATTGAGGCACTTTTAAACTTGTATTTCATATTGAAGCATTTTAATACAAGAGGATAAGCTCATTTGGGGAGGCTTGATCCAACAGATGTAGCCCAGGAGGGGTGAACTGCTCACCAAATCTCTGTGTCATGTTATGCTGAAGTTTATCTATTGTATTTTGCTATTATGACATGTTAAACAGTAAAATTAATTAACATTCCCTCACACATAAAACTCAGAAACAGTTAACAAAAACATTTTGTTTAACTTGAAAGACAAGGAGAATTTTGCACACATTTAATTAAATGGAAATGGATACTTTGCATAAACAAATACTTCCATTTTCAGATCAAATATTCTCAGTGGGAAGGCCATTAGTCAAGCTTTCCAAGCACAGAGAGATCGCTTTGTTACAACGAGATGTTTTTTAGTAGTCAGCAAGCATCGAGCAAGGTTCAACAACGAAAGAAGGACATTGGTTGAAGTGCCAAGCCATTTGCAAGGCAAAGCATGTCAATGAACCAAAGCGGTTGACATGGAGAATTTTTCAAGTAGAATCAAGTTGATAGAACTTAGAAAAGAGAAGGGTATTAAAGTCTCATCAGATAACCAACTTTTGTGTGTCCAAAAGCCTTTTAGTGGGAAGGAATGATCAAAAACTAAATTGGGGGCAAAAATTTGCTAAAAAATGAAAGTGCTCGGAATCACTCGAAACTTGAATGAACGGATAGGTCTCATCTTCCTGATTCCGACGCACTTATTTTCATCAAAAAATAACTCCGTATGAAAAAGTTAGAGCCTGATGTCCGCTTTGGCAAACACGCGAATTTAAAAAAAAAAGTCAAACAGGGTCAAAGGGGTCAATTTTTTGTCAAAATTTGGTTTTCCTGTGGCCAATGGTGTGTTGACACTTGTCACCTTATGGTTGGACCAAATTTCTAGGCTACATGTTAGTTTTTGGTTGGGAAGGAATGATAACCAACTTTTGTGTGTCCAAAAGCCTTTCAGTGGGAAGGAATGATCAAAAATTGAATTGGGGGCAAAAATTTGCTAAAAAATGAAAGTGCCCAGAATCACTCGAAACCTCAATGAATGGATAGGTCTCGTCTTCCTAATTTTGACGCACTTATTTTCATCAAAAACTGAATCCGTATGAAAAAGTTAGAGCCTGCTGTCTGCTTTGCCAAACACGTGAATTTAAAAAAAAAAGTCAAATAGGGTCAAAGGGGTCAATTTTTGGTCAAAATGGTGTGCTGATACTTGTCACCTTGTGCTTGGACCAAATTTCTAGGCTACATGTTAGTTTTTGGTTGGTTTGGGGTCAGACCAATGAGGTCACGACACATGGCAAAACCGGAGGCTGCCACGTGCCCCCCAAGGTCGAATTTCATTATAAATTTGTTGGCCAAAATTTTTATGGAGGCGTTAGGGTTCGACCCCGTGACCTCCCCTCCACCAATGCCAATCTCTACCATTTATGTTACGTGTTCGTTCTTACATATATATGCAAACGTTTTATATTTGTTGTAACACAATTGCAATGGCAGAGGAAAGTAGGGCCAGACCCATCACATACAATCGTGGCATATAACCATGGTTGGAGCTCCAATATAACCATGCCATTAGCGTGCTTGACCTCCATTAACTGCGCTTAACCCTTAATTAATTGGCACTTATCCAAATTTTAAATGCGATTTAAGTTGGCAGAGTCTGCCAATTTCAGCGGGAACTCCATATTTGGTGGAGCTAACTGAAGTTGCTCTAGATTTAGAGGAGTTTTCCTAGGAAAAATTGAAGAAGCCATAACTTGAGCAAATTTCGACCAAATTGGGCTCAGAAAGAGTCTATCCTAGCAAATTTGGATGCTCTAAGCATGTTGGAGCAGGTTCCAGGAGCTGTAGAGGATTGTAAACAACACTTTTTCCATTTTTCTCTCCTAGAGAGGCCCAAGCCAAGGTTAATGAAAGAGGCATAACTTTTGCCCAGAGAGTCAGAATTCGACTCAGTCAAAACAAAAATAGGGGTATTTGGGGTGTCCCAGAGCCATTGGAGCAGGTGTGAGAGCCATTAAAGCTCAAGAAATGGCTATATTCATATTTTTTATCAGTTAATAAAAGAGGGCCAAGCCATTGAAGCTGGCCCAAGGGGATGTATCCTAGGAGGGGTGAACTCCTTCATCACTAATGTGTAATGTGCTTGTTGTGTATTGTATTGTCTGCAATTTACTTGTTGTTTATGTATTTTTAAAGCTAATTTACTTCATGAATTGGTCATAAAAGACACACAAATTTAACACATAAACCCTCTCATAAACTTGCTATTGAAACAATCCTTAAGCACACCTTTCTTTTATATTGATGAGGAAGCCAGCACATCAAAATTCAGATCACATCTATACCTAGCACTACATATGAAATATACACACATCAACATAAATACACAACACCACATGCCCATAACATCATAGGTGCAACATGTACAACATATATATAGCAGTAGTACTAGTGCCAACTGATTGCTCAGTTTTCATTTTGCAAATATCTATTTAAATGTAATTAATGACTCTATTTCCATTCAAAAAAACATATAAATCCTTTGCATTCTCTCCTCCTAGCAAAATACATTTTGAGAGTAAAAACACAAGAATAAATAAAGAGACTTAGGGTAATGGAAAGGCTAACAAGAAGAACCTTTCATTTGCCACACCTTGATCTTTCATTTCTTGTTTTCATTTTCTATTTGATTAAATTCATGTTTTCCCTTATTTTTCTCTTCTCATTTACTTTTACATTTCTTGTTTTCATTTTCTATTTGATTAAATTCATGTTTTCCCTTATTTTTCTCTTCTCATTTACTTTTACATTTGCATTGTCTTTAATAGTTTATATAATATTCATTAATTACATATTTATATTTATAGGTATTGGTTTACATTTATAGGTATTAGTTCTATATGTTTTTTGGAATGATAAATGATAGTCAAACATAGTTGACCATTGCTTACAATAAGGCAAACTATAATGAATCATGGAAAACCATGATACACCATAGTTAAACATAGTTAACCATTGCTTACAGAGTAGTCTTTAGTGCGACTTTTTGAAGGCTTTTATGGTGGTTTTCTTATGTCTAATTTCTTTAAAATATGGTAGGGATTTATTGAAAACAGATGTTTGATGGGTAACCTTGCACAATCTAAGTGCTATAGAGGTTTCTTAGGGTTTTGAATACATATATACAATAAAAAAACCAGTTTAAATAACTTAAATCAAGATTTTACCTCAAATTTTTTCACCGGCAGGTGAAACTCCAAAAATTCACACTAAAGACAACTCCATTGCTTACTATGTCAAGAATAATTGTGCTTTGTTTCGAATCTAGATGGGAGTAAATAGGTAAACCATAGTCAAACATAAATAACCATTATTTACTTTGTTGAGAAGGTTGACTTCATTGTAAGAGATCAAGGGTTCAAATCCATAGGGGATAGAGTATGTATGGCTCACTAGGGGCCAATATCATAGCTTATCAATACCACATGTCCATATAAACATAACTCATTTCATATGGAAAACAAAATTAATTAATCAATTTAATTAAAAGGGTAGAAAGAAAATAGTTAGTTTGAAGTTAAATCTCAACTTTTGATTTGTGACTATTAGTAAGGATATTCTAGAATATTTAGTGGAGGTTAAATCCTTACCATCCACCTAAGAATTATTGATAATTAAATTAAAATTATGGAAGCTCTATTCTATAATAGACTCTCATATTAACATAATTATCAAATTATTATAATCCATAATCAATATGTTTAACCAAATTCAACCATCATATACTATGGTGAGTTAAAGTCAATCATAATAAAATATAGTGAGTTGCAATTAACCATGGCCAAACAATTTTCAACCATCATCAAACATAACCATAATAAAACATAATGAAAGATAATGAATCATAATCAACCATATTAAAATATCTTAAATATTTTAATAAGAATAAATTAATATTTCAATTTAATAATAATAATAATAATTCAATTTTAAGGTCACAACCAAGTCACACCAAATTGGTGTATGAAATACCGTTGTTTGTGAAACAACTGACCCATAAATTAATATTTCAAATTTTTAATAATAATAATCTAGTTTTAAGATCACAACCAAAAAAGACACCAAATTAGTATATATTTCTTTTGGATTTTAATATTCAAAATCCATGACATTTTATATAAAAACTTATATATTTCACAGATTAATTTTTATATCTAAGTTTTTAGCATATATGTTTTGGTTATTATATATGGATGCAAGAGATGAATTTTCTAAATATTAATATTATTATGAGAAAGATATTTATACACTTTTTTTATCATTTGAATTTATGATTTCTTATAAAAAAATATTCCCTAACATCATTGATTAAAATTGCGCACAGGTCAAGACGGCATGATGCTGCAATATGGATGTACTTTACAGGGTTGTTTTACAGATTGTCATCTCATAAAATTATGAAAGAAGCAAGAAGGATCTTCATAGCGTTTGCCAACGATTAAATCAAAGTGCGTGGCCCCGCCCAACTTTTTTCCACTGTTATTTAAATTTTATTTTCAGAAGGGTTTTTAGTAATAAATATGTTTATTATTGTTGGAACTATGTATGAAATTGTAGGTGAATCTGTGAATAAAACTTGAAATAAAGAAAAAAGAAAGTTCATAAAAAATTTAAGAAAATATAATTCAATATAATATATTTTATATGGGTGAATTAATATAATAGCAAGTTAAGTACCGAATTTAGAAATGTGAATATTCACAAAAAAAACTAACACCTGATAACTATCTAGTCACGTGGCGATCACATAACTATATGATAAAAATATTAGTTAGGTTCTACATGAGTTTTGATCTTCATCCCAGGAGAAAATGTCTGGACTTTCATCACAGGTACGGAGAGAGGGGGGAAGTGGGGGAAGAGCGGGTACTTCTACAATGCCTTCCAATATCTGCAACACTTCACTCATCGACGGCCTCGCGTCTTCGTCGTCCTGGATGCACCATCCTCCCACTATGGCAGCCCTCTGCACTTGCTCCGCGTCTGCTAATTCGTTCAACAATTTCTTGTCGAGCATTTCCATGGCGTTTCCGCTGCTTATCTGACTTGCAGCCCACGCTGGAAAGAACAGCTCACCGGATTCGGAAACTCTGTCGAAGATTCTTCGCCCTGCAATTATTTCGAGCAATGTTATGCCAAAGCTGTAGACGTCAGCCTTCACAGTAATGGGCAGACCAGAGATCCACTCGGGGGCCAAGTAACCTCTGGTTCATCTGATGGTCGTCAGGACCTTACTATACTCTCTGCCCAGGAGCTTTGCCATCCCGAAATCGGCTACCTTGGGGCAGAAATTGGAGTCCAAGAGGATGTTTTCGGGCTTGATATCACAATGAATAATGCAGTCTCTGCACTTCTCGTGCAGGTAAGCAATTCCGCGGGCAGTTCCCACTGCGATGCCGAAGCGTGTTTTCCAATCCAACAATTTGTGCTGCTCATCATCTCTTGGGGATTTCTTGAATAGTAAAGAGGTGAGGGAGCCGTTAGGCATGTATTCGTACACCAACATTCTTAGAGATCGCTCTGCACAAAATCCCCGTAGTCTAATCAAATTCACATGCTGCGTGACTCCGATGGTACTCACCTCCATGCTAAATTGCTTCTCTCCTTGGTTTACACCCTCCAACTTCTTAACTGCCACTAGAGAGCCATCTGCTAAAGTCCCTTTGAAGACGGACCCGAAGCCCCCGCCTCCCAGACGCTCAGAAAAATTCTTCGTTGCACTCTGCAGCTCTTTGTATGTGAATACAGTAAGCCCAACTGGTACGCAACCTGTTGCAGACAAGATGGGGTGCTTGCTACAACACCAGAGAAACAACAATAAAACGGCCAAGATAGCAACCAGCCCGCCCATGACGCCGCCCACGACGCCTGCTACAGTCGTCTTCTTGATGGAATTAGAGGTACGAGGCACATCAGCAGCATCTAACCGCAGAAACAGAGAGATCCCGTTGGAGGTATCGTAGAGATTTAGCAATTCACCGAACCACATTACACAACTCTGGGAAGTGCCGTTAGCATGATAAGCATATGCGGTGCACGAGCAATTGCTGAGACACGCTGCCTGCCTGGCACTGCTTTGGCCCTAATTTGTATACAACAACCCCGTGAGGGGGCATAGATGTGCCACTTAATTCTACAAACCCATCTGTGGTGGTCTCGTTCGCCGCATCAGTACTGCATCGTAACGAGGTCTTCCTCACACAGTCGCTGGACCACTGTTGAGAATCCCATTCTCCGCTGTCTCTTGGGACAAACCCCGACACACAGTTACAGGACTGTAAATTGTTATTGTTGCAGAATCCATAAGGCCCGCATACTGCATAAACCTGGCACTGAGTGGAGGGCTGTTGCCAGACCAGGCTCCATTCTTTATTTTCCAGCATCTTGTATATCCGAATTTGTCCTGACTTATCCATAACTACAAGAAATCCCTGTGGTATATTTACATTAAATTCCTTGTACGAACCATTACTGAAATAGCTAAAACCGATCCACCCATCTACAGGCGACTCGGGCTCTTTGCTGAAATCTTTGCCGTTCCAAACACCGTCGTCCCAATATGTGGTCTCATTCTTCCACATCAGCACGAACTGGATAGTTCCGCTTGGATTCATCTGAAGACTGTACAACCTAGGACGCGGATCCCAAGGGCTCCTCCAGGACGACAGCCTCTGCCTGTTGCTAATTTTCATGTTTGGCATCCATGTATTTTGCGGATGGTCGAAGTTCTGCCAAATGATTTCAGAGTTATTGGTTGCACTCAGAACGACCAAGTTACCAGCATCCATGATTACAGCTGAAGAAGGTTTCTTCCCGTTTCCCTGAGTGGTCCAAAGGGTGCGTCCCCCATAGGACAGAAGGAGACGCCCATCCTCTGTGAGATTAAAAACGCTAGACGCGTTCTCCAGCGGCTGCTCCATGTTCGCTACCCAAATGATTGTCTGCTCTGCAGTCTGGGCATACCAAATACCCACATACCAGATTTTCACGTTGTCGTGGTTGAGATGGAAAAAAGCCCGAGAATCGCTGTGTCGACGACCACCAAGTCTATTGAATTCGACCCGGACTCTATTCATCTCTGTGACGCAATTTATGATTCTCGTTCAATTTTCCTGCTGATTTCCCTTTTCACAGTGCCTTCCACTCATGTTTTCTATATATGAATTTTCCATTCATTTTCCACATCTTCACGGCATAGAAAATGGGAGAATCGCTATATATTTTTAATTATTTTCCGTGCCTTTTACACATCATCACGTCATTTTCTCGTGGTGGAAGACTACCGAATTTCCTGTGGACGACGACGGACCAACCAGCTCATATCTATATTTCACTTTTTCTCGATCTTTAAATTATTTCACATTGACTTCCTCGTGAATTCCACAGAGTCTTACTGTGTATGCAATAATTTCTTCACTTCCTCTCTTTCTATGCCCTTCCTTCTGGACATATCACGGGAGTGATTTCTCCTTATCATCCGTCAATCCATTTATGCACTCTCATAAATCCTGCACCATCATGACGGTGAGCTTTCAACATCTTTTTAACTCTCCACAGAATGTTAGGAAAGATAACCATCAAAATACATAATTTATTATACATTTTGCATTAAACTAATTAAAAAACACCAAGTTCAACTTATTACAACACCAAGTTCTTACACTTGAACTTCCATGGGAAGGACCATAACTATTTCACTCAACTACCCACAAAAATTCAATTTAATTTAATTGACTAAAATTTTTGGGCTAAACTCAACTGAGTTAAAATTATAGGCTTACTCTACTTGAAGCTCAATGGAAAGGATAACATTTATTTCATCATGTTAAACTCACTAAACTTTTATTATATATAGATTTATGAGTAAAACATGTATATATTTAAAATATTTAAAATAACATTTAACAAGTTGTTTAATTATAGAGATTTTTAATATGTAAATAGTATTTATTACAATAGCATGAGTTATCAATACCACATGCCCAAAAACCCATAACTCATTTGATATGATACTTGTTGATACTATATTTTTCTTTAATTAATCAATTAAATAATTGACAAAGAGGATATAACAGCTACTCTTAAGATAAATATTACTACTAAATATATTTCAGAATATTCCATGAAAATTAAATCTCTACCATTAACCTAAGAATTATTGATAACTAAATTAAAATTCTAAGGACCCTATTCTAAATAGACACATTTATTAGTGTATTTTTTTCTTTTCACTTTGTAACTAGATTAAGCCTATCCGGAGAGCCTCCTTATTAGATCCTTATTAGATAGAAGAAGACAAATCCACCCACAATGATATGCTTATCACCTATCACCATAAATATTACTTGCAAAACAAATTAAAATTAAAATTAAAAATGAAAAATGAAGAATTGCAAATAAAAAAGCTCTAGTTGTTATAGTATATCAATAGTTAATTCTTGTTTTTCTTTTCTTTCAAATGATTGTTTAAAAAAAAAAAAATCATCTTGTATTATATTACTAACTAGTTGTCAGTGGACATTGAAATAACACTTTAAAAAGGTTTTGTTTAGTGAAGTAAGAATTTGATTATGCAATTGTGTTATTGGAAACCAACTTCCTCGAAAATTATGAATCTAGTTTATATTGTGATCCTTAATCATAGTTATAATAAGAAAATGTTAACCTTTACACATCATAATTTCATACTTTTTATAATATTTTATGAATAATTACTCAATCTCAAGTGGAATATCATTTATATTGTGATCCTTAATCATAGCTATAATAAGAAAATGTTAACCTTTACACATCCTAATTTGACCTTTTTATAATATTTTATGAATAATTCCTTAATCTCACATTGAATATCAAAACCTCATTAATCTTCCCTTTGAAAATTATGACTGCTTCTAATGAACTCAAACCAGAGTATCCTCAATGCATCCCATAAATGGACATGAATCTCTAGTTGAGGTTCTAACTATGAAATAATTTAGGATATATTGATGGAACCACATGATGGTTGATGCTACTACATGTTTTATGTCTAAAGACTTCATGAAATTGTTCACACCCACCTTTTGAAGTTCTAGAGTGAAAATCATTCTATAGTAGTTATTCTTGATTAGGTTGGTGGTCTGATTTACACAAAAAATCCCTATTATGATATGAATTCTTCATTAAATAATGGGAACAAATCTTATTTATTTATTTTGTAAATTAAAAATTGTATTACCTTCTAATCAATCACGTATATGTAAAATGAGAAATTGGCTTGGTCAATCCTAGGGGAAATACAACCAAATCCAATATCTAAAAATAGGTTAACATGAACTGAGGAATTTGGATTGGTTGGTCCCTCGGGAATCCAACCAAAACCAAACTCAAATGACAAGATACCCTAAAATTTACATTACCCATACATTTATTATTGTCCTACTAATTGAGCCTAGAAATGATCATGAATTTTTTCGAAGGTCCTTTTTTGCTTTTTTATTTTTTTCTTATGGACATCACACTACAAGGAAAAGACCCTCTAGTGGAGGTTATAAAGGAGGTTTTTAGTGTTATAAAATTAGCCAAATTTGTCAAAAATACATTTTACGATGTTATTACGAATGTTATTACGGGAAGCGTAGGAGGTTATTACGAATGTTTTTCTCATTGGTGCACTAATAAGGTGTCAACACACTGGTGCGTTTTACAGTGAACACACCGATATTGTAAACCTACCAAGCACTGAGACAAAAAACAAATTTAGGATGCCCAGGGGCACTTAGAAATGTCTCGGTGCATGTAAGCCTGATAGTCACCCCGGGGCGGTCAAAGGTGCATGCACCAAGCCATTAAGGTCTAAAACTGCACCGGGTGCACTGTAGGTGATACAACACATCGGGCCATTCTAATTGGTATTGGTATTTGTGCGGTTCCCATAGGTCGTATCAACGCACCAATGCATAGTATTATACAAACACACTGGCGCGCAGTATCACACAAAGACACCAATCGTTCTAATTGGTATTGGTATTTATGTGGTGCCTATAGGTCATAGAAACACATCGGTGAGCAGTCTCACATAGACATACTGGTGCACAGTATCGCACAACGCATTGAGCATTCTAATTGGTATTGGTCTTTTTGCAGTTCCCATAGGTCGTATAAACACATTGGTGAACATTAGCATACAAACACATCGGTGCACAGTAACTAACACACATTGATGTTCATTTTGTATTTTTTAGAAACATCGACCTGTGATAGTGCAATTATTATGATTTTTAAAAATTCATTATTCATCAAAAGTCAACACATTTCTTATAACAATATTCATATAAATTAATTTTTTATTAGTGCATTTGAATGTGATATTTGGATTAATTTTTTATATCATATCATAATTATTGTGATTTTTTAAAATTCATTATTAATCAAAAGTATACACATATCTTATAATAGTATTCATATCAATTAAATTTTTATTAGTGCATTTGAATGTGATATTTGGATTAATTTGTTATATCATATCATCAAATTTCACATCTCTTCAATATAATATTTAATCATCCATAAATTTAATCAGTGGTGTTACATTTCACAACGACAATGGAGAACGGAATAGAATAAATTAAAACATATTTTATTATATATATGTGACTAAGATACTTTTTGTCATACAAAATGGGAAAATTATTGGTATCCCTTTGTCTTTCAATTGGGACACTATGTCCATTACATTAAACAAAATGTCTAATTTCACAGACAAATATTTCAAAAAATACAACACCTTTCTTTGATATCCAAACATAATGATCACCATTCTTCACCTGAACTGTTGTCGGGCTACTTCCATGACTTGGGTTATTTTGAGGAACAAGAATTATTCATTTATGTAATCTATTGGAGGTTTCCCCCTCGAAGTGGCTATTTATAAGGTGTCGATCTCTCTTTTCTTCTATTTTTGGAGCTAGTTTCATAACATTTGGTATAAGAGCTTTGGATTCTAGGGTTTCACTGCTCCAAATAGGTCATCGTAAAATTTTCGCTTTAACGTTTTTTATACAAAGGTTCAGAAGATGAATTTTTTAGAGTGCGAAGCTGAAATTTTGAGGAACATCTTCGCAAAATTTTAGAGCTTGTTTCGCAATAGTTTCAGAGATATGATCTGTGGAAGTTAGGGCTTTTTGTAGGCTCGTCAATTTAACCTAAATAGGTCATCGTGGAATTTGCACTATAAATTTTTTTCTACGAGGGTTCAGAAGCTGAAATTTTCACATAGCGAAGCTGAAAGACTGAGGAACCGCCTGTAAAAATTTCAGATCTTGGTTCCCAATATTGTTGGAGATATGATCTGTGGAAGTTATATTTGTTTCAGGCTCCCAAATTTCATCTCAAAGAGGTGACCATAGGAAAAACATCATAACTCTCTCTCTGAGCATCGGATTGGGATTATGTAAAAAGTGGCTACAAGTACACAGAATGTAGTGTTCGTTCTATCAATTTTAGAGCCGAAGGAGGAAACAATTAAACGTGGCATGTTGTACAAGTTCGTTTTACTGAACTAATCCATAATTAGGTCATCATAGGAGATTGGGCATAACTTTGTCTTTAAGAATCCAAATCAGGCCATACATGTGGCATTTGAAATAATATTCAGAGGGATACTTAAATTTAATAAGTTGTTCTCAATAAACAATAAATTTAATATTTATTATTATTATTATTTTATTTTTTTTACAGAAATGTGTATTTTTATATCGCTTCCAAAATTTTGAGGTTTATGTTTGGTAGTTTTACATCTGAAGACCCAGAGTCTAGGGGGTTTCCAAAACAACAAAGTTCACCTACTTTTCTTCTTACTTCAGTCTAGAAATTTCCCATTTACTAGCATACCTTCCAATACAAACAAATTGCTGCAGCAAGAGACAAAAATACATGACAGGGGGAGAGGTTGGCTAAAGAAGAGGGTTTCATTAATCCCCCCCATTGCAGAGGAGAGATCCTGCATGTAAAGAAACATCGATGTTGGCCTCAAGATCCGCTTTTGTATTATTTTTCCGAATGACATGAAAGAACTGAAGTCTGTCAAAAGAAGCTATCAGCTTATTAATACAATCGAACAGCCGTTGCAAGCGGAGATCTTTGGCAACTGATTTTGTTACAATTAGGCCAATGAGGTTTTGTGAGTCTCCAATAATGTGAGCCTCCTTGATTCCATGTTTTTGCAGTTGTTTCATGCCTTGGAGAAGAGCCATGGCTTCCGCTTGATTGTTCGAGGTAAGCCCCAAACACCAGGAAAAGTGGGAAATGATTTGGTCTGAAGGGCAGCGAATAATTCCTCTACCTCCAGCCTTCCCTGGATTCCCCTTTGTTGCGCCGTCAAAAAACATAGTGTGGATATTTGTGTTGCTTCTCCTTTTGTCGAAGTCCTCATCCTCCAACCTGATTTTCCACTCTTCTCTGCCTTTCTCCATATTTTGTCCCATGGGGAGATTTAGCCCCAGCTGTTAATACCACTCCCTACCTTGCTAGTTTAAGCTACAAGGTTGCTTCTGGTTCACTTTGGCTTGCATTATTTCTTTGAATAGGCTTTTTATTTTCACACTGATTTGTTGTTGTTTAAGGGACTTCTCTTGAAATTTCTGATTGTTCCTTTCAAGCCAAATCTTCTAGCAAATGAGCTTTGGGATAATTATCCACCCCTCGAAAGGCAAGCCTCTCCCAGGGAAGGACTTAGGGAACAGGTCTCCCCAAAAGGACAAAAAACTCATGATGTTGGATGGAAGGGTGGGGATGTTGTTCCAAATTAGCAAAGTTTCATTCCATATGTCATGGGCATAGCGACACTCAAGAAAGATGTGAACCGTATTTTCCTCCTGTTGTTGACAGAGCGGGCACTGAGAGGGGCCATGGAGGCCGTGACGTTGCAAATTTTTAGCTTTGAGGATACTGTTGTGCCCCAACTTCTAGATGAAAATATCAATCTTTGGAATGCTTTTGACCTGCCAGATCCCTTTCCAAATCGCAGGGTTGTGGGGGATAGTGGGAATGGCTTTAAGACATCTGTAGCCTTCTGCTGTGAAGTAGCATCCCTTCGAGGAACCCCATCCCCTTCTGTCTTTTTTCCTTACGTTTATGGGGGCTTTCCCAGCCAATGCTTCCATGAATTTAGCCCATGCTTGCTCCAGATGGGCAAGAATCTCTATTTTTTTCCATCTTGCCCAGTTGTTGTTATCCAAATCTGAAATGTCTCACATCGTGCATCGACCACCTATTATCATCCACGTTTTTAGCTCCAGAAAATCAAGGTCCTCCCCAATAGCCTCTGCATCCATGATCCTATCCTCCCACAGTCTGATCTATTTCCCATTGCCTGGAATCCAATACAGGTGTTCGCGCAGCAGCAGAAGAGCACGTTTACACGGCTGATGAATTTGGGAGCCCTGACAATTAGACTGGAAATTCTCCAGGCTATGAAGGCGCCTTCCCAAGCTATATTTTTTCCACAAGGCAACCTGCGCCCATCCCGAGTTCCTTGCTACCCACTGCCATAAGATCTTGCCCCCCAGAGCGGTGTTGTGCTCCCTGAGATATTTTATGTGAAAGCCACCTTCTAGCAGTGGCATGGCGATTTTATTCCAAATGATTAGCGAAATTCTCTTTGCATTGTTCTTCCCTCCCTTCCAGAAAAAGGAGAGAATGGATTGCTCCATCTTGCGAAGGATGCCCAACAGAGCCAACAAAACAAACATCTGAAAAATTAGAAGACTATTAAGAACTGATTTAAGAAGAATGGTTTTACTTACCAAATTGAGCCACGACGTGCCCTAGGCTTGAATTTTAAGCTTGAATATTCCCAACAAAGGGTGCCATTCCCTCCCACTTGGGCATCCTTGGAAGATCGGTAGCCCGAGATATTTAAAAGAACCCCATTTCATGGAACCTTTGAAGCCCAAAATTCCGGTGATCATGCTTAGCTCGAGGCCAGTGAAGTTCCAGGCATAGATAAAGCATTTTCCCATGTTGAGTTCACTGCCAGACTCAAGACAATAGCGATCTACCTCTAGTTTGAAACGGGAGGCCGAGATGGCGGAAGCACCCCCCAGGGGAATGGAGTCATCGGCAAAGAGAGCATGATTTATGTCTCTGACTCCCCTGACGATCCTAAGGCCCATAAACTCTTGTTCGATTTGCCTTTTCTCCAACATAAAACTGAGGACAAAAGCTTGAATGGCAAAGAGAAGAGGGGATAAGGGGCATCCCTGCTTTACCCCGCAAATCACCTTCAAGAAGTCTACAGCACGCCCATTGACGAGAGGAGCAATCCATGGTTCCGTAATGCAGGCCTTGACCCAGTTTATAAAGCAACATTCAAACCCAAATCACTACATGACCCTAAAGAGAAATTTGTGCCTAACTCTATCAAACACACTAGCCAGGTCCAGTTTGATAGTCGTGCCTTTTTCTCGTCTTTGGATGATTGAATGGATCGCTTCCTAAACTAGAATAAAGTTAGCAGTTATCTACCTACCTTTGACAAATCCCCCTTGATTGTCAGGGATGATTTCCGGAAGAAGGCCTTTCAGTCTGTTGGCCATGACTTTGGTGATGAGTTTGTAGCCAATGTTGTAGAGTGAGATTGGCTTGAATCTGTTGAAAGTACTTGCACCCTTCTGTTTAGGTATAAGGGCCAAGAAGGCCGAGTTGGTGCTGCCCCCATTCTTGTGGCAGGTTTGGGACTTTAAGATCATTTTGTAGAGATCCTTTTTTACAATGTTCCAACAAGTTTTAATGAATTGAGCAGTGACTCCATCTGGCCCAGGAGCCTTGTCCGGATCCATTTCATCCAAAGCTTGCTTGATTTCCTTGACCGTGACAGGTGTAGTCAGCATAGCGTTCATTTGGGCATTGACCTTTAGAGGGACCAACTCGAGTAGATTGGAGCTAAGACTTGATTTATTGTCCTCTATGTACAGATCTTTCAAGTGCTGATGGGAAGCATGTTTGATGTTGGTGGGACCGGAGAAGGTTTGATCTCCTGAGGTTATCTCCACTATAGATTTAAAGCTTCTTCTGGCCTGAGTGTGCTTGTGAAAGAGGGAAGTGTTCCTATCCCCATATTTTAGCCATAGACTGCGAGATTTAAGCCTCCAATATTCCTCCTCCCGAATACAAGCCTTATGGAGATTAGCCTGGAGATCCTCTTCCAGGGTTAAATTGTCTTTCGAGATGTCCATCTCTTCCATTTATTTTTTGTGACTTTCCAAACAGGCCTGGGTCATCCGCCTTGACTCGGTCGAAGAGGGGAGGGCTTTAGCCCAGCTTTTTAGGGGACTCTTCATTCTCCTCAGCTTTTCTTCCCATACAAACAAACGGGATCCACTGACAGGCTATTTCCAGACTTCCTCAACGTTGTCCAAAAATTCAGATTGTTGCACCCAGAGGGCACTGAAACGGAAGGGAATAGGTCCCAGATTCATTTGCGTCTTCAGCTCAATGCTAATGGGCTTGTGATCAGAGACTGAAGAAGAAAGAATATCAAAACTGACATCAAGACGTAAAAGCAAGAAGGAGCTTTGGATGAGAAAACGATCTAACCTTGCAACAATGTGGCCTGGACCCGATCTTCTATTGGTCCAAGTATATTTTCCCTTGGGTGGTTTGACGTCCAACAGATCCCAATCTTGGATGAGCTCTTCCACCCATTCCCTGGCTGGATCCCTTATAATGCTTCCCCCTCGCTTCTCCTCTTGACTTAAAGTGATGTTCATTTCTCCAGCGAGAATGAAATTATCCATCTGAATCTCATTTGCTAGCTCCCTAATGGATTCCCAGCAGAATTTTTTGCCTCCCAAGAAGACTGGAGCATAAATATTGAAGAGATTCACAGTTTCTTTGGTGTGAAGATGAAAAAGTTGAGCAAAAATCCAGTTTGAGTTCAGTTTAACTTGGATTTTCTCAAAGCATGTCTCATCCCATAACATTCCCAACGCTCCTAAGGCGCCTCTAGAGGAGACTGCGACACCTCCCCCTTTTCCCCCAAATTGTTTTCTTTTATGGAGAAAGTCCATTTCCTCCATTTTGGTCTCCTGGATGAGAAGAATGTTGGGCCTTTCCAACCTTACTAGGCTTTTCATTGCTTCTTCTTTTAGGTTGCTACCCATCCCTCTACAGTTCCAGGAGACGATCTTTTTTACTTCCTTTTTTGAGATAAGAGGGCTCCTTTAGAGCCCTGGCTTTGATTTCTGTGTGCTTTAGGGTTTTTTGCCAACATCTTTTCTAGGGTCGGCTGGGTCCCCTGCAGCTTCTCCTTGTAGGTTTCTTGTTCTCTCTTTTCCCTGGAGGATTTCCGTCCCCTAGTAGATCTTCTGACCAAAGTTTGGGAGTCCCCAATTCTCCTTCTTCCTCTGACTCCTCTGAATCCTGATCTTCCCCCTCGGTGACAGAATCTTTGTCTTTCAGGGTTCCTCCAGGATATTCACCAATCTTCAATGGTGTTAGGGTTTCCTGCATTTGGAGGTCCTTTTGCATGTTCTGTGGATTGATTTCTTGAACTTCCTCTGTCTCTAAAATCAAGGCCGCAAAGCTGTTCTCTTGGCCTTTCTGGGAGGGTTTGGCTTTAGGAATACTTCCCGTGGGTGATGAACTTCCCTTTCCTTTCTCCGTTGGCCCTGGCTTAAGGCTCGTTCTAGGTTTCTTGGCTTGTTGTCATCCTTCTTCTTTCTCCTTTTCTAGGACTACATTTTTGGGACAGTTCTTGGCGAAGTGGCCATACTCATGACATCTACAGCATTTGAACGACAGCTGTTCGTAATCTAATTTCTGCAGATCGGACCAGTTTCCCACCATTAGCTTGATGGCTTCAGGCAGCCCAACTTCAAGGTCCACCTCCACGCGGATTCTAGCGCAGTCATATTGGTCTTTGTTGTTAGCTCTGTCTATGAATTTCTCAAGGGTGTTGTCAGTTTTCTGTAAGGATTCTGAGTTCCAGCAGTGCACTGGCAAGTTTGGGAGCCTGATCCAGGCTGGAATGGAAAATGGGACATCCTCTGAGGGGTCGAAGTCTGGAGACTAGCGATTTAGGTACAACCCTTGAGGACCTATGAAATAGGGTCCGTTTCTGAAGATCAGGTCCTTATCCTCCTTTGTGTTGAATTCGAACAGAGAAAACCCCCACCCCATGAAGTATGAGGTAATGTTGTTTGCAACAAGGGGCTTCCAGTTTCGAGTGATCCAAGCCTCCATAGTTTTTGGTGAGGGTCATAAGCCCGTGAACTGTCCGACCAGCACACAGTCCACAAGGGAAAGGGCCACTTTCATTGGGCCCTCAGGCAGGAAAGCCACCGAGGGAATCTCATCTAGTCGCTTGACAAATTTGGAGGCGAGCTGCTTCTTCTTCTTAGGTTGGGAAGCGATCAGTAGCTTGAATGCCTCGACCTGAGGAGGAGGAGGAGGCAGAGGTAGAGGAGGATCCTGAGATTCCGCCATTGGGCCGAGCCCTAGCCAGGGCGAGCACCCCATGCAGAGCCATAAACCCTATGCACAGTGAAGGGCAGAGCGAAGGCAGAGCGCGATGTCTTTAGCAATTTATTCTTTATTATTATTATTATTATTTAATAAACAAATATTAATTAATAAGTAAATTTTATTATTGATAAATAATAATTAATACTTATTATAAATTTCATAAATAATTAATAATAATAATAATAATATAATAATTAATAATATTAATAATAATAATAATAATTATAAATATTTATTTATTAATAATAAATAACTATTTATTATTATTATTATTAATTAATTAATTAATATTTATTATTAACAATAAATATATATTATTTATTATTAATTATTGTAATAGTTTTTTAATATTATTTTTATTATTATATATTTATCATTCACTTGTGTGTGGGTAGATACAAATGAAGCTTTATATCAATTTCATTTAATTAATTAAATGTGATTGTGTTAATAAATAGGTTTATAATAATATATATGAACATTAAAAAATAATAATTGAATTAATATAATTCACAAATTATATATATATATATATATATATATATATATATATTATTTTTATTTTTATATAATATTAATATAAATATAAATTTAACATATGTAAATGTTATGATAAAGTAGAAATTTTTAAAAATTATAAGTTTAAATTATTTAATGTGTAAAATTAGAATAGTACGTAAATTTTATAAAATATTAAATTTATTTATATATTTAGAGTGCATTTTCAATATTAAAGAATTACAATATACCTATAAACCAAAAAAATCTATTTGAAAATTATAACTTACGTTCTTTTAGTAAAAATCATATAAAATACTTGAATCATTGTAAATGGTTATCTAGAAATTTTTAAAAATTATAAGTTTAATTTATTTAATGCCTAAAATTAGAATAATAGATAATTTTTTATAAAATATTAAATTTATTTATATATTTAGTGTGCATTTTCAATATTAAAGAATTTCAATATACCTATAAACTAAAAAATCTATTTGAAAATTATACCATAAGTTCTTTTAGTAAAAATCATATAAAATGCTTGAACCATTGTAAATTTATAAATAGAGCAGAGAAGACAGTCAGTCCACCCGTGTCCGGCCATAAGTCTAGCAATATCATATCCATTTGTTCAAGTGGGATGATGGGCAACAACGACAGTGGGATAATAGGCATTTATACATAGAATTTTGATTATTTTCGAAAAAACTTAAATCGTTCCATTTTCATAAAATAAAATAAAATATTTTATCAGGAAACCTCTCTCATAAAAAAATGGTTCTTCAAGTAACGACATACAACAATTACAATGTCACAGATAATATTTAAAGGTGAACTGCAGTTTATGGTAACTGAATTCGTCCAAGTGGACCAGACGAGTTTCAATACCCAGACCGCAATGATCATGAGACTGTTCAAATTGAATGGATAACATTCAAGGCCAAACGGCAGTCAAACTGCCATCACTGTCGAACTGTTCAAATTGAATGGATAACATTCAAGGCCAAACGGCAGTCAAACTGCCATCACTGTCGAACTGTTCAAATTGAATTGACCGCATTTTAATGAGGATCATGAAATGGGTATATGCCGTATTGGCTCGTTCAAGTTGAACACAAGACAACAAACAAAGGCCGGACCACACTGATGAACACGTTATAATGGGCATCATAGTATTGTTTGGCAGCAAGGTAGCTCAATGATTTTAGAATGGGGAGCGAAAAGGCCATGAGATCAGAACAACTCCCACATATTAGGTCTTCTTTTCTTATCCTCTTTGTCATGTTGCTGCTGTTTCAGATAGAGCCCGGCGATGCATAAAACATTGCTTCGGACAGGATAGAGTTGGGTAGCTCTCTCACTGGTAATCAGACAAGGATTTCTAAGAGCCAGCTCTTCAAATTCGGATTTTTCCATCTCAACCACGACAACGTGAAAATCTGGTATGTGGGTATTTTCTATGCCCAGATTGCAGAGCAGACAATAATTTGGGTAGCCAACATGGAGCAGTCGCTGGAGAACGCGTCTAGCATTTTTGATCTCACAGATGATGGGCGTCTCCTTCTGTCTTATGGGGGACGCACCCTTTGGTTCACTAAGGGAAATAGGAAGAAACCTTCTTCAGCTGTAATCACGGATGCTGGTAACTTGGTCATTCTGAGTGCTGTGAATAACAATGAAAACATTTGGCAGAGCTTCGACCATCTACAAAATACATGGATGCCAAACATAAAAATTAGTAACAGGCAGAGTCTGTCATCGTGGAGGACCCCTTGGGATCCGCGTCCTGGGAAGTATAGCCTCCAAATGAATCCAAACAGAACCGTCCAGTTCATGCTGATGTGGAAGAATGAGACCACATATTGGGACGACGGTGTTTGGAACGGCAAATATTTCAGCAAAGAGCCAGTCGCATCTAGATGGGTGGATATCGGTTTTAGCTATTTCGGTAATGGTTCGTACAAGGAATTTAATGTAAATATACCTCGGGGAGTTCCTTTCTCTAGTTATGGATAAGTCAGGACAAGCTCGGATATACAAGATCTTGGAAAATAAAAGAATGGAGCAGTGCAGCAACGACCCTCAGTCGGTGCGGAGTTTATGCGTCGTCTGCTCCTTATGGATTACCCAACAATAACAATTTACGATCCTATAGCTGTGTGTCGGGGTTTGTCCCAAGAGACGGCGGAGAATGGGATTCTCAACGGTGGTCAGTAATTTGTGTTGTTGAAATTACTCTCGGTATTTGCTCGATACGAGGGAGCGACCACCTTCTGTTTTGGGTGCAGAAGCTGTCGTGACCGCTTCTGTTTCGTCTGTGCAGTCAACCTCAGCGCAGCAATTTTTCGATACGGAGAAATTGGAGCAGCCCGGACCTGAAATTTCATAAGCCAGATTTATGAAAAATCCCGCATCACATTTTTTGCCGTACAGGCTGCCAAAAATCGGACCCGGGGAAATTTATGAAGCGGATTTAATAAAAATCCCGCATCACAATCTTGCTGACATCAGCAATCACCTTTTGGCACGCGGAATTTTTATGGAAAAGGGTTAATTTTTGTTTTTGAGGTCCGGTTAAATGCGCTGGTCAAAGTTTTTAATGTTTTGTTATGAAGTGTTTCATATCAAAGCGTTTAGATTTAAATGCCTTTGAGTTATATTATAAACATGTGTTTTAAATATATGTTATATATATCTCTTGGGTACGATTCTAGTTTGGTGGGCCCGAAAGGGCAATAGACTTTTGATTTTAGTTTTTAGTTTTTCACTTTAGTTTTAATATAGTTTTATTTTAAATAGTTTTTTTATATATATTGTAAAAGTGCTGAGTTATAAATATAGAAGAAAAAGGCCTGTGTGCTTTAACGTATAGTATGTTTTTATTTTTCACACAGCAGTGAAAAAGATTTGTATAGCACAGCAGTGCTGAGTTTAGTTTGTAAGTTTTTTTTTACACACAGCAGCAGTGAAAAATTTGATGTGCACAGCAGTGTAACAGATTTTTGAATGGCACAGCAGTGCATTCATTTTTGAAGAGACAGAGTATTTTTCAGAGTGAAATTTTAGAGAGTGTGAGTTGTTTTGAACTGTGTTTTGAAGCAGTCAAAGTTTTTTTTGTATTCCCTCAGGCAGAGGAGATTTTGTAACCAAGTTTTTTTTTGAAGTTAAATGAAATAGTTTTTACAGTGGAAAAACTCTGTCTACAGTGAAGAATTTTTTTTATATTTTCTCTGTGTTGAAGAGGGGGAATTCTATTCTCCATTGTTGTTCTGGAATGTTAAATATTTCAACATGGTATCGGAGCTAGTCCAGGCTCTTTGAAGATCAAAGAAGCTGAAGGAAAGGAGTTCTTTGTTGCAGCAGCTTCTCCAGCAGTGTGAAGACTCAGCCAAAGAATCCAAAGGTATTTCTCTATACAGTTTTTGAGTCACTGTTGCAGAACAGTGAGTTGTTTTACATACACAGTCAAGTTTTTTTTAATCATAGTTAAGAGTGCAGAATGGCTGGAGCCAGCACTGGTATGGGTATGGGAAATTTCCATCTCCCAATGTTTAATGGGAAAAATTATGACTACTGGTCAATAACTATGAGAGCTCTATTTGTCTCCCAAGACTTATGAGAATTTGTTGAGGATGGCTTTGAAGAGCCAACAAATGAAGAAGAGTTTGAAGATTTAACTCAGGCAGAGAGAGAGTTGCTGAAGAGCAATAGGAAGAAAGACTCCAAGGCTCTCTTCTTATTGTATCAGGCAGTGCATGAGAGTGTGTTTCCAAGGATAGCAGCAGCCCCAAAAGGTCAGGAAGACATGGAGCTTCTCAGATGGGCTATGAAGGCATGGAAAAAATGAAGACGACAACTTCGATTCTTTGGGAAGAGACTTTGAGACTCTGCGAAAGTCGATACTATTGACTCATTCTTCACTCATGTGATTGGAATGGTCACACAAATAAGAGCTCATGGAGAGACTCTTGAAGAGAAGAGGATTGTGGAAAAACTCTTGAGGAGTCTACCCTCAGGATTCGATGTGATTGTCACCACCATAGAGGAGACTAAGGATCTCACAAAGTTCACAGTGGATGAGCTTCATGCATCACTGATGACTCATGAGCAGAGATTGGGTAGGAGGGAAAACCCATCTCTGGAACATGCCTTTAAGACCCAAATGTCTTTCAGAAGAGGAATAGAGCAAGGCAGAGGAAACAAAAGAGGAAGAGGCAGAAGCCAAAATAGAGGTGGAAGGAACAGTCCAGCAAATGCTCAAGGAAGCGACAACAATCCAAATCAGCATCAAGGCCAAGGCAGCAGCCAGCAAAGTGGTCAACAGAATTCTCAAGGACAGAGGTATGATAAGTCCAATGTCCAATGTCACTATTGTAAAAAATATGGTCATTATGCTAATGAATGTAGAAAGAAGCAGCATGATATGGGAAGTAGAACTAGTGCAAATTTCACTAGAGAAAATATCAGCCAAGATAATTTGTTTTGGCTTGTAATATGGCTGAAGAAAAAAGTGAGGATCTATGGTTTCTAGACTCCGGTTGTAGTAACCATATGACAGGAAACTTAGCCATGTTTTCTATGCTAGATGAGAGTGTGAAGTCACAAGTCACACTAGGGACTGATAGTAAAGTGTCTGTTATGGGAAAAGGGAATGTAAATGTTCTAACAAGAAAAGGTGCAAAGAAATCCATAACAGATGTCTATTATGTTCCAAGAATGAAGTGTAACCTCTTAAGTATTGGACAGCTTGTTCAAAAGGGGTACAATGTATTTTTTGAGGATGATGTTTGTACCATTATGGACAAACCACCCAGCAAACAATGTATCACTGAAGTGAAGATGACAAGGAACAGAATGTTCCCTCTTAGAATGAGAGCAGATCTGAAAAATGAAGAAAAGATAGCAGCAGTGGCAAAAGAGGCTATCCAAAGCGAACCAAAAGATGAAAATTGGTTGTGGCACTTGAGATTTGGACATCTCAACTTTGGAGGTCTTAATTTGTTGAACAGAAAAGGAATGGTAAGAGGTTTACCATTGATAGAGAAACCAGACAACCTTTGTGAAGGTTGTATCTTGGGGAAACAACATAGAGAAAGTTTTCCTTTCGGGAAAAGCATAAGGGCAAAGGCACCCTTAGAGATTGTCCACTCAGATTTGTGTGGACCGATGCAAACTCCATCACTTGCTAGCAGCCACTACATGTTAACATTCATAGATGATTTTACAAGAAAAACTTGGGTTTATTTTTTGAAAAATAAAAGTGAAGTGTTTGAAAAATTCTGCAATTTCAAAGCACTTGTGGAAAACCAAAGTGGGCTGCACATCAAAGTTCTAAGGACTGATAGAGGAGGTGAGTATATCTCTAAAGATTTTCTACGTTTTTGTAGAGAAAATGGTATTCAAAAGCAATTTACAACTAGATATACTCCGCAGCAAAATGGAGTAGCCGAAAGGAAGAATAGAACCATAATGGACATGGTGAGGAGTATGTTAAAGGCAAAACATTTGCCTAATGATTATTGGGCTGAAGCTGTACATTGTGCAGCATACATTTTGAATAGGTTCCCTACAAAAGCAGTGATGAACAAAGTGCCGGAAGAGGCATGGAGTGGCACAAAGCAAGGTGTCACACATATGAAGGTTTTTGGATGTGTGGCTTATGCACACATTCCGGATCAGCTAAGGAAGAAGTTGGACAGCAAGGGGGAGAAATGTATTTTCATTGGATACAGTGAGGAATCCAAGGCCTATAGGTTATATAATCCATCCACCAAGAAGTTTATTGTGAGCAGAGATGTTCAGTTTATTGAGGAGGAAGCTTGGGATGGAAGCATAGAGAAAACAGTGAATGTTAAACACTGTTTATCTCATGATGAAGATGATGATGAATTGGCTGAAATACATCCCCAAACAGCAGCACCAACACAAGAGCAACAAGAGACACCCTTGAGGAGAAATGAGAGTTCTTCTCCAAGCACACCACAAGGAGGAAATTCAAGTGCTTCTTCAAGCATTTGTACATCAAGTGAAAGAGGTAAGAAGTTCAGAAATTTAAATGACATTTATGCACAAGAGGCAGCGAATGAAGGTATCAATTCTTTGTTTGCTTTATATTGTCATGTTGAAGACCCTATCCACTTTGAAGAAGCTATTAAGGAAAAGAAATGGATAGAAGCTATGGATGAGGAGATTAATGCCATAGAAAGAAACAAGACATGGGATTTGGTTGAACTCCCAAAAGGTAAAGATGTCATTGGAGTTAAATGGGTCTATAAGACCAAGAGTAATGCTGAAGGCAAAATAGAGAGACACAAGGCAAGGCTTGTTGTCAAAGGATATAAGCAGAAGCATGGGATAGATTATGAGGAAACTTTTGCACCGGTTGCTAGAATGGAAACCGTGAGAGCAGTGCTGTCCATAGCAGCACAAAACAAGTGGAAAGTTTACCAAATGGACGTGAAGTCAGCATTCCTAAATGGAGTGTTAATGGAAGAGGTTTACATTGAACAACCTCTAGGCTATGAGAAGAAAGGCCAAGAGCACAAAGTGTGCAAATTGAAGAAAGCTCTTTATGGGCTGAAGCAAGCACCAAGAGCATGGTACAGTAGGATAGATTCCTATCTACTAGAAAATGGATTTGAAAAGTGTGAGGGAGAACCCACCCTCTACATCAAAGAAAAGGATGGAAAAATGTTGATTGTAGTTTTATATGTTGATGATGTTATTTTCACAGGTAATGATGATTATCTTATTGAAAATTTTAAAACAGTCATGAAAGAAGAATTTGAAATGACTGACATGGGTTTGTTGAAATACTTCTTAGGAATAGAAGTAGAACAAGATGAAAATGGGATTTTTATCTCACAGGCAAAATATGTTAATGAAGTGCTGAAAAGATTTAATATGCAGGAGAGCAAGGCAGCGATCACTCCCACAGTGATGGGATTAAAACTCAGCAGAGAGGACAGCAGCAAGGATTTTGATCCTAGCTTGTATAAGAGCATAGTTGGCAGCCTCATGTATTTGACTGCAACTAGGCCCGACATAATGCATGCCGTTAGCTTAATTTCCAGATTTATGGAGAAGCCAAAGGATGCACATTGGCAGGCAGCGAAGAGAATTTTGAGGTATGTTAAAGGTACAAAAAGATTTGGTATTTTATATACTACTTCAGAAAATTCAGATTTAGTTGGATACACTGACAGTGAATGGGCTGGAAGTGTAGATGATCGGAAGAGCACTTCTGGTTATGTTTTTCACATGGGTTCAGGAGCAATTTCATGGGCTTCTAAAAAACAACCCATTGTAGCATTGTCTACAGCAGAGGCAGAATATGTGGCAGCTACAGCAGCAGCTTGTCAAGCAATTTGGATGAGGAGGATGTTAAGAAGTTTGTGCCAAGAGCAGGTAAAAGGAACAATGATTTATTGTGACAATAGCTCAGCTATTGCATTATCCAAGAATTCTGTGTTTCACAAGAGAACAAAACACATTGACACAAAGTTTCATTACATCAGAGAATTAGTAAACAATGGTGAAATTGTTTTGGGACACTGCAGAACTCAGGAGCAGTTTGCAGACATACTGACCAAGCCATTGGGGCAGAAAAGTTTTGAGTTTTTGAGGAAATGTCTGGGTATGACTGATAACCCAGCAGCTGAGAGTAAGGGGGAGTGTTGAAATTACTCTCAGCGCTGCTCAGTACAGGAGGCAGCCACCTTCCTGTTTTGGGTGCAGAACTGTGCAGCAGAGCCGCTTACCATTTTCGTCTATGCAGTCAACCTCAGCGCAGCAATTTTTCGATACGGAGAAATTGGAGCAGCCCGGACCTGAAATTTCATAAGCCAGATTTATGAAAAATCCCGCATCACATTTTTTGCCGTACAGGCTGCCAAAAATCGGACCCGGGGAAATTTATGAAGCGGATTTAATAAAAATCCCGCATCACAATCTTGCTGACATCAGCAATCACCTTTTGGCACGCGGAATTTTTATGGAAAAGGGTTAAATTTTGTTTTTGAGGTCCGGTTAAATGCGCTGGTCAAAGTTTTTAATGTTTTGTTATGAAGTGTTTCATATCAAAGCGTTTAGATTTAAATGCCTTTGAGTTATATTATAAACATATGTTTTAAATATATGTTATATATATCTCTTGGGTACGATTCTAGTTTGGTGGGCCCGAAAGGGCAATAGACTTTTGATTTTAGTTTTTAGTTTTTCACTTTAGTTTTAATATAGTTTTATTTTAAATAGTTTTTTTTATATATATTGTAAAAGTGCTGAGTTATAAATATAGAAGAAAAAGGCCTGTGTGCTTTAACTTCTACTTCAGTTTTATTTTTCACACAAAGAAGAAAAAGATTGTATAGCATGCCAGGTTGAGTTTAGTTTGTAAGTTTTTTTACACACAAAGACAGTGATAAATTTGATGTGTCAAAGAAGGTAATGTATTCATGAATGGCACAGCAGTGCATTCATTTTTGAAGAGACAGAGTATTTTTCAGAGTGAAATTTTAGAGAGTGTGAGTTGTTTTGAACTGTGTTTTGAAGCAGTCAAAGTTTTTTTTTTGTATTCCCTCAGGCAGAGGAGATTTTGTAACCAAGTTTTTTGAAGTTAAATGAAATAGTGTTTACAGTGGAAAAACTCTGTCTACAGTGAAGAGATTTTTTTTATATTTTCTCTGTGTTGAAGAGGGAGAATTTTATTCTCCATTGTTGTTCTGGAATTTTAGATATTCCAACATGTGTGAGGAAGACCTCGTTACGATGCAGTACTGATGCGGCGAACGGGACCACCACAGACGGGTTTGTAGAATTAAGTGGCACATCTATGCCCCCTCACGGGGTTGTTGTATACAAATTAGGGCCAAAGCAGTGCCAGGCAGCGTGTCTCAGCAATTGCTCGTGCACCGCATATGCTTATGCTAACGGCACTTCGCAGAGTTGTGTAATGTGGTTCGGTGAATTGCTAAATCTCTACGATACCTCCAACGGGATCTCTCTGTTTCTGCGGTTAGATGCCGCTGATGTGCCTCATACCTCTAATTCCAACAAAAAGACGACTGTAGCAGGCGTCGTGGGCGGCGTCATGGGCGGGTTGGTTGCTATCTTGGCCTTTTTATTGTTGTTTCTCTGGTGTTGCAGCAAGCGCCCCGTCTTGTCTGCAACAGATTGCGTGCCAGTTGGGCTTACTGTATTCACTTCCAAAGAGCTGCAGAGTGCAACGAAGAATTTTTCTGAGCGTCTGGGAGGCGGGGGTTTCGGGTCCGTCTTCAAAGGGGCTTTAGCAGATGCCTCTCTGGTGGCAGTTAAGAAGTTGGAGGGTGTGAACCAAGGAGAGAAGCAATTTAGCATGGAGGTGAATACCATCGGAGTCACGCAGCATGTGAATTTGATTAGACTTCGGGGATTTTGCGCAGAGCGATCTCTAAGAATGTTGGTGTACGAATACATGCCTAACGGCTCCCTCACCTCTTTACTATTCAAGAAATCCCCAAGAGATGATGAGCAGCACAAATTTTTGGATTGGAAAACACGCTTCGGCATCGCAGTGGGAACTGCCCGCGGAATTGTTTACCTGCACGAGAAGTGCAAAGAATGCATTATTCATTGTGATATCAAGCCCGGAAACATCCTCTTGGACTCCAATTTCTGCCCCAAGGTAGCCGATTTCGGGATGGCAAAGCTCCTGGGCAGAGAGTATAGTAAGGTCCTGACGACCATCAGAGGAACCAGAGGTTACTTGGCCCCCGAGTGGATCTCTGGTCTGCCCATTACTGTGAAGGCTGACGTCTACAGCTTCGGGATGACATTGCTCGAAATAATTGCAGGGCGAAGGCTCTTGGACAAGGTCTCCGAATCCGGCGAGCTGTTCTTTCCAGCGTGGGCTTTAAGTCAGATCAGCAGTGGGAACGCCATGGAAGTGCTCGACAAGAAATTACTGAACGATGTAGATGCGGAACAAGTGCAGAGGGCTGCCATAGCGGTAGGATGGTGCATCCAGGACGACGAAGAGGCAAGACCGTCGATGAGTAAAGTGTTGCAGATATTGGAAGGTATTGTAGAATTACCCGCTCTTCCCCCAGTTCCCCCATCTCTCCGTACCTGTGATGAAATTCCAGTCGTTTTCTTTTGGGATCAAGATCAAGATTCTTCTGGAGGTTGTTAAAATATATAAGTACTTCCTGCATGTAGAAGTTAGACAAATAGTTAGGTGAATCAGTTGAGTCCAGTTATAGATAGATTTGGTGAGTGAGTTAGAGAGTGAGTTAAGAGAGTTGATCAAGTTCAGTTATGTGAGAGTGTGTGCATGTCACTTTAAGTTAAATACCCATTACCGGGTTCATTGTATTCAAAGTTTATGATTTAGAGTGATTAAGATTAATTGAAAAGCCGCAGTTCATTGTTTTATGTGAAATACTTGTGTTATTGTGTGAATGAATTCTCTAGCTATCCAACAGATTGTACGCAACATTAGTGGCAACGCCTCCCTCATGTAGAACCTAACTAATATTTTCATTTAAGTGCTTTTCCAAATTCCTGTATAACAAAACTATCTCTCTATCCACCAAATAATATTGGAGATAATATATAAGTCTCAGTTTTCTTTAGTGAATATTCACATCTCTAAGTTCACTACTTAAGTCGTTATCATATTGTATTAGTTATGTAAAATATATTATATTGAATTATATTAGTTTATAATTTATTATTAAAACTAAAAACCTTTCTGAAAATAAAATTTAAATAACAGTGGAAAAGAGTCAGACACGGCCACACACTCTGATTTAATCGTTGGCAAAAGCTGTTAAGATCCTTCTTACTTCTTTCATAATTTTATGAGATGACAATCTGTAAAACAACCCTACAAAGTGCATTTGTTATAACAATGAAGGTTTCACCCATATTGGAGTATCATGTCTTGACATGTGTGCGATTTAATCAATGATGTTGGGAATATTTTTATAAGAAATTATAAATTTAAATCTTTATATCTAGAGAATCAATTTTTTTATAAATGTATCATAAAAAGTTACATAGTAGATGTTGTAGCATTTTATAAGAGAACATTTTCTTATAAAAAATAGGGCCTGTGCAGTATGAACTCCTCCACAAAAAAGAGAGGATACAAGTCTAGCAGCTGTTCATGGGAAGCTTCCAAGAGGAGAGAGGAAGGGCAGCAAAAAACACAAAAAAAAACTATAAATTAGCAAAATAAAAACTAGAAAAACCTCCAACAAAAAAGAAACACCTTACATATATGTCCCCTAAATAAGTCTCAAAACAAGTTTTACCACAAAATATATTTACATAACTATTTAAAAAAAATGTTTATAATGATTAATTCAACAATAAATATATATATATATAGTAAATTCATCTCTTGCATCTATATATATATAATAACCAAAATATATAAGAAAACTAAGATATAAAAATTAATGTATGAAATATATACACTTCTATAATATAGAAATCCGAAATCCAAAAGAAATACAGTATATACCCGCATCTTCTTATTTTTTTTTAGTTATATTGAAAAAAATATTCAAAATATCCCTTCCCTTCCCATATGAGATAACCAAAACATATAACATAAAAATTTAAACTACTACCCAGAGAATGTTTAGCTCAGTCAGATCCTCCGAAACATAAGAATACATTTGTAAATGGTTTAGCTTACCAAGAGATAAATCTCTGCAATATGTTTTCTTGAGTCAACGAAATGTGGGATGATGGGTTGAAACAAAGTCTCTTTTATTTGCTACAATGTCCACACGGAACTAGATCGTTCAAATTATTTCATGTTAGATATTTTAGTTCATACCATCTGTCACTAAAGAAAGGTCTTTCATAGTAAATCGTTATCACTGACCAGGATTTTTAATTCATACCATTTCTCAACCTCACACTTCTGTAGTAACTTTCCATAAAGAAATCTCTTCCTAGTAACTTGTAACATGGATATTGCCAGGTTATAAATTTAACACGTACTTGTATTTATCAAATTAAATGTTTTGTGATGTTTTAGAATTTTTTTTATCTATTATTTAAATACTAATTGGTTTGGTTAGGGATTATTTAATTGGGGTTAAGATTTATAAAATATATAATAATAATAGTTTATATGAACGAATAAGTATAATTTTTGTTATCTTAGTTGTGATATTTGGGAGATCATCAACACATTTGTACATCATTGTTATAAGGTCATCATATTAAATATAGAGGAGTAGAGTATGTGTGCATTTGTAGACTTTAACAATCAAATTGTTATGCAAAGGTCTCTCCTTGTCTCACAAACAAGTGGGTTTTATAACCAATTTGGTGTCTCCCTTGGTTGTGACCTTAAAACTAGATTATTATTATTATTATTAAAAAATTGAAATATTAATTTATGGGCCATTTGTTCCACAAACAACTTCATACACCAATTTGGTGTGACTTGGTTGTGACCTTAAAATTGAATTATTATTATTATTATTATTAAATTGAAATATTAATTTATTCTTATTAAAATATTTAAGATATTTTAATATGGTTGATTATGATTCATTATCTTTCATTATGTTTTATTATGGTTATGTTTGATGATGGTTGAAAATTGTTTGGCCATGGTTAATTGTGATTGACAATATTTTATTATGATTGATTTTCACTCGCCATAGTATATGATGGCTAAATTTGGTTAAACATATTGATTATGGATTATAATAATGATAATTATGTTAATATGAGCTTCTATTATAGAATAGAGCTTTCATAATTTTAATTTAATTATCAATAATTATTAGGTGGATGGTGAGGATTTAACCTCCTCTAAATATTCTAGAATATTCTTACTAATAGTCACAAATCAAAAGTTGAGATTTATCTTAAAACTAGTTATTTTCTTTCTACCCTTTTAATTAAATTAATTAATTAAAAAAGATTGTCATATTAACAAATTTCATATGAAATGAGTTATGTTTATATGGACATGTGGTATTGATAAGCTACCATATTGGCCCTTAGTGGGCCATACATACTCTATCCCCCATGGATTTAAACCTCTGGTCTCTTAAAATGAAGCGCACCTTCTCAACAAAGTAAATAATGGTTAACTATGTTTGACTATGGTTTACCTATTTACTCCCATCTAGATTTGAAACAAAGCACAAATGTTCTTGACATAGTAAGCAATGGTTAACTATGTTTGACTATGGTGTATCATGGTTGTCGATGATTCATTATAGTTTTCCTTATTGTAAGCAATGGTCAACTATGTTTGACTATCATTTATCATTCCAAGAAACAAATAGAACCAATACCTATAAATATAAATCTGTAATTAATGAACATTAAATAAACTATTAAAGACAATGCAAATGCAAATGAAAAAGTAAATGAGAAGAGAAAAAGAAGGAAAACATGAATTTAATAAAATAGAAAATGAAAACAAAAAATGAAAGATCAAGTTGTGGCAAATGAAAGGTTCTTCTTGTTGGTCTTCCCATTACCCTAAGTCTCTTTATTTCTTCTTGTGCTTTTACTCCCAAAATGTCTTTTTCTAGGAGGAGAGAATGCAAAGGAGTTATATGATTTGTTGAATGGAAATAGAGCCATTAATTACATTTAAATAGATATTGTCGAAATGAAAACCTAGCAATCAATTGGCACTAGTTTTCTTGATTGAGTTTCTAAGACAAAATTTCCTTGTTTTTGGTTTTCTTATTTTAATGCAATGTATAATTAGAGGTTAAGTTTGTATGTGAGTATAATGCCTACTATGTTTTTAAATTGTTTCCAAATTTTAATATAATGTTGTGAAAATCCATTCTAAAGTGTATTCCTATATTGTAATATTCGTAAAATTAGCACACAGCTAATTGGAATAGTAAATTTTGATTTTGCTCTTAGTTAGAGGAATAAGAGGGTATGGAGACCCATAAATCTCCTTAGTTGGGATAAAAGACACTCCTAATGTGAACGGAGGTCATCTAAAGGCTGGATTGAAGACCCTTATGTGTGAAAAGGGGTTGGAGCATGAAGACTGGATCAACCTTGACCAAATCAGACAGTGTTGGTATGGAAGGAGTGGCATTCATTGAGGGACAACATAGTTCTAGAGGGAGATTCCATGCATAGAAGTAGTGGCTTTAATGAGTGGGGCCCAAGGTGAGGAAGCTCACCAATAATATAAGGAAGGGGATGGTAGCCATTGGGAGCATATGGGGATTATTATTTTCTTGATGGTCTGTTTAGAATTGTTTCTCTCGTCAGCTGTTTAGCACAGGGTGTTCCCGAGTGGGAATCCCACCTCTATCCTTGAGAGACCTCTAGTGCCCACTCAAGAAGAGTATTTTCATTACATTTCCACAATCCGCTATTAGGCCAAGCTCTATCTTACTTCTACATCGTAGTTTTTTTTGAGAGGTGTGCTGAGTTGTAGGGTGCAGCAGTGGAGGGTTGAGAAACCCAACTCCTGAGCTTGTTTTCTAGTGGAGGGAGCATCCCTTCATCCGGGTGGCTTGTAAGGGAGATTATTGAGCTTCATTTCACCATTCAGCATCAGGCTAAGGTACTGTTATCAGTTACAGTGCAATTTCCTGAAGGGATTGCGTTATTCTAGTGTGCAGTTGCAGTAGGGGGTTTGGAGCCCTAGTTGGGGGAGATAGATTTTCAGTGATGGGATCAACCTCTCATTTGAAGAATCTATAGGAGGATTTTTCATACATTTCCAGATCAGATCAACCACCTCCTATCAGCTATCTAGTTGTAGAGATTATTCAGCCCTAGGGCCATATTTGTATTTTCAACATTTTGTGTATTTCAGGAAACCCTTCCCGAGTTATCTTGGAAATGTGTTTGGGAGCTTAGATCTCTACTCCTGGCATTATTTGAGCCATATAATATCAGATCTATGTATTGAAATTTTCCAGCAGCAATGATATCTACTAAAACTGCGTTGTCTTAGCCTTGGGTATTGTTGTGTAGCAGTGTTCTTCATATCTCATGTACATGTTCTCTTGAGGCTTGTTTTGCCTAACTTGAGTTACTGTTTCCTCAAGAACTTGTATACATTTTGGTGCTATGATCTTAATATGATGGCTATATGATATTCTTACATTTTATGTGTTGATTTATCACTGCTATTTCCAGTATGTGTTCATATATTGTTGCTTCCCCATTTGGGAATATTACAGTGGTATCAAGCATAATCTTGGCTCAGCCTATGGATCTCAGCCATTATGCTATCAGGAGAATAAGAAGAAGGAGAAAGAGATCAGAATGATAGGACGAATGAGTTTTATCTCATCTCTTTTCAGATCTATGAGGGACCTCACCAAGAAGGTCAAGCAAAGAAGAATGGAGAAAATCCATGAAACCACAATAGGGTTTCAAGATGAGGAAGGTCCTTGTACTTCCTATCAGCAGAAGAAAGAACCTGTATTGCATAGAGCTCCAAAGAAATATACTATGCCCTTTTCTCTTGAATAATAAGACAAAAGGCATGGAGATGGAGGAAACTTAGATCATGAGATTCTAAGTGAGTATCTTGCAGAACACAAATCTCAATCAAGGGCTTTCAAGGAGAATCTAACTCTCCCACCGTTCATTTAGCTCAAAGAAGAAAGAAGACCTTGCAGCAATAGATTTCCATTGTCTACATTTGATGGATCATCCACATTCACAACAAGGGCTTGGGGAATGAAGTTGGATGCATTCTTCCTGCTACATCCAGTAGTAGAGAGAGAAGTTGTTGAGATTGCAGTGTTGCACCTTGAGGGTGAAGCAAACATTTGGTGGTTCAGCCATTTGAGTCATGCAAGAGTAACTTCTTACACAGATTTTACTCAAAGGTTGATCAAGAAGTTTGACAGAAGAAAATCGGAAGGAGGACAACTTCCACCACCACTTGCTGCAGGAGTACTTGCATCAGGAGAAGGAACACTTGCACCCTTGCAAAGTGGTCTTGATCTCTTGACATTTAGAGTCCCATGCACTATTCAAGAGATGCACGAGGAGGAGGATACTTATACCTGTGTTCGTGTAGCAGTAGAGAATCAGCCATCATCATCACCAGTAGTTGGGGAAGTCATCACACCGGTGGGAGGAACCCTTGTAGCAGTACAAGATGTTCCCAAGCTAAACAAAGTATGCAAATGTTTCCACTTTCTATTATTTTAGCACATCATATGGAGGGTTGTGGGGACATGCCATTACATGGCCTAGGATCAAAACACACTGCTGATTTGGAGCAACAGACTATCACTGCGCAGAGGACCTTTGATTGGATCAAGGAGGAGATATACATTCATCCTAGTATGTCATTTTTGAGCTGCACACAACTCTTGGGGTTGGAGTGTAGATTGTTGGAGGGTAGGATGAATATTTCCCTAAATAATTCAATGCAGAACTATATGTTCAGCATTGAACATGATTATGAGACAACAGATGCACCATCATGGAGATCAACAACATTGTTATGGAACAACGATGATGAGTTGGGGGCCCAACCATTATTGGGGCATTCCAATTACCATTTTACATGTGGAGCAAGGGAGAGGCAGATGGTTGATGAGAGACATATTATATCCCATTGTTATGATGGATCTTTCTTGATGAGCACTTCACAGCTCAATGAGAAGATTTTTCCTTCAGTATATTTGGATCCTTATAGCATCAACTTGGTCATTGATGAGTGGTCTTCATATGGAGATCTCGAGGAGGCTGCACTTCAACATCCCATGAAGTGTAGACACAGAGATTTGGTTTGGGAGGATGGTATTCTCCATTGGAGGAATACCCATTTAAAGCATGAAAGTAGACACTCACCATTGGTTGGTTGGGTGATGTTGATGAGCAAGAGGCTGGAGAGCCACTTGCAGATCTATGACACAGGGCAGCAGGAGGCAAGACTGCGCTGGCTACTCTTGAAAGAGTTTGGTCAGCATATGACATATCCTACTTCAAAGGGTATGTGGTTGGTTGTGACTTGGCATGACACTGGCATTGTATGGCAGCAAGGAGTTTGGTTGCAGTGGGGTGATGTGACAATTTTCATGTCAATCATCATGTTTTCACTCCAGGGTCTATATGATGGAGGTGTGAGGAGGCAGCAAGAGCTATTGTTGCTTTGGCTACTCTTGGGAGAGTATGGGCTGAATTTTTCCCATGTTTTGCATGATATTTCAAAAGAAAAGGATGGCACAATCAAAGTGAAAAGGGGCTACCCTTCAGCATGGAAGGATCAGGAGGTACTTCCACATAGGAAGGAGTCTCCCACATATAGTAGCATGATGGTGGATGACTTTGGCATATGGCATGTCAAGGAATGGAGTCATCGAGTGGCAAGAGCCTTATCACCAAGGCCAACAACGTTTTCACTTGGGAGTATGTATCTATTGATGGAGTGTTCCAACGGGAGTATGCATCCCTTCATTTTGCAAACCACTATGCGGATATTCTCATGGGAGGGCTCATCCATGGACCTCACTTTCAACCTACTCACAATGCATGGTAAGAAATGTATTTCTATACTTATTGATCATTTCACAAAGTATTTTCATTCTCTTACCATCTATGTACAGTGCATTCCTCCATAAGAGGGAAAGATTATATTTGGGTTTCATGGTCATTCTAGGACATACATTTATGATGGAGATAGCCCTTCCTTGCATGGATTTGGGCAAATGTGGTGTTATTCTTGTTATGATTAGATGATATATAATGCCATTTATTACATCCTAGTAGATAAGAAAACATGCACAGCTATCAATTTGTTGGGAGACAACTTGCCACATGATGTTCTGAAACAACAGTTGGTAAAAATGCGGTGTATCCACTAGAGAAACCATTGGTACCATCCATCATTGCACATAACATTCATTATCTTTCTGATTTGGATACCATATGGTGATGATGTACCATTCACTTTGTATGTGATGGTTTGGATTCATGACACTGGATAAGGGGTCTTTTCAGATCCAGTTGTCCTTTTGTCTCTTGAGGGAAATATTATTGTAGCCCAGATTCTACAGCAGCTCTACACTTATCACAAGTGGAGAGAGAGACAACGTGGGGTAGGCCACTTGGTCTATCATGTTCATATATGCAGCCCACCTACATTGCAAGAGCCACAGGTGGAGGAAATTTTTTATGAGTTTCCATTTTGGAGGGTGACTCACTCTATATGGATGATAGCTTGGGGTTTGGAGCTTCACATGGGAATGAAGGTTCCCAATACTTTTTTGATTCCATGCCTCAAGAAGGCCTCTAGACCACATATGGTTGCCTCTATGGATATCCCACTACTTCATAATGAGAGCCATTTGGATTTGTCACCAAAGGCTTACTTATACACTTGGGAGGAGCAACTAGGGGACATATTGATGAGAGGGCATCTTGTTCATTGGAGTAACTTATCTTATGAGGATGCTACATGAGGAAGAGGAGAGGATCTTCAGTGATATCCTTGCAGTTGCTTAAGGACAAGCAACATTTCGGAGGGGAGGACTGTAATATTCCTAAAATTACCACACAGCTAATTGGAATATTAAATTTTGATTTTTCTCTTAGTTAGAGGAATAAGAGGGTATGGAGACCCATAAATCTCCTTAGTAGGAATAAAAGACACTCCTAATGTGAAAGGAGGTCATCTAAAGGTTGGATTGAAGACCCTTATGTGTGAAAAGGGGTTGGAGCATGAAGACTGGGTCAACCTTGACCAAATCAAACAACGCTAATATGGAAGGAGTGACATCCATTGAGGGAAAACACAGTTTTCGAGGGAGATTCCATGCATGGAAGTAGTGGCTTTAATGAGTGGGGCCCAAGGTGAGGAAGCTCATCGAGAATATAAGGGGATGGTATCCATTAGGAGCATATGGGGATTATTATTTTCTTTATGGTATGTGTTGACCATAATCAATTCCTTGTTGAAGTTCGACCAACAATCTTGCTTAAGCCCCCTCGATCCCTTCTCTTTGACTCGAGAATCCATTCTAAAGCCTATCGTTGATTTCCTTTGCCCCCAAAACTATATTCTGTAAGGCTAAAAACCCACTCTCGAAAATATTTGAGGTCTGGCCCCTTCGGCCCTAACCCCTTGGCCATTTCCTCCACATGACTGTGAGCCAGAACCTAATGCTAAACCTTGGGGGCGCTATCAAATATGTGCGTCTGGCGAAATATTAGCCGTTGATCTATACAAGATCGAACGGTCTCCGTTGATCAACGCCGTGCTCATAGCCCATCCGCCAGCCTTCAGATCAAACCATAAATCGACGTACCACATATTTCCTGCCCTGGTGGACCCCGCGCTGCGCGTCGATTCCAAAACCGGCCTATTTTATTCGCACCACCTTTCGAAGGTGGGTGGTATTCCACAAATCACAGCGATTCCACACATCGTGCAACACGTGTCCCAGTGTACGACCCCAATACCGCCTTCCTTCGTGTGTTAACTCTCGATCCAGGACGCACAGTGAAATTTATGTTAACCGTCAGATCTATAAGCCTTCATCCAACGGCGGTTGTTTTCTGACGTTGCACGAGTTTTAATTTAAGTATACGGCACTCCGGGCCTGCAGTCCATCGCCCTCTGGTGAAGCTTTAACCATTGATTTCATTTTTGGATCATGTGGCCTAGAATTATTTACGCATCCCGGTGATTGACCAAGTCCGCCTCCACGTTGTCCCTTCTGCTTAGCCTTTCGTACGCCCACGTGTCATTTGAGTTCTCCTCCACCATTCATATATTCCGTTTATGTGTCATATTTCCATGTTTATGTTATGTACCTCCACCTCGTTCATTCATCATCATTCCACTGTATTTTTCGTTGCCACCCTTCATTTCTCTGCCACCCTTCATCTCCTCATCATTTCACTCAGTCTACATCACCATTCTGTGGTCACTGCCACATCCACCACCCTTGTGCCTGGTTTTCTTTAATATGTTTGTGGATTTTGCAGGTTTATGGCGAAGAAGAACTATCACAATTCGCGGCATCCTTTGCTGAATCTAAGGACACGTTACAGTACTGAGTTTTCAAGTATCATATTTATGAAGAAGATCCTGGGTAGTTGCCGAGATATGACTGTCATTTAAAGAGTAGAGATTGAAAGCTATCAAACCCTCCAGAGTAATTCAAAAGGAAGATTTCACAGATAGAAATTTTAATGACGCGACAAAGAGTGTCAGTTGAAGATAAATAACTTCGGCGTCCGGAATGAAAGATTTCAAATTCCAATTCAAAGTTAGAAGAAAAAAGAGAGTTACGCCCTCCAAGATTAATTTCAGCAAGATTTCCTCTCAGAAAAGGACAGATTATTTAAGTGATTTCATCTCTATGCTGCATCCCTGAGGATATTTTCTACTCAGTACATTTATTTCCGAAGGCATATCATAGAGTACATACAGTACAGCATGGTTACTCAGCAATATGGGCGTGAATGCTTCCACCATTTTGTTCAAACTAGGCAAGTTTAATGTTTTCATCTACCTCATTTACTGAGGGGTTTGAGGTTTCTTCTATAAAAACCCAGAAGAAAGACATTGTCGGGGTTCTAGATTTTTATCAGAGAATTGTGCAGTGAAAGGCATTTTTTGTATACATCTTGTAAAAGCTCTTGTACGAAGGCTCAGAGCCCGTAGGGTTTCAGTGAGGAGGAGTTCTATCTGTATTAGAGGATTCTGGTCTTTGGTATCCCACAGTATGTAACTTCCTTTTATGTTTTTAATACAACATTTCATTTCATCCATATTCTTGTATCATGTACTGGAATGCGAGTGGCTCACTGATTTTAGGTAAGGATTTATCCTAGTTGATACCCATACTTGGATCAGTCAAGCGCTTTAAATATGGCTCAGGCATGATATACTGTTTCATGTTCATTTCATCCATCTTTCTGCTATATTAGTTGCTTTGGGAGGTTGCTTTTAAAACGCCATTGTCATGTATGGATTCTTAGATTGATAAGCCCATATATGGTTATGTTGTGTATCTGGGTATCAGACCAATGATAACTAATATCTTCTTATATTTATTTCACCGCATTCACCTTCTGATATTTGATTTATGTAGCATATTACTTGAATCGGCCCTCTTTACAGTAAATTGTCTCTTAACTGTCTGATGCTTTTGTGTTGGAGCTTTGCATCTTGTCTCTGCAACATTACTTTCCCTGTGGCGGTTTCTGTAAGTTCTGGTCCCATTTAAATCAATTTCCTTGTTTACAAGAGATAGCAGGAGAGCCTTTGGATTGACACCCAAGTTTTATTATATGCTTCTTGCTATGATAAGATGTCCTAGGCATTGGTCTATGGAAACTCTAGGCTGTCTCTAGGAGCGACAACATCTGTCGACAACATTTTTCTGGCGCCGTTGCCGGGGATCGAAGCTAAGAAAATCATTATCCCTGGGCCTCGACAAATCATATTCACTCTCTAATCAGGTGAGCACAGAGAGTTGAAGAGTTGCATATCTCTCACCTTAGCGACTCCACTGTTGTTTTTTTGATAAATCTATTCGTAGTCCTGGCTCCCCGTAAGCCACACCTGAGGTCAGATACATCACAGTCAAAGACACCTTCAGTGTCTGACCCTGAGAAGATTATACATAGAATAAGTTGGAAAGAAAAGAAATCAGTCCGTGCCAAAATCCCTGAGTTTTCCGTAGAAGATTACCCATCTTCTTCTTCTCAAGAAATTTTAGTAGAAAATCTCGACTCCACTGTGGGAGACACAGAGTATTATTCAGATAACCCACCTAGGGGAAGTGCTAGGATTAAAGCTAGTCTTCACCCTACTCCTGAGGTTGAAAAGGTTAAATAAGTCACCGAAGTAGCTGCTGTTAACCGTGAACTATTCCCATCTATGCCTCAAGCTATTGTACAATATATTCCTATTGTTATTCATACTCCACTTCCACCTCCGCCTCTTCCTCCATTTGTACACCAGATAGTTGCACAACCCCCACCTCCTCCAATGGCTAATGTTCTATCTTTTTGTTAAACAAATATGCTCCCCTAGCATTACCTCAAGTGCTGAATGATATGCCACAGGATTATTTGAAGATCTTGCCCAGATTCACTGGGGAGAATGAAATTGATGCTCAGAAACATCTTGAGACCTTTTTCTCTTTTGCAGAGAAATTTAATGTAGAACATTTGGATGTAGTCTTAAGATTATTTGTGCAATCTCTGGACGGTGAAGCTAGAAAATGGTTCAAGACATTAGGAAATCGTTTCGTAACCACTTGGGACGATATGGAAAATACCTTTCTCGGGAAATGGGGAGAAAAGAAAGATCATGGAAAGTGTCTTACTGAGTTCAATACACTTAAGAAGAAACATAATGAAGGGGTGTCAGAATTTATCAAGAGATTTTATAAGTTATATCTAAACCTTCCTGCCGATATGAAGCCTCATCAGAATGCTGCCAAAGTTGTTTTCATAGCAGCCTTTGACTCAGACTTTGGTTTCTCTCTCAGGGAAAGAAAGCCTGCCACCCTAGATGACGCTTAGTTAGATGCTCTTGAGTTGGAAGCAAATTTTGCTTCCACTGGAAAATTAAAACGGAAAGCTGAACAAGATACCAGAAGAAGAGGCAAGGAGGAAGTATCTACTTCTAACCAGGATAAGGATACAGATAGAATTGAAGAAATGAACAAAATGATTAAGAATATTTCTAATAAACTGGTCAAGCTTGAATTTGAAACCAAGAATTCAGCCTCCAAGAACTTCTAGAATGCTCCAAACAGGGGTTACAATCCTCAGTATAGAAAGCCACCCCTGCAAATACTGCCAAGGGAAGCAAAAGAGCAACAAGATCAGGTACCACACCCACTATATTTAGAAGGTCCAGTAGATAGTTCTGTTGAAGATGCTGCCTATGAGCTAGAAGATTCAAATCTGGCTTTTTCAAATAATGATGAACTAGAATTCCCATTGCAAGAAGAAGAAGCTAAAGACATAGAAGACTCAGAGGCTGATTATTATTGTAAACAATTTTCTGATTTTATGCAAGCACACTTCAATAGAAAATATGATCTCAGATCTTCCAGGAAGAGGACTCGATCTCAGGATCAAGAAGAAGAGCCTCTCCAGAAGGAAGCACCTGCTCAAAAGGAATCAACAGTGCAGAAAGTTACAGACAAAGGTAAGAATCCTCTAAACAAACCTTTGCAGTCTAATGATCAAGTTCCTTCTGTTTCAAAAGTAGTCACCTCTCCTAATGCGGAGTCTGTATCAAAAGAAGTTAAAATTTCTGCTAACAATAAAGAGTCAAAAGAAGTTGTAATAGAGAAGTCCCCTCCTGCTTTCAATCTGCAAAAGGAACTTGAGAAAGTTAAAATCCCAGTTCCCCTGACTGAACTGTTGAAACAACCTGCATATCAATCTCAAGTCACTTCTTTATTGTCCCCTCCTGAAGCGCCAATAATTCCATACAGTCTTAACCTCCAAGAAGAAATACCCATGTTAATCTTTGGCCCACATGTCGAGGAAATAGATCCTTCTACTCCTCCATTTTATGTGTCTCTAGTGATTCATGACCTGCTGTTACACAATTGTATGCTAGATTCTGGAGCTTCCCATAATCTTATGCCTCTATCAGTCATGGAACAACTAGGACTACAAATCACTCGCCCATACAAAGACCTCTATTCATTTGATTCCAAAAGAGTTAAATGCTTGGGAATGATTAAAGATTTAGTGGTCAATTTGGCCCAAATTCCAGCAAAAAGTGTAGTGATGGACGTTGTGGTGGCTAACATCCCAGCTCGCTTTGGCATGCTGTTGTCAAGGTCCTGGGGAACAAAAATCGGTGGGTCACTCAAATTAGACTTAACATATGCCATTATTCCAATTTTTTGTGGCCAAGAGAGGAGGTTATACAGAGAAACCAGATTTGTCAAGATGGTGACTAAAGCTGACAGCTCTGAGAACTCACCAATCTATAGTCAAGAAGGAAAATTTTCATGCTTAATGCTGGAAGAAGATCAAGAATATGCTCATGAGCCATCATTTTGTCAAGTCAAAATTGAACAACCTTCAGAGAACCATGAAGTAGGAATCTGGACTTTACATTTTGATGGAGCAAATTCAAGAGAAGGAAACGGAGCTGGAGTATTATTAATCTCTCCTACAGGAAAATGGATCCCACTGTCTTTTAAATTGGAATATGAGGCTACTAATAACGTAGCTGAATATGAAGCACTGCTATTGGGATTACAAACAGCCAGGAGCATGGGCATACAATGTTTAAAGGTCCTGGGAGACTCTGAGCTGGTGGTCAGACAAATCAGAAATCAGTGTCAAACTAAGCATCCCCGGTTGAGGGCTTATAGGAATGAAGTGTGGGACATGGTGGAGAAATTATTCTCAGCATTTAATATCCAGTTCATGCCTCGGGAGCAGAATAGAATGGCAGATTCGCTTGTTGTGGCTGCCAGTACCTTCCGCCCTCCCCAGAACCCTCTCTTGAAGTATGAAGTTGAGGTACGTTATAGGCCATCAATCCCAGATAATATCAAGCACTGGCAGGTATTTGAGGATGATGAACAAATGAAGAGATTCCTAGAAACAGTGGGAGAATTCTCCAATATGGAAATTGATGACTGTGAAGAAGAGGAGGCTGAAGACATTTCAGAAAATAAGTGGGAAGAGAAAATGGCAGGTAGTAAAGTGCTGCAGCTGAAAGGAAATGTCATCCCTAGAGGGCTGGTGCCTCTAGAAAGATTATTTGACAAGAATGATTTCCAAGCGCAGCCTAGTAGAGTGGTAGAAGAAGATCAGGTAGAAGACCTGAATTTGGGCACTGATGCTGAGCCCAAAATTGTAAAATTGTCCAAGAAGATACCAGAGGAATACAAGAAGAAATACCTGAAATTATTTCAGTCTTATAAAGATGTATTTGCATGGTCTTATCAGGACTTGAAGACTTTTGACATCAGTATAATGCAGCATAAAATTCCTCTGAGGGAAGGTGAAAAACCTTATAAGCAGAAGCTCAGACAGATAAATCCTCTGCTACTTCCCTCCATTGAGAAAGAAATTAAGAAATTGTTGAAGGCAAAAATAATTGTACCGTTGAGGTACTCTGAATGGGTAGCAAACCTTGTCCCTTTCTGAAAGAAGAATTGAGAAATAAGGCTATGTGTGGATTTCAGAAATTTAAACAGAGCATCTTTAAAAGATAATTATCCACTGCCCAAGATGGATCACATTTTGCAGAAAGTGGTTGGAGCTTCTAGGATGTCAATGATCGATGGTTTCTCTAGCTATAACCAGGTGGCTGTACTTCCAGAAGATCAGAAGAAGACTGCTTTCATTACACCATGGGGTACATTTATGTATGCCAGGATGCCTTTCGGATTGATTAATGCAGGGGCCACTTTTCAGAGGGCCATGGACATTGCTTTTGTTGGGGAGCAAGATAAATTTCTGGTGGTGTACCTTGATGATATTACAGTGTTTTCAAAAAATGATGCTGAATACATTGAGCATTTACGAAGAACTTTTGAAAAATGCAGAAGGTATGGTCTTTCTCTTAATCCACAAAAGTCTTTATTTGCATTAGAGGAAGGCAAACTTTTGGGGCATATTGTAACTAAATATGGGGTAAGGATAGATCCTAAAAGAGTATAGGTTATAAATGGTATTCCTCTCCCCAGAAATAAGAAAGAGGTGCAAGTATTTCGGGGGCGTATAAATTTTCTGAGGAGGTTTATTCCTAACTATGCCGAAATAGTTAGGCACGTAACTGATATGTTGAAAAAAGGGAATGAGGTGAAATGGTCACAAGAATCACGGGAGGCCTTTGCTAGAATTAAGCATGCTTTTGCTGAAACTCCTGTATTAGCTGGACCAGATTATACAAAACCTTTTATGATCTTTTCATTTGCTTCACCTCATACAGTAGTTGTAGTCCTGCTGCAGAAGAATGAAGATGGATATGAGCAGCCTATTGCTTTCTACAGTTAGGTGCTCCATGATGCAGAGTTGAAGTATAATATATTAGAAAATCAAGAATATTCTCTGGTAAAATCCCTCAAAGCTTTTCGTATGTATATTTTGCAGTCTCATATCACCGCATTTATGCCTACAGCTGCTGTAAAAGATATCCTTATTCAGGGTGATAGTGAGGGAAAAAGAGGAAGGTGGATTGCTAAAATACAGGAGTATGATCTGGACATCTGTCCTACCAAGCTGATCAAAGGACTGGGGCTTGCTAAAATGTTATCTAAATCAAACTATCAAGCTCTGGGCATAAATTTGTCTGTGATTGCAAGTGAAGAGTCTGAGAGTAAAAAGGAGCAGCAAGGATTGGAGAAGGCTACTCAGAAAGCACACATAAAATATCTCACCAGTCCATGGTACAAAGAAATAGTAGAATATCTTTTGACACTCAGCTGTCCTTCCAGTTGTGATAAAGCAAAATACAGGGCTTTAAGATTGAAATCACAGAAGTATATAGTTGCTAATGGCCAGCTATATTGGAGGGACCCCTCGGGAATTTTACTCCTGTGCCTCACAGAGGATGAAGTAGAAAGTATAATGGATGAATTTCATGAAGGAATCTGTGGAGGACATTACAGCTGGAGGGCTACAGCTCATAAAATCCTGAAGGCTGGTTTCTACTGGCCAAAATTATTTGGAGATGTTTTTACCTGGGTTAGAGCATGTGATAAGTGTCAAAAAATTGTTGAAAGGAAAAAATTCGTAGCTCTGCCCTTGATTCCAGTTCATGTAGATGAACCATTTCAACAATGGGGAATAGATTTTATAGGTGAAATTCACCCACCCTCAAGTGGCCAACATAAATGGATATTGACCGCCACGGATTATTTTACAAAATGGGTGGAAGCCATACCTACAAGAAATGCTACAGATACTGTGATAATCAAATTCATGGAGGAAAACATCATATCCAGGTTTGGCTGCCCCGCTAGAATAGTGACTGATAACACAAAGGCCTTCAAAACTGCAAAATTTTTGAATTTTTGTCAACAGTACAATATTTCACTTAATCACTCCACAACTTATTATCCACAGGGAAATGGTTTGGCAGAATCTTCTAATAAAACTTTAGTGAGGGCCTTGAAGAAAACTATAAACGAGAACCAGAAGAATTGGGATTCCCAATTGAAGTTTGCTCTATGGGAAAATATAATCACCAGCAAGAGAGCAACTGGGAAATCTCCATATGAATTGGTGTATGGACGAGCAGCAGTTTTTCCCGTGCAGCTGGCTTTACCAGTGGCCTGTTTCATGGAATAAAGTTGGGAGGAACCTGTTGATACGATCAGGAGAATCAATCAATTGGTAGAATTAGAAGAAACACGGAGCCAGGTGAATCAGAGATTAGCTGAATATCAGGAGAAAATGAAACACATTTTTGATCAGCATGCTAAAGACAGGAAGTTGCAGATTGGTGATCTGGTGCTTAGGTGGGATGTTCGGAGGGCTAAAAATGGAAAACATGGCAAGTTCGATCCATTGTGATTCGGCCCATTTAAAATTGTGGAACAGGGAGGCAATAATACATTCATATTGGAAAATTTACAGGGTGACTTGCTTGATGCCCCTGTGAACGGTCAATTTCTTAAACCCTACTTCCAATTTTAATTCAGGCAGAGAGAGCCTGATGTATTATATTGTATATTAGCTTTGTTCCAATCTTTGTTTGAACAAGGTGGGCATGCTGATGATTCATAAAGAGAAAAGTAAGAGAGGCTGAAGAACAGAGTTTACATAGATTATGATCAGGAGGTCTGCGCAGTTCTCGAAACGTCCAGGGATGAACATGTCGTCCCCAGATGGAGCCAATGTTGACCATAATCAGTTCCTTGTTGAAGTTCGACCAAAAATCTTGCTTAAGCCCCCTCGATCCCTTCTCTTTGACTCGAGAATCCATTCTAAAGCCTATCATTGATTTCCTTTGCCCCCAAAACTATATTTTGTAAGGCTAAAAACCCACTCTCGAAAATATTTGAGGCCTGGCCCCTTCGGCCCTAACCCCTTGGCCATTTCCTCCACATGACTGTGAGCCAGAACCTAATGCTAAACCTTGGGGGCGCTATCAAATATGTGCGTCTGGCGAAATATTATCCGTCGATCTGTACAAGATCGAACGATCTCCGCTGATCAACGCCGTGCTCATAGCCCATCCGCCAGCCATCAGATCAAACCATAAATCGACGTACCACATCTTTCCCGCCCTGGTGGACCCCGCGTTGCGCGTCGATTCCAAAACCAGCCTGTTTTATTTGCACCGCCTTTCGAAGGCGGGCAATATTCCATAAATCGGAACAATTCCACACATCGCGCAACACGTGTCCCGGTGTATGACCCCAATACCACCTTCCTTCACGCGTTAACGCTCGATCCAGGATGCACAGCGAAATTTATGTTAACCATCAGATCTATAAGCCTTCATCCAACGGTGGTTGTTTTCTGAAGCTGCACGAGTTTTAATTTAAGTATACGACACTCCGGGCCCGTAGTTCATCGCCCTCCGGTGAAGCTTTAACCATTGATTTCATTTTTGGATCGTGTGGCCCAGAATTATTTACACATCCCGGTGATTGACCAAGTCCGCCTCCACGCCATCCAGGTCCACCTCCACGCCGTCCCTTCCGCTTAGCCTTTTGTATGCCCACGTGTCATTTGCGTTCTCCTCCACCATTCATATATTCCATTTATGTGTCATATTTTCGTGTTTATACAGGTACCCGCCTGCTCATTCATCATCATTCCACCGTATTTTTCGTTGCCAATTCTTCATTTCTCCACCACCCTTCATCTCCTCATCATTTCACTCGCCTACATCACCATTCCATGGTCATCGCCGCATCCACCACCCTTGTGCCTGGGTTTCTTTAATATGTTTGTGGATTTTGCAGGTTTATAGCGAAGAAGAACTATCAAAATTCGTGGCAGCCATTGCTGAAGCTAAGGACACGTTACAGTACTGGGTTTTTAGGTACCATACTTATGAAGAAGATCCTGGGTAGTTGCCGAGATATGACTGCCTTTTAAAAAAAGCAGAGATTGAAAGCTATTAAACCCTCCAGAGTAATTCAAAAGGCAGATTTCACAGATAGAGATTTTAATGACGCGACAAAGAGTATCAGTTGAAGATAAATAACTTCGGTGTCCGGAATGAAAGATTTCAAATTCCAATTCAAAGTTAGAGGACATGAGGTACAATGCACAAAAGAGTTACGCCCTCCAAGTTTAATTTCAGCAAGATTTCCTCTCAGAAAAGGATAGATTATTTAAGTGATTTCATCTCTATGCTGCATCCCTGAGGGGATTTTCTACTCAGTGCATTTATTTCCAAAGGCAGGTCATAGAGTACATACTATACAGCATGGTTACTCAGCAATATGGGCGCGAATGCTTCCGCCATTTTGTTCAAACTAGGCAAGTTTAATGTTTTCATCTACCTCATTTACTGAGGGGTTTTAGGTTTCTCCTATAAAAACCCAGAAGAAAGACATTGTAAGGGTTCCAGATTTTTATCAGAGAATTGTGAGGTGAAAGACATTTTTGTATAAATCTTGTAAAAGCTCTTGTATGAAGGCTCAGAGCCCGTAGGGTTTCAGTGAGGAGGAGTTCTGTCTATATTAGAAGATTCTGGTCTTTGGTATTCCACAGTATGTAACTTCTTTTATGTGTTTAATACAACATTTCATTTTATCCATCTTCTTGTATCGTGTACTGGAATGCGAGTGGCTCACTGATTTTAGGTAAGGATTTATCCTAGTTGATACCCATACTTGGATCAGTCAAGCGCTTTAAATATGGCTCAGGCATGATATACTGTTTCATGTTCATTTCATCCATCTTTCTACTATATTAGTTGCTTTGGGAGGGTGCTTTTAAAATTCCATTGTCATGTATGGATTCTTAGATTGATAAGCCCATATATGGTTCTTTTGTGTATCTACGTATTAGACCAAAGATAACTAATATCTACTTATATTTCTTTCACCGCATACACCTTCCGATATTTGATTTCGATGGCATATAACTTGAATCGGCCCTCTTTACAGTAAATTGTCTCTTACCTGTCTGATGCTTTTGTGTTGGAGCTTTGCATCTTGTCTCTGCAACATTACTTTCCCTGTGGCGGTTTCTGTAAGTTCTGGTCCCATTTAAATCAATTTCCTTGTTTACAAGATATAGCAGGAGAGCCTTTGGATTGACACCCAAGTTTTATTATATGCTCCTTGCTATGATAAGATGTCCTAGGCACTGGTCTATGGCAACTCTAGGCTGTCTCTAGGAGCGACAACATCTGTAGACAACAGTATGTTTAGACTTGTTGCTCTCTTCAAATTTTTAGCTAAGATTGCAGTGTTGTATAGCACAAGGTGTTCCCGAGCGGGAATCCCACCTCTATCCTTGAGGGACCTCTAGTGCCCAATTAGGAAGAGTATTTTCATTACATTTCCACATTCTGGCATCATTCGAAGATCTATCTTACTTCTACAGCGCAGTTTCTGTTGAGAGGTGTGCTGAGTTGTAGGGTGCAGCAGTGGAGGGTTGAGAAACCCAACTCCTGAGTTTTTTATCTAGTGGAGGGAGCAGCCCTTCATCCAGGAGGCTTGCAAGGGAGATTCTTGAGCTTCATTTCACCATTCATCATCAGGCTAAGTTAATTCTATCAGTTACAGTGCAGTTTCCTGAAGGGATTGCGTTATTCCAGAGTGCAGTTGCAGTAGGGGGTTTGGAGGTCTAGTTGGGGGAGATAGATCTTCAGTGAGGGGATCAGCCTCTCATTTGAAGAATCTATAGGAGGATTTTTCCTACATTTCCATATCGAATCAGCCACCTCCTATCAGCTATCTAGTTGCAGAGATTATTCAGCCCTAGGGCCATATTTGTATTTTCTGCATTTTGTGTATTTCAGGAAACCCTTCCCAGGTTATCTTGGAAATGTGTTTGGGAGCTTAGATCTCTACTCCCATCATTATTTGAACGATATACTATCATATCTATGTATTGACATTTTCACTGATATCTACTAAAACTGCGCTATCTTAGCCTTGGGTATTGTTGTGTAGTAGTGTTCTTCATATCTCATGTACATGTTCTCTTGAGGCTTGTTTTGCCTAACTTGAGTTAGTGTTTCCTCAAGAAGTTGTATACATTTTGCTACTATGATCTTAATATGATGGCTATATGAGCTTCTTACATTTTATGTGTTGATTTATCACTGTTACTTCCAGTTTGTGTTCATATATTGTTGCTTCCCCATTTTGGAATATTACATGTATATTCTTTCATGATTTCATTATTCATGAACAAATGAAGAACACCTAGAGCTTTATATCACTCATTCTTGATGATTCATGGTTATTATTTAGGAAATTGATTTTCCTTTGCTTGGTATCAACAACAACAACTTTGAATTACCCACCAATCCTTTAACTTTGAGAAATAAGACCAAGGGTTGTGAAGAGGAAGATGTTGCAATTTAATAGCTAAGTTTTAAATTAGATAAAATGGAACAATAAAAAATAATTTTTGAGAACATAAGGAACAAAAGCAACATATAAACAACACATTCTTAATCCCCATGGGCATATACTCTGAATGTAGTAAAACTGCAAGTCATACAGATCTTAGGTTTCTTCATTAGGTCATACACAATGATTGGAGGAGATTTGGAGGTTGTATGTAAGTCAAACCATTCATATGTGGCTCAGGAAGACCACCTGTCATCTCCTTGAGGTCATATGTTTAGCAGTTGAGTGAATCTAACGATGAAGGTCATATGATTAGTGGCTAATGCATTCAATGATGAGTTGGGTTGTGTGTTAAGTGGTGGAGCTTGTTTGTTACAAATTTAGTAAGACCATCAATTTTTGAACTTTATCTTTCTTTAATTCATTGAACACTATGCGTTCCAAATCAAATCTTCATCAAAATCCTTTACAATTTGTAATTAATTATGTTTAGTGTATGTTTCAGTATGAGAAATTTATTAACATGCCGAGTTGAATTTTATATATATATATATATAAACAATGTATATGTAATCTATTTTAAATTTATGAAGACATCAAAATAGTTGATTGATGCATGAGTGCCTAAATAGACCATGATATCATGAGCAAGGAATAGTGGAGGAGTTTAGGGGGGTTCGCTTTGTAAACAATTCCAAGCCACCCTTGCCAAAAAAAAATTGGTTTTGAAATTTGAATTTGAAAATACAACATTCATCTTCCCTCTTTCCCAAAACTTTAAATGAAGAGAGTCATTAGTTGAAGAGCCTCTTCCCAACAATCATTGAGCTAAGATGGTAGTTGATAATCCCTCTTAGCAACAAATGAAAGTCATGGGATATGTACCTCCAACTTGGAAATTCATTGGTGACTAATACTAACAACGAAAGAGTAACTTGCATTTAATAAGGGATGTGCACAAGTGGGTAGGTGGCAAGGCGGGAGGGGAGGTACTGAAGAGATATTCCATGTTGAGAGTAGAAAGGAAGAGAATGGATAGGAAGGAATTTGTAGAGAGTCGACTAATGAGGAAGATAAACATAAATTCAAGCTAGAAAATCACATGGGAAGCCTTGGGACAACAAATTTTAGGGTTTTTTGAGTGAAATATAAATACTAAAGGAGAATTTCCTTGAGGGAAATAAGATTAGTGGAGGGGAGGATTTATCCTGTACTATTGTAATGAAACCAACTCACAAAACAGAAGAAAAGATTCATTAACGGCTTAAAAATTATCCTTTTCGAGGGGGAAACGTCCTTTACATTACATAAATGAACAATTATTGGATGATACAAATGATAATACCTCCTTGGTATATATAGGAGTCTAATGGGTCACAATATAATCAGAGCCTACATAAAAATAATAATGTAAGGGCGCAACAATAATAATAGTTGGCTTCTATGGGGCACAACAATAAAAATATGGGGGATAAATGGGCACAACAATAACAATAGGGGGCTACACTAACAATGACAATAAGGGAGATACACTGGTATTATAAGGACCTAAATTTTCCCTCTCCTTCAAAAACATGTTGTCCTCAATGCTTGAGTAGTTCTCGATGCTTCTTGATAAAATTTTCATCCTCCCATGTGGAATCTTTAGCGAGTAAGTTCTTCCACTTAATGAGATACTCTCGGAAATTAATCGATTTCGTAGTTTTTGGGTTCTTGTTTTCGTGACTGCTTCAAGCTCAAATAATATTTTTCCTTCTTCACTAAGTCCTGACAAAATTTTTTGAACTAGGAGCTTGTCACAGATAACCTTCCTTAAGCATGAAACATGGAAAACTGGGTGCACTCGGGAAGATGCAGGAAGATGCAACTTGTATTCCATAGTACCAATATTTTGCAACACCTTGTAAGAACCATAATACTTGGGTGATAATTTATTATCCTTCTTAGTTTGCCCGAGGGACATTTGTGTGTATGGCTGTAGCCATAAAAATACACAGTCACCTACATCAAAAATTCTTTCACTGTGATGTTGATCCACCTATTGTGTCATTTGATTTTGCGCCAGAGTGAGGTTATCCTTTAAGAGGTGGATTTTGTTGAAGTATGGAAGGAAGTGTTATACCACCATTCCGCTAGAGGTAACCACTTGACCCATTGTGTTTGTTTATCAAATACAAAGCAACAAAAATACCCTTCGAGACATTTTTTCACTATCTCAGTTTTCCCGTAAAAATGAGGATGAAAAGATGATCTAAGAGTTAATTGAGTTCCAAGACAAGAAAGTAATTCCATCCAAAAATTTTCAGTGAAAATGTGATCTTTGTCACTTACAATAAACTTTTGGTTTCCATGTAGCTTTCAAATTGTTTCCATAAATGCAGTAGCAATTGTAGTGGCTTTAAAAGGACGAGATAATGCACAAAAGTATGCATAATTGGTAAGTATATCAACTACTACCATGATGACAGTCTTTCTTTTAGACTTGGGTAAACCTGTGTTAAAATCCATTGAGACCTCCTCCCAACACTGACTTGGGATGGCTAAAGGTTGTAACAGGCCTGGGGACTTAATTGTCTTAACTTTATTTTATTGGAAAACCAAAAATTTTGCCACAAAATTCTAAATATCATATTTAAGGCCATCCCCCAAAAATTCCTTCTTGACCTTGTGGTAAGTTTTTAAAAATCTTGAGTGCCCTCCTAAGGGGGAGGTGTGCAATTTCAAAAGAATATTTTTGTTTGAGTTGGGAATTCTTACAAAGATATAAGTTATCTTTGTACAATAATGAATCTTTTTTTGAGCGAGCTGTATCAAATGTACTGGGACCTTGTTCCAAATTTTGAATGACTGTCCAAACCTCTTCATCATTCTTCCATTCATCCTTTGCTTTAGTTATCCAATCAGTTTGGATGATAGAAATGGCACAAAACAATGCTTCCACATCCTCATCCTTTCTTTGAGAGTGCAACTGCAACAACATTTTGCTTCCCTTTTTTGTAGATGATTTCAAAGTCATAACCCAACAAATTTGTGACCATTTTTGTTACTCTTCTTAAGATAATATTTGTTCCAAAAATTATTTAAGAATATCATGATCTGTTTTTACCTTGAAGTGTTTTCCCATTAGGTAAGATCGCCATTGCTTTAGTGCATATATTATTGCCAATATTTCCTTCTCATAAATAGGTTTGTGTAAATACTTTCCTTTTATTGGACGACTTTAAAATGCAATGGGTCTTCCTTCTTGCATTAAAACAACACCAATTCCATTTCCTGAGGCATCACATTCCACAATAAAGTTTTTTGTGAAGTTTGGCATAGCTAAGACCGATGCTTGGCACATTTCCTCTTTAAGATGTTCAAAGGCCTCAGTTTCTTTTGGAGTCCAAGAAAATGCATATTTCTTCAGTAACGTTGTTAGAGGTGATGCTATTCTCCCATAATTCTTAACAAACTTGTGATAATACCCTGTCAACCCGAGAAATACTCGAATATGCTTTATGGTTGTGGGGATTTTTCATTCCTTAATGGCTTTAATTTTATTAGGGTCTACCTTAACAACCGCATGAGATACAATATGACCCAAATATTCAACCTCTTGTACTCCAAAGAAAATTTTGGAGGTTTTTGCATATCATTGTTCTTCTCTAATAGTTTCAGCACCTTGTCAACAAGTTCGGCATGATCCTTCCAATATTTGTTGTAGATTAGTATATCATCAAAAAATACTAACACAAATTTTCTAAGGAAGGGTTTGAAAATGGAATTCATCAAACCCTGAAATGTGGAAGTTGCATTAGTAATGCCAAAAGTCATGACCAAAAATTCATAATGACTGTGACGAGTACGAATGTTTTTTTCTTAATCTCTTCAGTCTTCATTCTAATTTGATTATATCTTGAACGAAGATCCAACTTGGTAAAGTAAATTTGTAATATTCCTAATTAGCCCAAGCTAATAGGAATATTCATTTTTTTTTTCATTTTCTTGTTCAAGAATAAAATTGTAAAGGAGGATAAATTAAACTCCTTAAACATCAAAATAAATCAATGCCTATGTGAACAAGGCTAAATCTGGGCTACGTTAATAAAATTCCCTCATGTGTGAAAAGGGGATTGTGACAATTGACTGGGTCAACGGGACCAAATCTACAGCACTTTCCAGATATAATGAACCTAGAGGAACAACGCAGCTCTAGTTGGGGGTTTCAAATGTGAAAGGAGCTAAACCTTTTGAGATGGTTTAGGGTTTGCAGGGCTTTCATCCTATAAATGAAAGAGGAGAACAACATGAGAGGGTTGTTGACATATTGTATTGAAAGGATTTGTCTGTTTAGACACCTCTCATTGTCTGGTTGCTTAGCTAAGAATAGTGTTGTTTAGCACTTGGGTGTTCTTGGTCGGGAATCCCACCTCTTTCCTTGAGAGGCCTCTTGGAAGAGTCTTTCTATTCTTGGTCCACTATCAGGAATTTGGCCAAGCTTCTTCTTCAAACTACAATTCAGATTCTGTTTAGGGTTTGGTTGTCCTTGTGAGCAACAACAAGTGGAAGATATATCTCTTCATATCTATGCACATCCAGCCCCTCTTTTCACAGGGAAAGTCTTCTATCCCATTGGCAAGAGTGTCCTAGATCATTGAAGCTCCAGATCCATACCTTGGCATTAGGCCAAAGTCTTCATCAAGCCTACAACACATTTTCTTCCCCAGATCTGCATTATTTTGCAAGAGGAGAATTGCAGGGTTTTTGGCAACTATTTGGAGGAGAGATATCTGGTGTAAAGGAGTCTTCCTTGCACTGTGGTGATCCATAGATTAGCCAAATAATCCATGTATGTTTTAGATCTATTTAATTCACCTCTTCATCTACTTCAGAAATTATGAATCATTCTACAGATCTGCTGCAGTAGATCTCAGATCTACTCTCTGTGCTTCATGTTTTGCTGAAGACCCCAAGGGGTATGTAAAATAGAGACAATATAGTGTACAGATCTGATATAGATCTAATATTTTGTACACATATCTATCCTAGATCTGAATTGTAACCTACAACTGCTGTTTACTCATAAAAATAACGCTGTCTTGGATTTACAGTGAAATACATTGTTGCAGCACCTCTTTTAGAGGGTTTTTCTCCATTAAAGTCTCAATTTTCCTCCTGTACATCGATTGGGCTCCATTGTAAATTTGATCTGTCATTATATAAGTATTTTTATGCTATCATATTGGCCTACTGCTACTGCTTTCTAAAACTGTGTTATTTTCTTAGCAGTGTTCTTTTGTATTGCTGCAGTCCCTTCTTTGGGCAGTTTTCAAGCCTTCCTAGGTGTGGGAGATCTGTTTAACCCACCTAGAAAGATTTATTTCTGATCTCCTCTTGGATTTAGGACTTAGATACTTAGATCTAAGGGATCGAAGGGTTGATTTCAAGAGCTGTAGCAGCCATTCCTGAAAAATGTGTTTTTCAAGCATGCCTTGCTAGCAGTCCCTATTTTGGGATATTATAGTGGTATCAAGGCAGCTTTCTTGACACAGCCTGTGCTTTGCCTTTTTGAAGATCCAATATGTCTTTTCATGGGAGGAAAATATTGATGAAGAAATGTGGTTACACTGAAGACACAGAAGTGAAGGGTCCAAACCCTTCATCTGGAAGATTAATTGGGAGAGAGTTTTCTAAAACTCTGTTCCAATCTATGCATGAGCTGAAGAATGAGATCAAGGGAGTGAGGAATGAAAGACAAGTATATATTATAAAGAGGCTTGCACATGAAGAAATCCCCACTACTTCATATGATGTGTGTGAGCATTCAGCCACACAATCTGTTCCTCAACGTAGCAGCATGCCTACTTTCTTGTCAAAGGAAGGGGGAAGAGGAGAAACACCAAAGGAGGAATCTCTTGGTGATTATCTCCAAGAATATGAATCTCAATAAGAGAGATTCAAAGAGCATCTCAGTTTCCCAGAGTTCTGTCAGCTCAAAAAAGAAAGATCCAGCAGCTACAGTAGGAGGAAAGGGTGCATGCAGCACACTGTGGGTAGATTCTCTCTACCTACATTTGATGGATCACCTAAAGACTCAACCAAGTCTTGGGTAAAGTTAATTGAAACATACTTTCATTTGAATCAATTATTTGAAGAAGAAGCCTTTAGAGTAGCAGTGCTGCATCTTCAAGGAAAGGCTTATGCTTGGTGGTTGTTTGAGTCCTCTTCCTTGAAAGGGAGAAACATCTCTTCTTATGCAAGATTAACTAGGAGACTAGTGACAAGATTTGATGAGAGACATTCTGAGACTTCTTGGGGGAAGCATATCAAGCCCAAGAAATCTGAATTTCTGCATAAGTTGGAAGATTCATTGGAGCCAACTCCATTCCTAAACATCGTTGAAGGGGTTGAAGATTTGTTGCACCTTTTTCCAGAGGCAAAGGCCCCATTTCAGCAAGATCTATTTTCTCAAAGAGAAGACATGAGGATTCCTTCCTCACTAAGAGATCAAGAAAAAGGATCTCTTGATGATGAATCATTCTCCACTGATGAGGAGAAGGGGGAGAGGAATCATAAAAGATATTCCAGCGTTGTGCAAGCAAGAGGAGATCTATTTTCATTTGGAGATGGAGGTGAAGCATTAGCTTCCATTAGAGGGATTCTTGCACCTTTGCAAGGAATTCCAAAGGCTCTTCCATATGGAGGACATGATCAGCATGTGTCTTTGCTAAGAGACAATGAGACAAAACAAAGGAGGGGTCACACAGCTGATCCACTATCAGAAGATGGGGCAAGAGCTCCAATCAGAGGCACTCTTACACCATTGAGAGGGGTCTCGAAGTTTCATGTTACTTCCACACAACAATCAGAGATGGAATTGCGTAGTGGAAGCAGTCATGATATATTCCCATCTGTTGTTCACATGGGAATGAACCATGAGACATCAGTATCTTGTGGTATGCCTCATGGAAGACCACCTGATTCAGATTTGATGAAAGATGTTTCATACAATGATGCTCCTTTCTTAGATCCAAGGGAGGAGGGAGCACTAGAGGACCATGCTACAACACTGGGAGTATGGGGAAGGTACATAGAGAGGGAAAGAATTTTTCCTTTGACATCATTATCTATCCTCACCTCTCAAATTGCGTTGAGAAGATATGCTACAAGGAGAAAGAATGACACCATCATGAAGCATGGGAGGCAAGACTTGAATCAGACAAACTTGCTTGAAGAACAGTCTTCCATACATGAAGAGAGATGGTGGTCTCATATGCATGCTTTGGCAAGAACCAAGAGGCCTTGGACAGATGATAGCCTCCCATGGGAGACTAACTTCCAAGAGCTTCCCTCTTCTTTTGAGCATGTGCATGAGCAAGGAGGGCAGCAAGGAAGGACTGGCAACCTTCCACTTTGTACCTTTGGCATGAGAGATGTCAAGGAGGAGGAAAAAAACATGGCAGATACTTCAGATGACACCTTATTAGTGCTGTCATTGTTGGGCACATTAGATCCCTATTGGAAATCCCAACTGTTGGTGGAATATTCCAAGGATCTTCATACTTGCATGATTCTTGATGACTAGTTGCATGAAGGAAGCTATTCAATCCTTGATGGAGCCATCTATAATCATGGTAGGATCTTCTTGTCTAGAGCTTCCAAGATCAAGGAGAAGTTACTATAGAGGGCTTATGAAGAGTTCAATTTCAGCCACACCTATTCTATGAAGCTCAACAATACCATTTTTAGGAGCTACTTTTGGGAGGGCTTTGAAAGAGAACTATATCAGCATTGTCAAAGATGCATGGACTTTGTGGAGTTGGAGCAGAAACATGACTCTAAGGGAGAGTTAAATCAACCCTCTCTTTCTTCCCTTGAAGAAGAGAGTAGATCTATGCACCACTCCATTGATATGAGGAGGATTGTTGGTGGAGAGCGTGTTCATATCACGTGTGTTTTATATTATGATTTCATGCATTATTACACCATGTTATCGTAGGCCATGACTCCAAGGAGGGTAACATACTTTGTAAATCTCATGGCAATTGTTTGGCCACAAAAAAATATTAATTTGGCTACTCCCTTGATGAGCAAAGGGAGATCTGTTTTCATGATGGGTGCTTCCCAAAGGCACCAAATATATCTCACATTTTCTGCAATAGTGAGATGACTTGGGCAACAAGTAAGTGGTGGAAAAACCACTTACCACATATTGGTTTGATGCAGGCAGGGGATGCTCTGCGCTGGTTCCACATGTGGGACTATGATCCACCTCCTTGTGCACACCTTTATATTTGTTTGTACATTGTTTTGATTCCCTATATTGATGATGTGCTTGTACTTTTCATGGGGATGAATGGAGAAAGGAGGGAAAGCATGCATGTGCCCTATGGGATGACTACACTCCCTGTACTTCCTGTCTTATATTTCAGGGAGGGCATTGGGCAAACCATTATTTTTTCATGTGATTCATTGTTTCCTTATGAGAGGAGTTGTTTGCATCTCATGGGGACATTGTGGGGACAATTCATGGGTGGATGGTTTGGTGATCACTTAGCTTATGGGCAAAGCTTATCTTTTGTTTGTGAAACCAATGGAGGAGGGGATGAGTTGCAACACTCACCTTATCAGTTGCTTAAGGACAAGCAACATTTTAGAGGGGAGGACTGTAATATTCCTAATTGGCCCAAGCTAATAGGAATATTCAATTTTGTTTTCATTTTCTTGTTCAAGAATAAATTGTAAAGGAGGACAAATTAAACTCCTTAAACAACAAAATAAATCAATGCCCATGTGAACAAGGCTAAATCTGGGCTACCTTAATAAAATTCCCTCATGTGTGAAAAGGGGATTGTGACAACTAACTGGGTCAACAGGACCAAATCTACAGCACTGTCCAGATACAATGAACCCATAGGAACAACGCAGTTCTAGTTGGGGGTTTCAAATGTGGAAGGAGCTAAACCTTTTTGATGGTTTAGGGTTTGCAAGGCTTTCATCCTATAAATGAAAGAGGAGAGAAGCATGAGAGGTTTGTTGACATATTGTATTGAAAGGATCTGTCTGTTTAGACACCTCTCATTCTCTGGCTGTTTAGCTGAGAATAGTGTTGTTTAGCACCTGGGTGTTCCTGGTCGGGAATCCCACCTCTTTCCTTCAGAGGCCTCTTGGAAGAGTCTTTCTATTCTTGGTCCAATATTAGGCATTTTGCCAAGCTTATTCTTCCAACTACAATTCAGATCCTGTTGAGGGTTTGGTTGTCCTTGTGAGTAGTAGCAAGTGGACAATAGATCTCTTCATATCTATGCACATCTAGCCCCTCTTTTCACTGGGAAAGTCTTCTATCCCATTGGCAAGAGTGTCATAGATCATTGGAGCTCCATATCCATACCTTGGCATCAGGCCAAAGTCTTGATCAAGCCTACAACACAGTTTCTTCCCCAGATCTGTGTTATTTTGCAAGAGGAGAGTTGCAGGGTGTTTGACAACTATTTGGACGAGAGACCTCTGGTGTAAAGGAATCTTCATTGCACTATGGTGATCCATGGATTAGCCAAATAATCCATGTATGTTTTAGATCTGTTTAATTCAGTGCTTCATCTGCTTCAGAAATTCTGAATCATTCTGCAGATCCGCTGCAGTAGATCTCAAATCTACTCTCTGTGCTTCATGTTTTGCTGAAAATCCCAAGGGGTATGTAAAATAGAGATAGTATAGTGTACAAATCTGATATAGATCTAATATTTTGTACACATATCTGTCCTAGATATAAGTTGTAACCTATAGCTGTTGTTTACTCATAAAAATAACGTTGTCTTGGATTTACAGTGAAATACATTGTTGCAGCACCTCTTTTAGAGGGTTTTTCTCCATTAAAGTCTCCATTTTCCTCCTGTACATTGATTGGGCTCCATTGTAAATCTGATCTGTCATTGTATAAGCTATTTTTATGCTATCGTATTGGCCTACTGCTACTGCTTTCTAAAACTGCGTTATTTTCTTAGCAGTGTTCTTTTGTATTGTTGCAGTCCCTTCTTTGGGCAATTTTCAAGCCTTCCTAAGTGTGGGAGATCTGTTTAACCCACCTAGAAAGATTTCTTTCTGATCTCCTCTTGGATTTAGGACTTAGATACTCAAATCTAAGGGATCCAAGGGCTAATTTCAAGAGATGTAGCAGCGATTCCTGAAAAAATGTTTTTTTCAGGCATGCCTTGCTAGCAGTCCCTATTTTGGGATATTACAAAATTGTTGCATGTAATTCATCCAAAAACTCATCAATGACAGGAATGGGAAATTTATATTTAATAGTGAGCTTGTTAATCTCCCTATAATTTGGACACATATACCATGATCCAGCCTTCTTGTGTCTCAATACTTGTGGAGCAGACAAAAAACTTTGACTAGGTTCAATTATACCGGCCTCTAGCATGTATGCAACCATACGTTCAATTTCACTAGTTTGGGAATAGGGATATCTGTAAGGCTTGATGTTTGGAGGAACACTTCCTAGAATCAAATGAATAGAATGACCATGATCACAAATAAGTGGGAGGCCTTTTTGAGTCTCAAATAATTTGGAATGATTGTCCAATACTTTTTGGAGATCTGGAGAAATAAATGATTTCAATGTTTGAATCTCCAGTGAGCATAATTATACAATTAATCTGTGTTGTTGTTTCTTCAGAAGCTTTTTCATTTCATTAGAGAGTACAATTACTCCATGTTGTTGTTTCTTCAGAAGCTTTGTCATTTCATTAGAGATTATTGTCTTTTTCGGTTTCCTTGCAATACCCCTTAAATCAAATTCCTTTCCTTCCCAAAATAAATTCAAGAAAAGTTCTTGAAAATTAAAATCTATCGTCCCCAACGATTGTAACCATTGGACTCCTAGTACAACATCAACACCACCCATTGGAATGGAAAGCATTGGAATATTCACTACATATTCCCCCATGGTTAACTTGATATTATGACACTTTCTAGAGAAATTTATAATTCCTCCATTTGCAGCCAACACTTGACACTTTGGTGTTGGATATAGGAAGAAATTCAATTCCTTGGTATGAGTTTTCTTATGTCGTCTATTTGATTTATCTAGCATGTTATGTGTATAAGTTATCTGAATGTTTGATTAATTGCATGATATGAATATGTGACTGAAATATTGTGCGAATGAATGGTCTTGTTTTAAGATGGTTGTAATAACGCATTATGTGCTGAGACAATTGATATGTACTTGAGTGTAAGTGTGTGCTAGTTATGTTATTATGATTTTGACTATTATTTGATTATGGCATGGTTTTTAGCCTTGGAAAAGGTTGATTTAAAATTGATAGATATGATTTCTTGATATTTGGAACATGTGGGAGAAGTTGCAAGGAAACATGCTTGGCATTAGCGTGAAAAGGTAATAGTTGATTATTTATATAACTAACAGTTGGGTGATGCGACAGTGCATAGTAAAATTCATGTGCAGTAAGGTAAGGGTAAAATAAAGGAATTGGGTAAGGGTAAACACGCAAAGGTGGGTTACACTTTCGTGAGAAACGCAAGCGGAAAATTCATTTTTCCAACAGTTTGGCCGAACTTTTATAAAATTTCGGCCAAACGGTTAGAAAGTTCAGTTGAAGTTTTTAAATTAGTTCAGTCGAACTAATTCTGTCGTTTAAATTGACGATGTATTGATGTCATGGGTAAACATATTTTTGGTCGGGGATGGAAAAACTGGCAACAGAAGTTCAGTCGAACTATTAGTTTGGTCGGACTATTAGTTCTTCCGAACTTTTGAAAAGAATTTGGCCGAACTATTTCTTATAAATATACTGGCCCGCAAACCACATGAGGTTTTGGGCTTGTTATCGTTGTCTGATATTTGCCTCGTTAGTTGTTTTTGCACTAGTGTTTGTTGTTGCAGGGGCTTGCTGTTGTAGGGGCGAGGAGGTGAGAAGCTTCCTATTTGTGTTTATTTTTTTTTCTATATTTTTTTGTGGGTTTTAATGTTTTTCTCTACTTTTTTGTTTGCATGTTACAAATAACCTACGTCTTTGGCAGTCTCCTTCCTCATTGCGGCATGCCTCGTTGTTTGATGTCGTTTGTTGTCGATGCGGCTTGCCTCGTCGTTTGCTAGCATTTGTTGTCGTCTAATCGTCTCCAGTTAGATGAAAAAAATCTTTACCACAATGAAAATAGATTACCACCAATGAAAATTGATTACAACCAATGAAAAAAAATTCAGTTCGAAAAAAATTCGCGAGTATACTTCAAAAAATTCAGTTATATGTTTCAAAATTTACCGAATTTACTTGGAATCTGATTGTTGGTTTAGCTTACCTTGGTAACTGCTCCTTTTCTCTGGGCTATGAGGAACGTAAGCTACAATCCATTAATATTTTTTTTTGACTATATAAACAAACAAAAAACCAATTTTTATCTCCCCATCTTCCTGCTTGATGTCTCCCGCATATATCATCTATGCATTATAAACCGAATACCGAATCGAATTTTTATGGACAGCTCAGCCGGATCGAACAAATTGCCGAATATTCAAATTTTTTTCACTGACTCGACTGATCAGTCAATGTGCTATTAGTATAAGTATAGTAAGGTCCTGACGACCATGAGAGGAACGAGAGGGTACTTGGCCCTCGAGTGGATCTTCTTTCCGCCAATTACTGTGAAGGCCGACGTCTACAAATTTGGGATGAAATTGCTCGAAATAATTGCAGGGCGAAGGATCTTGGACAAGGTCTCTGAATCCGGCGAGTTGTTCTTTCCAACGTGGGCTTCAAGTCAGATCAGCAGCGGAAATGCCATGGAAGTGCTCGACAAGAAATTACTGAATGATGCAGACGTGGAACAAGTGCAGAGGCTTCCCTGTTGGTGTACATGCACCTAAATTAGCTTTAGTTAAACTCTAGATATTGCATGTTATGTGCACTTAGCTTAGTTAGTTAACTTACCGCTTGCATACGATGTGCACTTGCTTAGTTAGTTAACTTACTACTTGCATGTGGTGCATGTGCACATTAACAGAACATAAAGCACACTTAGCTTCAGTTAGCTTTAACTATCCATAGTTATTGCATGTACAACTAAGCTTAACTTAGTTGCTTTTATGTATTTATTCCAAAACTAATATTGAAGAATCAATTTCATTCTTTTCTCTATTCTTGCTTGCTCCTTCCTTCTCTTGCAAGTTTTTCATTGTTTTGCAAATCAAGATATTTGTATCTCAAAATCTTACATGGTATCAAAGCGTAGGGATTTGTAATCAGTGCACAAGAAATTTTTATTTGCAGGTTCAAAATATTGTAGCAACAACAAAGAATGGAGTCTAAATTGGAGTTTCCACAATTGACAATTCTTACTCCATATAATTACTACGAATGGAAGCCAAAGATTCTACTTCATCTCAGAAGTAAAGGCTTATTTCGAATAACCATGGAAACAGAAGTTGAACCAACATCGGCAATGGAGAAAACAAGATATTTCAATCGCATGGGCGAGGCCTTCGGCATCCTATGTTTATCTATCTCTCCAGAACTGCTATTTCATGTTGAATCATGTTCAACTCCAAATGAAGTACGGAAAAATTTGGAAGGATTGTTTGGAAAACAGGATGAAATGCAAGGTCACATTCTCGAAAATGAGTTAAAATCATTAGATCTGAGAAATTTCGAGAACATTCAAGATTTTTTCACAAGGTATAAAGCCTTGTTGCTTCAACTGAAAGGATGCGAGATCGACAAATCCAAGCAAGAAAATCAGTTGATTCTTTCCATTTTATCAAAACTTGGTCCAGAGTATGCAGTATTCATCTCTACATTCCACACAGTAAGATCTGAAACCGGTGCAGCTTGGAAGATGCCCTCACTGGATTCTTTTATTCAATCTTTGATGCATGAGCAAGATAAGCTCATCAAAATGGGCACACTTAAAAATTCCAAAGCGCATGCACTTATTGTGCATGAAAAAGGAAAGGCAAATTCCAAAGACCATCAGAAAGGAAAAGGGAAGAAGGATCATGATCCAAGAAAGGGAGGAAATCCCAAACCCCCTGATGGATCATCCAGCTCAAAGGAAAGGAAAGGAACGAAAGGGCAATCAATGTGAAATTATTTCCACCGTGGTTTTCACCCTGAATCTGCATGCATGAAGAAGACTATAGATCTTATGGTGCAGACATTCCAACAACATAATCTTGGAGACCACATTCCTGAGAATGCCAAGAAGAAGTCTAGATAAAAAGCACAAGATCCAAGAGGTAATGGGCATGCTTTGATTGCTCTTCATTCTGCACTGCAAGAATGGATCATTGATTCAGGAGCTTCACAACATATGGCTTCTTCAAAGGAATCCTTTTCTTCTCTACATGCATACTCAGGACCTCCTATTTTTCTACTTACACTTGCAAATGAAGAAAGTAGGATTTGGCACGAGAGATTTGGGCACTCGAATTTCAGATATATGCAACAGCTTAGCAAGCAAGGAATGGTCAAAGGATTGCCGACCATTGAATTTTCAAATGGTGTTTGTAATGGATGTGCTCTTGGAAAGCATCCACAAGACAAATTCGAGAAGGGGCATGGATGGAGAGCCTCTTCACCTTCGGAACTTGTACAGAGTGATCTCATGGATCCATTTCCAGTGCTTTCAATGAGCAAAGCAAGATATATGTTGTTATTTATAGATGATTACATGAGATTCACTTGGGTTTACTTCTTGAAACTCAAGTCTAAAGTTTTTCAACATCTAAAGATTTTCAAAGTGCATGCGGAAAATCAGTCTGGAAAACGCATCAAGATACTCCGCACAGATAATGGGATGGAATATGTCAACAAAGATATCAAGAATCTTTGTAATGAAGCAGGCATACAATTGCAACATACAATTCCTTATACTCCACATCAAAATGGCGTGGCTGAAAGGAAAAATCTATCTTTGAAAGAGATGGCTAATTGCATGTTGCATGCAAGATCTCTTCCATCGAAATTGTGGGATGAAGCTATCAATTGTGCCTCATACATCCATAACAGATATCCTCATAAATCTGTTACTGGAAAAACACCTTTTGAGGCTTGGACTGGCATGCAACCTGAAGTTAGTCATTTCCACATTTTTGGATCTCGAGCATGGGCCCGCATTCCTACGGAGAAGAGAAAGGCTTTGGAGCCTCAAAGTAAAGCATGCATGTTTGTTGGATATTCTGATTAAGTCAAAGGGTACAGATTGCTTGATATCAACACTGAAGAGCTCTTTATTGAAAGGAGTGTAAATTTTGACGAAGATATTTTTCATGCACCAGCAGATGAGCATGTTACCAAGTTTCCATCACCACTCATTGATGAGTATGAAGATGAAACTTCAGATCAGAATTCTGATGAAGATGAGTCTTTTCCTGTGACGCCTGTTGGACCACCAGCTGTTGAACATTGAGATCATACTTCCGCATGTAGTTTGGAATATTCTCAACCACCTTCAACACAAAAATGGCATAGCATGAGTGATATCCTTGATGATCCTACCTCCATACCTCTATTTGAGGAAGATCCGCAAGCACTCTTAGCTATGGAGCCATGCATGCCCATGCATGCTTATATGATGCATGCATCTGATCCACAAACTTATGCAAAAGCAAGTGGGCATCCTGAATGGGAAGCCGCAATGGATGAGGAATATAACTCTCTCATTGAGAACCAAACTTGGGATTTGGTTCTGCTACCTTCCAATCGCAAACTTGTGAGGTGCAAGTGGGTTTACTGGACCAAGAAAGTAGCAAATGGCCAAGTTAGTCGATATAAGGCATGATTAGTAGCGAAAGGTTTTAAAAAAGTACATGGTGTTGACTATGATGAGACTTTTGCTCCAGTGGCAAAAATGGATTCCATTCGGCTAGCTCTCTCCATTGCAGCAGCAAGAGGATGGGAGGTGCATCATATGGATGTGAATACTGCCTTTCTTCACGGTGATCTCGAGGAGGAAATATACATGGAGCAGCCACCGGGATACATGCACAATTCATCTCTAGTATGCAAACTAAAGAAGTCTCTCTATGGCCTCAAGCAGGCACCTAGAGCATGGTATGCAAAGATGGATTCTTATTTGTTATCTCAAAATTTTGTATGCTGCAAATCTAATTCCAATGTTTATTTTTTGAATAAAATTGACTCCTTATTGATCATATTACTCTACGTAGATGATCTTTTGATAACAAGTAGTTCTACTCTGATTAATCTCTAAATTTCTTCTTTGGATTAGAGATTAATCAGAGTGATTCTGGGATTACCATTTCTCAACCAAAGTATGCTAGAGATCTTTTGGCATGATTTCACATGAGTGACTGCAAGCCAACAACCACACCTTTCTTATCAGGGATAAAGCTTGAGAATGGACAAGACACACCATTGGTTACTTGCACATTGTACAGTCAGCTTGTGGGAAGAATTATTTATCTCACTCACTCCTGTCCTGATCTCTCATATGTCGTAGGAGCAGTTTCCAGATACATGCAGGAGCCACATGAGTTACATTGGAACGCTGCAAAGCGCATCCTTCGATATGTTCAGGGGACAATCACTTATGGGATTCATTATGCAGCCAATTTTTCTTTGAATCTCATTGGGTTCACAGATTCAGACTGGGCTAGCGACACTATTGATCGCAAGTCCACCTTCAGTTATGTACTTAGTTTGGGTTCTGGCCCAATTTGTTGGTCAAGCAAGAAGCAGGCTACCATTGCTTTATCATCAGCAGAGGCCGAGTATAGAGGAGCAGTCAATGCCACTATTCAGGAAATTTGGCTACAACATTTCCTATTTGAGCTTGGGATCAGTGTCCATCGTCCAACTGTCATCTGGTGCGATAATCAAAGTACGCTAAAGTTTTGCAGAGATCCAGTGCAGCGGAAGTGGACCAAACACATCGAGATCCACATGCACTTCATTAGAGAACTCATTCATGATGGGATCATTGATATTCAGTACTGTCCTAGTTCCGAGAAGACTATTCATATCTTCACTGAGACTTTCACTGAGTAGAAGTTTCGATTCCTGTGAAATTGTCTCAGGGTGAAGGACACGACTACCTAGCAGTTGTCTTTTCTCTATTTTTGCATTATATTTTGAGGGGGGGTTTTCTTCCCACTAGGTTTTCCCTCTTTCCTCCTTTTTATGCATTGTATATGGGTACCTAAAATGGCCGTGTTGTCGGGACTCATTCATTTTGCATCACACTCACCTAAGTTATACTTAAGGGGGGGTGTTGGTGTACATGCACCTAGATTAGCTTTAGTTAAACTCTAGATATTGCATGTGATGTGCACTTAGCTTAGTTAGTTAACTTACTGCTTGCATGCGATGTGCAGTTGCTTAGTTAGTTAACTTACTGCTTGCATGTGGTGCATGTGCACATTAGCAGAACATAAAGCACAATTAGCTTCAGTTAGCTTTAACTATCCATAGTTATTGCATGTACAACTAAGCTTAACTTAGTTGCTTTTATGTATTTATTCCAAAAATAATATTGAAGAACCAATTTCATTCTTCTCTCTATTCTTGCTTGCTCCTTCCTTCTCTTGCAAGTTTGTTCATTGTTTTGCAAATCTAGATCTTTGTATCTTAAAATCTTACGTTGCCATAGTTATAGGATGGTGCATCCAGGACGACGAAGACGTGAGGTTGTCGATGAGTGAAGTGTTGCAGATATTGGAAGGTATTGTAGAAGTACTCGCTCTTCCCCCAGTCCCCCCCGCTCTCCGTACCTGTGATGAAAGTCCAGTCGTTTTCTTCTGGGATCAAGATTCTTCTGGATGTATACGCAACATCAATGACAATACCTCCCTCATGTAGAACCTAACTAATATTTTCATTTAAGTGCTTTTTTAGATTTATCTAAGTGAAAATGTACATCAAAATTATACCACTTTCCGCCGATATAAATTCCAACACTAATGAGAAAATTTGTTGATAAAACTGAAAACCCGCGTGAAGATTTAGATAAAAGTAGAAAAGAGTTGGATTGGGCTACATGTTGTCATTGAAACATTGGGAGACACTTTGCGAAATGACAATTTGTAAAACAACCATGCAAAGTACGTAAGGTTTCATCGATATTGCACTCTCATGCTTGTGATTTCATTTATTTATTTATCCTAGTGCTTTTATTTATTTATTTTCCTAAAATGGATGACATTTACAGTAGTTTTTCTTCAAAAATTGATGATTGTGAGAAAGGGCGCAGTTCGAGTGGATGACGGGAAAAAATGTGCTTTGCAAATCCAAAGATATATATACACTACAACCAAAATATAAAAGGCTTCGACTATGATGCAGGTAATGTAATGTTTACTTTAATTCCATGAGACCCACCGAAACATAAGAATACATAGCTAAATGGGTTAGCTTACGAAATTATAATTTATGCCGAATATTCTTTTATTGGCTGCAATGTTTACACACAACGATAATACGTGATCTTTGCAATTATTAGAATTTAAATTATGTTTACCGGCGGACTTCTGGTTCATACCATATGTCCATATTCAATCGTGATTAGGATTTTTATTTCAAACCATTTCTCAACTTCAAACCTATGTAATAAGTTTGCCATAGAGAAATGCATCCTTTCGAAAAAAAAAATTTAGTAACTTGTTAATTCAGTGTAAATCTAACATATACTTATATTATTTATAATAATTATGATAGTAATTTAATATTAAAGTATGATTTAATAAGTTAAATTGGCAATTGAATTAGATGTTTCAAAGGAAACTTTGTAAGGCATTAGAATATGGAAGAAAAACATAAATGAAGAAAGATGTTATATGTTATGTGATCTAGATGTTGCTTCTATGGAACTGCTTGCTTTGCAACATAAATTACTTCCTCTAACAAAAAGTAATAAATAAATTTAGCTCTACCATTTATTTGTATTATTACTCCGAAGTAAAAGTTTTTCAAATTATTAGAACTGGTCTGCCAAATAATTTTCCAGTCTAACATCATTTGTGAATCTAAGTGGAAGTAATCTATGTTGAACAAAACACTTCTAAGAGGCCAATAACAAACATAAAAGTGAAATTAGGCACAATGCTAGATATCCTATTCATAACATAAAATGCATGCACTTGTTTGGCTTAAGTTCTTCCCTTGTAAAAGGAATCGAATACAAAATGAATAGACAAAACATTGCAGAAAGGATTTGTAAATCCATGGCTCAAAGCCAATGTCTTATTATGTTGTTCATTGTTCTCAGCCTAGATATCATTGAATTCATCCTGAAAATGAAGGTTGTAGGAATTTTTGAGAGGTTCGAAGAGGTTTGTATTTGATCGTAGGGGGCTCATTGCTCAATTTGACATCATAGAAATATAGTCTTCTCTATAGCAGCTAGAGTCAATGGGAGCCAAATTCTAGGAGAATTGAAGAGCATATTTGTATGTATATGATGGTTAGCTAGGCTTCCAAGAGGGAAGGATTGGATAGAATTCAATGACTTAAATCTGTGAGAAGCAGGAGCAGAATTCCCTATTAAGGAAGATGATTTTCTCACTATAACGTGAATTTTCCATCTTCAGCGATCTCAACATCAGTCCGCATTGTGAAAAATCCTAAATCTGGATTCCTACTGCAACAAATCTGAATTAATTCTCCTATTATTTTTCACAATTATTTCATTATATTGAAATATCGAAGTAATTACTGAAGCAGTCTACACAAATAATATTGCGGAATGAATCTAAATGCTGAAACAAACTGAACAAAATACAATGAAAAACATCCACATTTGACACAGTTATTTTTGGACTAAGTCCCCGGAATAACCCAACTCGGGAAAACCGGTGCAACAGATCTGAGGGTTTTGTATTATTAAGCAGCAGAATCTTGAGTACAACTAGGGTGCCAATATTCGGCTCACCCTTCAGAGAAATCTAGACAACATATGAAAATGTGAGGTATATCTCACTCTGCATATCCCCGACTGATCTGAACAGCGCTAGTGAAGCCCCTCTCTGCCTCTGCGTGATGCCTACGCTGGAACTGCATAAGCCTGCATGGGCAATCTCTGGAAATGCATCACCTCTGCTAAAAAATTGATCTAGGCTGATTCGGAACTGGATTTTGGCCCTCATGGCTCAGAAACCCCAGCTCCCAGCTATCTCTAAACTGGATCAAAGAGGCACTACGTCACTTGTGAGTTCCTTCAGGAACTGCAGCACCCCTTCAGAAAACTGTGTTGTCTCTCTCCGTCATTGTTGCCTCTCTTTGAAATGTACTCCTGGTCCTTCTGACCAGTTACTACATCTGCCCCTCTCTGAATCTGATCACTGAATCAAAATCACTAAGTTAACCCTGCTCTAGTGATTCGATTCTGATCAAAAGTTGTGTCTCCACACACAAACTAGAAATTTCCAAATGCTCAATGTGCTCAATGTTTTTTTCCATAGGCCCCTCACCCTCCTTATATTATTCCGTTGACCCTTCAATGACCAAGTTTAATACATAATCAAGGGCTAAGATTAACTTGGAGGTGATCCATGACTTTATCTAGAATATTCACACTTAGTTTAATTAATACCCTTTAATTAATCAGTTTCCCTAAGTTTAGACTTAGGAAAACATTAAAAAACAATTAATTAATTTAATTAAACCATCTCAAAGTGGAATTTTCCAAAACCATTTCTGAGTTTTACGGATTACATGTGTCCTAGCCTATATACAAAGTTACAAGGCTATAGCACATCCGATGCTACCATAAATCAACACTCCTCTTAGCGAGGAAAGTGCTCTAGCAAAACAACTCAATATGCTACTCTGACTTCTAGAACATTTGTTGTTGTGTTGTTGATGCTACTCACCAACACTGCACAAGAAAATGCTGCATCTGTACTGTTGCAGACTCTACATACTGCTGCCAACTGCCACTGTATTACAACTCCCTCTGAATTCTGCAGCCATGCTGTTGCACTGCGTGAGCACTACTCTGCACTGCATTGCACCACTTGTGCACTACGCGCACAAGCCATATAAGCCGCCGCATCACTTTTGCGTGGGTTCCTTCAGGAGTTGCGTCACCCCTTCAAAAAATTGCGTTGTCTCTCTCTTCGTCACAACTGCCTCTCTCTTAAATGTACTCCTGGTCCTCCTGACCAGTTACTGGATCTTCCCCTCTCTGAATTTTATCACTGAACCAAAATCACTTAGTAAACCCTGCCCTAGTGATTCAATTATGATCAAAAGTTGTGTCTCCTCACACAAACTCGAAAATGCCAAATGCTCAATGTGCTCAATGTTTTTTTTCATAGGCCCCTCACCCTCCTTATATTCTTCTGTTGACCCTTCATTGGCCAAGATTAAAACATAATCAAGGGCTAATATTAACTTGGAGGTGATCCATGACTTTATCTAGAAGATTCACACTTAGTTTAATTATTACCCTTTAATTAATCAATTTCCTTAAGTTTAGACTTAGGAAAACATTAAAAAACGATTAATTAATTTAATTAAACCAACTCTAAGTGCAATTTTCCAAAACCATTTCTGGGTTTTATGGAATACATGTGTCCTAGCCTATATGCAAAGTTACAAGGCTAGAGCACATCCGATGCTACCATAAATCAACATGCATATATTATCTTCCATCAAGGGACATAACATCTTATCCATATTTAAAAGAACCAATGGAATTAGCATCCCCGAGGAACTATTCATCTATGAGTATTTTGGCACTTCTATATTTATGTAGAAATTATATAGAAACTCTATACCAATGGATTCAATGTGATCATGTAATGTACTAAAACAAGATATTGAATCCTTCTACTATATTTGTGGAATATAAAACATGATTTCTCAATCACATTCAAGTAAGAGAAATAAAATTATCAATCACACAACACAATATGTATATGGGGAAAGCACGTGCTCAAAACCCCTCTATCATATATTGTACATAGTCAAATAATCATTAAACAATACAATTCTTTCTCACACTGAGAAAATCCTGCACTCTACCAATCGCCTCACCCTGATCATGCTCAAAACTGACAAGCAATTCTTAGGAAAAATGACCAACACTTAGCCAATTCTTAGCCCCTGCTTATCCCAGCCTTGCTCATGCAATCCCCACGCAATTAATCCCTATTAAATAGGATAATCAACCTTCCTTGACTGCGCAATCCATCATGATCCTTCCCGTGACATTATAATTGCGCCTGAGTAATTTGTTAAGAATACAAATGATAGTCAAATTCCCTTTAACCTCTATCTCAACTGGCTCATCATCAGAATTGACATGCATGCAGCTATTAATAATGAATCATCGGTTATTTGATAGATCACTACTTGTGAATTAAATATAATTAATTCATTGGACCTCTCACTAATTCTTCACTCAGTTAGAACTAGTTAAATTGATTTTAACTCAATTAATTTTAGTTAATTGATTACACTCACACCACACTAGTGCTACAATTGCAACTGGACCCTGTAAATAATAAAATTACTCTACATTCCTCACCATTGACCCTCAACTTGAAATTTTTGAGCTAACTAAGTCTATCTCACTTAGTTAACTGATACAAGTTGTTATGAGATGAAATTACAATTTACTTTCAATTTAATTAAGGGATAATTAAATCAAAATCCTCACATGGTAGCCATTTCCGAGTGCCATTTTCTGGATTTTGTTTCTGGACGCCAATTTAATTGTTTCTTGTTGCAAATTTCAACAATTTAAACAAAAATAACAAAATTGTGTACCAGATAATACATTGCAAGACAACAATATGCACCATTAGAAACTAATGAGAAAGGTTGTTCAACGAGTGATTATGAAAGTATTGAACAAGGGTGTTGAATGAGTGCATGAGAAATACAGATTCAGTGATTTCATGGCAGCCATTGTAGCATAGTTTAGATTTCATTTCACAAGACTTTATGTTCACTCAACTTGCCCTTCCTAGCCACTACTTCCAAACTTGCGTCCTAAGATCTCATCACCACTAATTTCAAAGCATAATAAAAATCCCAACAAAAGTATAATGGCTTTCCCACAATATTCGGTGGAAGTTTTCATTCCAAAATTTGATTCTTGGTACATTCCTCTATGAATTTTGCTTGAAAAATCCTCTAGGAAAATGTTTCAAGATTTTCAATTTTTTTCCAGCACAAACATTGAATGATTTTGGTTAAATTTAAGAGCAACTTTCATGCAGAGGAAGTAAACAAACAAAATCCTCAACATACATTAACCTAGAATATGTGCATTGTTTGTATGGATATGAGAGCATTTTATTTACCACGCAAACATCTGGGGAGTCGATTACGAGGTTGAAAGTCCCTATATTATTCCTCAGAAAAATCCAGGATAAGGGGAGTGAGAATACAAGTTGTTACGACAAGCTAACAGCATCAACATCATGATGGCACGAGACAATAGTTTGTCTAGAAACATCCGATGAGTACTAGGGTCAATACTTGTAGGATCTAGCATTTTCCTCCCCAATTAGGTATGCTGTCAAAATCACTTGAAGTAACCCTTTATAGGCATAGAAAAAACATATCCATAGGAAAATCCTGAGAATGCAAGTGTGGCTACAATTTCCAATTATAGTAATTCAATGGCATATCTGCAACACTAGATAGAAATAATCAAGTGGGAAGCCTTCTTGGCCTATGCTCAGTTAGCCTGCAAAGGATGCAACCTTGATAAAATGTAAGTAACTAGAAGGATTTTTCCAAGACAATGAAGTTCAATAAAAAATTCCTCGGGCTAGCAGTAGAAAATAAGATTACAACAAATAAAATATTAATGAAATTGAAACAACATATGATCTGTAAGCAAAGAAGGCAAGATGTGAGACTCTGGTTTCCGAGCTTCCATCCAAAAAATATGATGGCATGGGACTCATTTCAAAATTTTCTACAATAAATATATGTAGCCTACATTAAACAAAAATCCTACAGTTTATGCTCTTGTGGAAATGTAGTCCAAAATGCAGGACAAAATCCATTGGCTAAGATAGTATAATAATCAGTTAGAATGAAATGGTTATCATGGAAGTATTTGCAATAGCCTTATCATTAACAAATACACCAATGTATACATTTATCAAGTCACCCAACTCTTGAGAGAGATTTTTACTCTAGAAATTATCATTCTTAGTGGTCAGAAATAAGAAAATTATGGAGCAGCAGAAGCTCACAAGGAGAGATTTCCAAGACATGGAAATGTAACTTTCCCTCTAATGCCATATGCTCCATATTGAAAGGCATACACAACTTTACATGTGAAAATCATAATCAAATTATTAAAACTAATGAAACATTGCCCTATATGTATTCAAAAATATCAACAAATGAAGTAGAAGAAAAAAGGACTACATATGTGAAACACAATTTCCTCTTTAATTCATGAGTTTGTAACCTAAATTGACAATAATACCAAAGGATCATAACCAAATCCGATAAATTCATTGACAAGAATACCAAAGGTTCATAACAAAATCCATTAACTCGCGAACTTATCTCAAGTATCTCAATTCCTTTACGTTGGACAATAAAACTCATGTCTCAACCCCTTAGCTTTGGAAAGGAAGAATGTAAATCACACTTTGAAAAATACAACTCAAATATTTTATTGCATGTTCCTTCCAATTTTATTAATTTTATAAGTCTAAGAATTCTCAATGAGATACAAACTCTAATACAATGGATCGTCATTTTCACTCAACAAATATGTTTGACCTTTTGAATTTTAACTGCATGTCATTATCAAATTAATTGAGTAAAAAATTAGAATATCATAGTATGAAACAAATTTATGCTTTCAAACTTTTCAAATTAACAAATTAGGTACCTTTTTTCCAAAAAGTCCCCAACATAACTTGAACTTGTCAATTTGAATCTCCTTTCCTTTACTTTTAATAACATATTTTCACAAATGTAATATTAGCATAAAACTTGACTTGCACTCATAAATTTGAATCTCCTTCCATATCCTTTTAGCAACCCATTTTCATGTTGATTGTAAAAATTTGGATCTCTTTCCCTCTCCTTCTCGCAAATTATTTCCATATGCCTTTGAAGCAATATTAACATTAATGTTTGTCTATTTAGTGACAAGTACTCTATTTATTCTATCATTTCCACAAATGATAAGCTCTTATTATTTCCACAAATGAACCTGTTTTAAGAAATGGATATGAAGTTAGTGAGCCAAGTAGTAGCATTCCACTTGTTTTTTTATTACATCAATATGATAACCATTTTTTGTATGACTTCATGGAAACGTATGTCTTCCATTTGTTTTTTCTTTGCATCAATATATGATAAAAAAAATTATTTTTATTTGTATTTTTATTTTTTAATTTTTTTCTTATTTTTATTATTTATTCATAGTGACATATGAATGTTGATGACTTAATGAAAACTTTGGAATTCCACCACATATCTCCTCTATCTTGTTCACTTTGAATAAAATTCATTTGTTTCTCCTTGTCATCTGTCTTATCATACATTCATTATTTAAAAGATTCATTGCTTCTGTATCACAAACGCAACAACATCACACCTGCCATTGTCACTTGTAGTGATAAGAAACCTTAGTGATAGAAAAAAGTTGTTCATGGAGAGCTTTCCACAAAACATTGTCAATGTGAATTTAAATAGGATAGGAAGGCATAGACATAAGAAAAAAAAATTCAAGTGAATGTCTTTGTAAAACATCATTTACATAAATTCACCAACATATAGCCTCCTACACATAGGTATTAAATGGATACTTACATCTTGGGGTTGAAGTTAGGTTTTACGAATATGAGAAAAAACTAGCTTGAATCTCACATTTTTTTAATCCCTGATAGATCCAAGTATAAGGTAGATAGAAATTTTTAATATTCAACAAACCTGGGTGGAAGACATATTTGTCTCTTCCTGTAACGCTAATCAAATTAATGGAAAATAATAATGAACAATAAACAATTGTTTTTCCCCATCGAAAAAAATATGGAGAAAGGAAAGAAACATACCATAGAGAAAACCTAACCTGCATGAATAGAGTTTAGAGAGGTCTTTGGTCATGAACTTGACAAGAATGTCATGCTTCTCAGGTCTTCTTTAGATGAAATAACAATTTACATTTGAAAATCTACTCAAATGTAGGAAATCATGTAAGAGAATTGTGTCTTTACAAAGTGCTGGAAAACATCAATTTACAAAATAAAAATATTGAAGGCTTTCAAATTCTAAGGAAGAATAAATTCTAGTTGAGTTGTAGGGATTTAGGCCTTCATGTTTTGAAGAACCGCATCCCCATATCGCTTCCTCTCTATGTAAAATTGATTGGGTTACATTGTGATTCTAGGAAATTGTTCTAGACCTCCAAAGAAATGCTCATCCCCAATGAGCATCGAGTTATTTTTTAGGCCTGATATTCGCCATCACAAAATAGAGCAATACTATCGACGAGTAGGTCATAGGAAAAGTACAATCCTCTGAAATTTCAACCCAATTATTGTATCGTGAGCAATATAGAAAGCTGAAATAGTAGCAACTTTTTCCTATTTCATAAATTTGAAGCATGTTATGAGGCATGCATGACTTAACATGCCTCAAGAGTGTCCCCTTTTTCTTAGATTCCTTTCATATGTCTTTTAATGGACAATTACCTGGACCAGTGCCACTTTTATATTACTTAAGGCATGATTCATATCGTATATGGCTTGGAATTATAAATCTTTGTCTGATAGAGATAATTTTTGATTTGGGAAGGTGATGTGCTATCTGGAACATCATTAATGGTGTGCATCATGATAGTATACTTGAATAATTGTTTGGATTTCATTGATGGAATGGATGTCTTATGATCATAGTTCTCACCATAGTCCTTATTTTGGCTTTGTTGGTATCTTTCAAGAAAGTGGGTAAGTCTGCTTTGATCATTCTCGTAAGCATATTTTAGCATTGAGATTTTCAGAAAATTCATATTTCATTTGTGCCATTTCACAACTATCATGGATTTAAATGTATAATAACTTATATAATTATATGAAAATGATTCAACGTATCTTAGGAATGTCACATACTGATCACATTTGCGTAGACCATTTTTCTAACTTCTCATGTTACCTTGTTGGAAATTCCATATGCATTCAAGGGTGTGGATCTTGATTCCTTAACGAGTTAAGATTTTGAAATATTTATGATTATATTAATGGGTTTATTTCCCCGAATTTGCAGATTCTTTGAAATTCACTTTTGCATTATCAGTTGTGCTCGATGTTGTATTTTTTGTGATCATGGTTGGTATTACATTCATAATTTTTTTCAATGGCACCATCCAAGCAACAAGATGGCTATTAGATATTGTTGATCATACTTCGTTTTTGAAGCTTTTCACTGTGGTCCTAGTCATTGTGACTGCTTACATATGTCATTTAAATGGTGTGGATTATTTCCTTTCATCTCTGGTCCTGCACCTGAATGTCATATCTTAGAGTTCATTAACTGAACTGGAATTTTAAAAGTATATGAGTCATTGTAATTTCTCAATTGTATGCATAGCTACAAGTTTTTTTTGTGTTCTTCTATTTGGAGACCAAATTATGGATGATGTCCTAGAAAATTTTGACACCAACTTGGGAGTTCTTTACAGTGTTGTATTGAATGGACCTTTTGTGTATATGAACCTTGTTTGTTAAGAAGTAGAACTTATTTCTATGGTTTGATAGATGAATAATGGCATAAGAACAATAAAGGCAGTGAGTAGATCTCAGTAAGTCACCTAGGCACCTCCATGCTTGATCACAAAGTTATGCTCATCAAGAACCAAGAGTCACTCCATGGTACTTTCATATGCCAAGAGTACCATCGAAACCATGTGGTTATAGCTATAAGTCTCAACGACTGGAGGTACAGATAGCCAAACCAAACAATCAGAATAATAAAAGACATATGTGCATTGATATAGGTATAATCTAAACCAAAAAAGACAAGAAAACAGTCGATATCCCAAAGCTTAATCCTAAAATTGTGAAACCAAAACCAAGGTTAGGGTTTTCTTCCCATTCAGATTCCTTTAAATCTAATGTTAAAGTGGGCAAACCTGGAAGAAAACAATGCAACCATAAACAATAAACCCAAATATGGGACTAAGGTTGGGTGCAAGTCTGAATATCCAACTTAGCAGCAGGTTGGGTTCCTTGAAAGTTACGACCACAGCAAGAACACAAGAGCAATAATATTAGTGAAGAGTCTCTATGTGACCAAAAATAAGTTAAAGAAAAGACATACATTTAAGTAAACCCTGCTAGAGGAAGAAATTTCTCACTTGAGAAAAGCTTGACTATAGTGTCTCTTCACAATAGGGTGTCAAGCGACCCCTACACAAAATTAGAAGGAAGCGAACTTAGGTAACGAAAATTAAAGGAAAAGAGGAGGATATGGAAAGAAAATTCATGATAAGAATATTTTGTAGATTACCTGAAAACTGGTGATGCAAGGTTTAACCCCCAGAAGGCAACCTTGCATTCTCAACTGAAGTTGAAACCCCTGTCGAAACTGCAACACTCCTTGTTTTTATTCATCATCACCAAGAACGGAAAACAATGAAGAGAAGGCTATGAAAATACTAGAGAAATATAAAACTAGAAAACAAAAGGAATATTTACATGTACATTGCGATGGGTGTGCTGGACAAAGGTGGAAACCACGACTGTATACAATTTTTCCCCTTTTTTCCTGTCCTAACTATTAGGGATTTTTCACGCCCTCGCTGTTATTTTTTGTTCTAACTATTAATCCAATGGCCTGAAAATGTTCAATCATCTAACATCCCATCGAATGGTGCATGATGGTACATAGTGGAAACTCGGGGAGTTGTTCTCAGAGGGGAATGCCTTACGATGTAATTAATATATAAGATTTTTTTATTTGTATAACATGATTCAATCTTCACCCAATGACCCTCCTCTGAACTCATGACTACATGTTCTTAACATAGTAAGAAATTTTAACTATATTTTATTATCATTTATCATTTTTTACAATGATTAACTATAGCTGACATTAGTTTTACAATTGTCCATGTTTATTGGAATTAATTAATGGATATTATAAAGACTAATAAAGGCAATGCAAATGTAAAATTAAATCAGAAGAAATCAAAGAAAAACAAATATTTAATAGAATAGAAAAAGAAAGATGGTGTGGCAAATGAGAGGTTCTTTTTGTTGGCCTTCCATTACCCTAAGTCACCTTATTTATTCTTGTACCTTCACTCTCAAAGGGTCTTTTGGCTAGGTGAAAAAAATGAAAAAGAGAAGTGAGTGAATTTCGAAATGGGAATGGAGCTATGAATTAAAGTTAAATAGGTATTGCTAAAATCAAAATAGGGAAATCAGTACTTCACACTAGTTTTTTTGTTTAAGTTTTTAAGATAAAATCTCCAAGTTCTTGGTGTGTTCAATTTTAGTGTTATGTATACTTCTATGTTAAGTTTGTATGTGAGTATAATGGCTATTATGTGATTAAATTGTTTCCAATTTTTAATATAATGGTGTAAAATCAATTATCAAATGTATTCATGTATATTCCTTCCTAGTTTCATTATCTATGAACAAATGAAAAACAACTAGAACTATGTCACCCATGGTTGAAGATCCATATTTATTGTTAATTTATTGTATTTGGAAAGATTATATTTAGAAAATGTATTTCCTTTTATTAGTATGACTAAAAACAACTTTGAATTACCCACTAATCCTTTTACTTTGAGAAATAAGACCAAGGATTGTAAGAGAAATATATTGCAATGTAATAGCTAAGTTTCTAAATTAGATAAAAATGAACAATAAAAATTAAGTCTCGACACCTAAGGGAAAAAATCAAGATATACACAACACATTCTTAATCTGCATGGTCATACATTGATTATAGTGGAACTATAAATCATATAGAACATAGGTTTTTTCACTAGGTCATCCACATTTATTGGCCCGACAAAACCATCCTTATGTGGCTCAAGAAGACTACCTGTCATCTCCTTGAGGTCATACTATCAGTGGTTGAGTGCATTTAAGGATGAAGGTAATGTAAATAGTGGTTGAGTGCATTCAAGGATGAGTTGGGTTGTGTGTTGAGTGGTGGTGTTTGTTTGTTACAAATTTTGTAATATTTCCAATTTATTAAATTTATCTTTCTTTAATTGATTGAACATTATGTGTTCCAACTCAAATTTTCATCAAAATACTTAAAAAATTGTGATTAATTATGCTTAGCATAATTGTGTTTTAGTGTGAACATTTCATTAGCATGCTAGATTGAACTGGATAAATCAATACAATGCATATGTAGTTAATTTAAATTTATGAATATGTCAAAATAGTTGATTGAGGCATGAGTGCCTACACAGACCATGGTATCACAAGAAGGGAATAGTGAGAAGGTTTGGTTGGGGGATTCACTATGTAAACAAGTCTAAGACACCCTTTCCAAAAAAAATTGGTTTTGATATTTAAATTTGAAAAATAAACCATTCATTTCCCCTCTCCACAACACATTCAATGAAGAAACTTCTTGGTTGAAGTGTCTCTTCCCATCAATTATTGAGCTATGATGGTATATGAAGCCCTCTTCAAAACAAATCAGAGACATGGGATATGGATATTCAACATCGGAATTCATGGGTGATCGATTCTAATTAGGGAAGAGTAACCTGTGTTCTAGAAGGGACATGTAACCCTTTTAGGAATGATTACACTAGAGGAGGATTTCTTGGGAAGAAAGTCGAAGGTGTCTCACTTCAAGATATTTGGAGCATTTGTTTACTTCCATGTCTCCAAATATTCTAGGAAGAAGCTTGAGCCAACAACTGATTTACACAGAAACTCCTCAAAACTACCATGTGTACTTACCATCCCTCAGAATGACTGTTATGTGAAGGGGTATAAATTTTGATGAGGAGAAAGCGAAATGGTGCTCTTTTGAGAGGGAGCTTCAAATTCCACCAAGAGAGGAGGTTTTAGCTCAAAAGGAGGAGCCTCAGGAAGTTGTGGAGAAACCACAAGTTGAGGAATAGGGCATTAGAGAAATCTAAAAAAGGACTCCTAAGAAAAATGTATATCCAAAATAAACTTTATAAGAAACAATAGGACTTAAGATGATGATGTATTCCATGGGGGATGATTCACCATTTTTGGGGTAAAAAGGTAAAAATATTAGCAAATAATAAAATAATAAAACTACTTTTTCAACTTGTATTTTCAACTTATCTCCCTAAGGATTTACTCAAATTTCGAGCGGGAGTACTCGTTGGATGCAAAATTTAATTTCTCATCCAAGGAGTACCCATCTTGCATACTTTAAATGGACCCTGCTACATGAAAAATGAGAAATAATATATATTCATATCTATTATTTTATTAATGCAATACAGATAGGGAGGGGTTTTGAGTAGTTACTTTTCCCTAGATAAATATTTGTGTATTTTTGTTATTTCATTATGCATGTTTATGATATGTGTTCTAGATTGTGAATTTAATTATGTAGAGCAGTAAAGTAGATTTGAGTCTTGTTATTTTGTAATTTTCATGAGAAATTTTAGATATACACATAATTCATACATTGACATACAAACTTCCAGCCTCCAGATCGTTTCATATTTCTTGGAGATAGATCCCTAGTCTCCCCTGTCTCATTCTTGGTCATTTTCCTATCTGGACTTGGAGGATAAGTTTTTTATCAGTCATTTTCATGGGGCCTCTTCTTAGGGTCGTTGTGGATGCAGGGCCCATATTCGTATCAACTCTTATGAAGCATATAGTTTTTGCTGGTATGGAGGGGTTGGTTCCAATTGCAAGGTAGAATTGGTGTTTGTCTAGGGGGGTGTTACAGTGTGCCCTCTATATTGCAATCGATAATATTCTAGTAGTTGGATACGCATTGTCAATCATTCAATGGATTTAGGGGTGCAATGCTCTCAAGGCCCTCTCCTTGGTTAATTTCATGGAGAACACTAGGTATCTTCTTCCCTCCTTTGCTGCAATCACATTCCAACGTGTGTTTAGAGAGAAAAATAAGCAAGCATATGCTTTGTCTAAGCATGAAATCTCCATATTTTCTAGATTTATATTTTTCAAACATCTAGTTCACAAATTTGTTTGAAGTGATGGTTATTTTGAGGTGTAAGAATGAAGGATTTCCTTAGGATCCACTTTTTTCGATGCATTGTGAAGGGGGTTATTTTTTTTCGCTCTCATCATATATGGTCGACTATCTGGTTCTTTGTTACTTTTTGTCCTTTTAGATCTTCATGTTTGTATACTCCGTTAGGTTGCCTCTGGCGTACATTTTAGGCTTTTCATATATTGTTTGCTTCTTATGACTCTTTCATTTAGTTATATGAATCATGGTTTTTTTGGATTAGTTGAATGGAAAACAAGAAATGAACTATGTTATGAGCATCAGTATTGCAACAAGAATGTTGCAAATCCCAAGGCTACCAACTTAAATTACCAACCTAGGGTTCATACAAACTTAAGAGGTGTCGGAACTATATGTGCAACATGCAGTGTGTCCTAATTTTGTTGATATGATGCAATGAAGGGAATATCATGAAATCAAACACTAACCTAATTGCAAAAATGGAAACATTAGTCTACTTGTAAATTAATACTCTAATTCCAGAATGTGGAATGTTTTTTTTGTTGAAAAATGTGTAACTGGGTTCGGTCTTCATAAGTATGAAATGTAATTTTTATTATTGTAAATTGTAAAATGAAATAAAATTATTATCATTATTTTATTATTACTGGAGAATCGTTTTCTATTTTATTTTATATATCAAGCACCCATTGAATGCTTTTAGGGTTTTTCCTAGGTTAAGAAGTCAAAAGAGTCATTGTCATAAGTTGAAGACCCCATCGGGAAAATTATAACTTGTAAATAAAATTATTTTTTTCTTTAAAAGTGTTATAATACCCTCCAAGACCAAGTCGGCCTGGCAGCTAGCAAGTTGTCCTAAAATGAAGAGTTGTGTCGACCCTTGAAGAGCCTATAAAGAGAAGAGAACTCATCCTCCTTGAGCCACATTCACTCACCACTCATTCTAATTAAACCTGAACATTCTGAAGCAATATATAAAATACCAAACCTTTTAGTACCTTTAACATACCTCAGAATCCTTTTTGCTGCCTGCCAATGTGCTTCTTTTGGCCTCTTCATGAATCTGGAAATCAAACTAACAGCATGCATTATATTGGGCCTAGTTGCAGTCAAATACATGAGGCTGCCAACTATGCTCTTGTACAAACTAGGATCAAAATCCTTGTTGCTATCCTCTCTGCTAAGTTTTAATCCCATCACTATGGGAGTGATTGCTGCTTTGCTCTCCTGCATATTAAATCTTTCCAACACTTCATTAACGTATTTTTCTTGTGAGATAAAAATCCCATTTTCATTTTTTTCTACTTCTATTCCTAAGAAGTATCTCAACAAACCCATGTCAGTCATTTCAAATTCTTCTTTCATGACTGTTTTAAAATTTTCAATAAGGTAATCATCTTTACCTGTGAAAATAACATCATCAACATATAACACAACAATTAGCATTTTACCATCTTTTTCTTTGATGTAGAGGGTGGGTTCTCCCTCACACTTTTCAAATCCATTTTCCAGTAGATAGGAATCTATCCTACTGTACCACGCTCTTGGCATTTGCTTCAACCCATAAAGAGCTTTTTTCAATTTGCACACTTTGTGCTCTTGGCCTTTCTTTTCATAGCCTAGAGGTTGTTCAATGTAAACCTCTTCCATTAACACTCCATTTAGGAATGTTGACTTCACATCCATTTGGTAAACTTTCCACTTGTTTTGTGCTGCTATGGACAACACTGCTCTCACGGTTTCCATTCTAGCAACCGGTGCAAAAGTTTCCTCATAGTCTATCCCATGCTTCTGCTTATACCCTTTGACAACAAGTCTGACCTTGTGTCTCTCTATTTTTCCTTCAGCATTTCTCTTGGTCTTGTAGACCCATTTAACTCCAATAACTTCTTTTCCTTTTGGGAGTTCAACCAAATCCCATGTCTTGTTTCTTTCTATGGCATTAATTTCTTCATCTATAGCTTCTATCCATTTCCTATCTTTAATAGCTTCATCAAAATGAATAGGATCATCAACATGACAATATAAAGCAAACAAAGAATTCATACCTTCATTTGCTGCCTCTTGCTCATAAATGTCATTTAAATTTCTGAACTTCTTTCCTCTTTCATTTGGTGTATGAGTGCTTAAAGTAGCACTCGAATCTCCTCCTTGTGGTGTGCTTGGAGAAGCACTTTCATTTCTCCTCAAGGGTGTCTCTTGCTGCCCTTGTGTTGGTGCTGCTATTTGGGGATGTATTTCAGCCAAATCATCATCATTTTCATCATGAGATAAACAAAGTTTAACATTCATTGTTTTCTCTATGCTTCCATCCCAAGCTTCCTCCTCAATGAACTGAACATCTCTACTCACAATAAACTTCTTGGTGGATGGGTTATACAACCTATAAGCTTTGGATTCCTCACTGTATCTAATGAAAATACATTTCTCCCCCTTGCTATCCAACTTCTTCCTTAGCTGATCTGGAATGTGTGCATAAGGCACACATCCAAAAAATTTCATGTGAGTGAATCCTTGCTTTGTCCCACTCCATGCCTCTTCTGGCACTTTGTTCATAACTGCTTTTGTAGGACATCTATTCAAGATATACGCTGCACAATGTAGAACTTCAGCCCAATAATCATTAGGCAAATTCTTTGTCTTTAACATACTCCTTACCATATCCATTATTGTCCTATTCTTCCTTTCGGAAACTCCATTTTGCTGCGGAGTATATCTAGTTGTAAACTGCTTATGAATCCCATTTTCTCTACAAAAACGTAGAAAATATTTAGAGATATACTCACCTCCTCTATCAGTCCTTAGGACTTTGATATGCAACCCACTTTGCTTCTCTACAAGTGCTTTTAAATTGCAGAATCTTTCAAACACTTCACTTTTTTTTTTGAAAAAGTAAACCTAAGTTTTTCTGATAAAATCATCAATAAATGTTAGCATATAGTGGTTTCTTGCAAGTGATGGAGTTTGCATCAGTCCACATAAATCTGAGTGGACAATCTCTAAAGGTGCTTTTGCCCTTATACTTTTCTCGGATGGAAAACTTTCTCTATGTTGTTTCCCCAAGATACAACCTTCACAAAGGCTGTCCAGTTTCTCAATCAATGGTAAACCTCTTACCATTCCTTTTCTATTCAACAAGTTAAGACCTCCAAAGTTGAGATGTCCAAATCTCAAGTGCCACAACCAATTGTCATCTTTTGGTTCGCTTTGGAAAGCCTCTTGTGTCACTGCTACTACTTCTTCTTCATTTTTCAAATCTGCTCTCATCTTGAGAGGGAACATCCTGTTCCTTGTCATCTTCACTTCAGCAATACATTGTTTGCTGGGTGGTTTATCCATGATGGTGCAAATATCATCCTCAAAGAAAACATTGTACCCCTTTTGAACAAGTTGTCCAATACTCAAGAGGTTACATTTCATTGCAGGAACATAATAAACATCTTCTATGGATTTATTTTCACCTTTCCTTGTTAAAACATTTACATCTCCTTTTCCCATAACAAAAACTTTACTATCAGTCCCTAGTGTGACTTGTGACTTCACACTCTCATCTAACATAGAAAACATGGCTATGTTTCCTGTCATATGGTTACTACAACCGGAGTCTAGAAACCATAAATCTTCACTCTTTTCCTCAGCCATATTACAAGCTAAAAACAATTTATCTTGGCTGATATTTTCTCTAGTGAAATTTGCACTAGTTCTATTACTCATATCATGCTGCTTCTTCCTACATTCATTTGCATAATGCCCATATTTTTTACAATAGTGACATTGGACATTGGATTTATCATACCTTTGTCCTTGAGCATGATGCTGTCCACTTTGCTGGCTGCTGCCTTGACCTTGGTTCTGATTTGGATTGTTGCCCCTTCCTTGAGCATTTGCTGGACTGTTTCTTCCACCTCTATTTTGGCTTCTGCCTCTTCCTCTCTTGTTTCCTCTGCCTTGAACTCTTCCTCTTCCAAAGGACATCTAGGTCTTAAAGGCATGCTCTAGAGATGAGTTTTCATTTCTACCCAATCTCTGCTCATGTGTCATCAGTGATGCATGTAGCTCATCAACTGAAAAGTTTGTGAGATCCTTAGTCTCTTCTATGGTGGTGACAATCACATCAAACCTTGAGGGTAGGCTCCTCAATAGTTTCTCCACAATCCTCCTTTCTTCAAGAGTCTCTCCATGAGACCTTATCTGTGTGACCATTCCATTCACATGTGTGAAGAATGAGTCAATGTTATATGACTCCTTCATGCAGAGAGTCTCAAAATCTCTCCTCAGCAATTGTAGTTTTGTTGTCTTCACTTTCTCCATGCCTTGATAGGCTGTCTTGAGAGTTTTCCATGCTTCTTTGAATCACTTAGCTACTGATATCCTTGGAAACACACTCTTATGCACTGCTTGATACAAAAGGTAGAGGGCTCTAGAAACCTTCTTCTTATTGCTCTTTAACAGTTCTTTCTATGCCTGAGTTAAATTATCAAACTCATTTTCATCTACTGGCTCATCAAAGCCATCCTCAACAAGTTCCCATAAGTCTTGGGAAGCAAACAGGGCTCTCATGGTTATTTCCCAGTAGTCATAGTTTTTCCCATTAAATTGTGGGAGCTTAGTATTACCAATACCCATGCTAGTGCTGGCTCCAGCGATTCTTGCACTCTAACTATGCTTCAAACACTTGACTATGTTTTTTTTAAAACAAACTGACTGTCTTCAACAGTAACACAAAAAAATGACTTGAGAAATACCTTGGATTCTTCTTGATTGAGTCTTCACTCTGCTGGAGAAGCTGCTGCAACAAAGAAATCCTTCCTTCAGCTTCTTTGACACTTTCAAAGAGCCTGGACTAGCTCTGATACCATGTTGAAATTTTTGAGAATTCCTGAACAAACTAGAGAGAATAATACTCTCCTCTTTAACACAGAGAAATATAAAACAAATTTTTTGCTTCACAGGACAGAGTTTCAACACTATGAAAAGCTTCTATTCATTTAAAACAAAAACTGTTACAATGCTTCTTCTTCCTCACGCAGAGTGATTACAAAAACACTTGACTGCTGCAAAACGCAGTGCTAAAACAACACTCTCTGTCACTACTAAAAAAAAAACCACAAAGAATACACTCTGTTAATACTCTGTCTCTGTTTGATACACTACTGTGTATTACTATTTTGCTTTTCGTACTCTGTTGTGCTTACAATAACATTACATACAAATAGCCTCACAAGCCTTTTGTTTTTATATGCCGTAACATAAAAACATAACATAAAACTATTAAAATAAAATCTATGAACTAAAACAATTGTCGAGCCCACTTTACTTGTTGCGCATGTTTATATAACATATGTTTATATAATAAAACATATATAACATAAAACCCTTTGTAAAACTTCAAACCTTCATCGCGCGATAAACCTCTGGACTTCAAAGTGGATTCAACCAAAATACATCGAGCCTTTTCGCGTTACAAATCCGGGTTGCTGACGTAATCAAATGTGCATGCGATAAAATATAAAAACGAGCTTATAATAGCTCATCGCGTCAGATAGAGCCCGGCGATGCAGAAAACACCCCTTCGGATAGGATAGAGTTGGGTACCTCTCTCACTGGTAATCAGACCAGGATTTCTAAGAGCCGGCTCTTCAAATTCGGATTTTTCCATGTCAACCACAAAAACGTGAAAATCTGGTATGTGGGTATTTGGTATGCCCAGGCTGCAGAGCAGAAAATCGTCTAGGTAGCGAACATGGAGTAGCCATTGGAGAACACGTCTAGCGTTTTTAATCTCATAGAGGATGGGTGTCTCCTTCTGTCCTATGGGGGACACACCCTTTGGTCCACTCAGGGAAACGGGAAGAAACCTTCTTCAACTGTAATCACGGATGCTAGTAACTTGGTCGTTCTGAGTGAAACCAATAACACTGAAATCATTTGGCAGAGCTTCGACCATTTGCAAAATAAAATGATGCCAAACATGAAAATTAGTAACAGGCAGAGGCTGTCGTCCTGGAGGATCCCTTGGGATCCGCGTCCTGGGTTGTACAGTCTTCAGATGAATCCAAACGGAACTATCCAGTTCGTGCTGATGTGGAAAAATGAGACCACATATTGGGATGACGGTCTTTGGAACGGAAAATATTTCAGCCAAGAGTCCGACTCGCCTGTAGATGGGTGATTTGGTATTAGCTATTTCAGTAATGGTTCATACAAGGAATTTAATGTAAGTATACCATAGGGATTCCTTATAGTTATGGATAAGTCAGGACAAATTTGGATATACAAGATGCTGGAACATAAAGAATGGAGCCTGTTCTGGCAACAGCCACCCACTCAGTGCCAAGTTTATGCAGTATGCGGGCCTTATGGATTGTGCAACAATAACAATGTTCAGTCCTGTAACTGTGTGGCGGGGTTTGTCCCAAGAGACAGCGAAGAATGGGATTCTCAATAGTGGTCCAGCGCCTGTGTGAGGAAGACCTCGTTACGATGCAGTATTGATGCGGCGAACAAGACCACCACAGACGGGTTTGTAGAATTAAGTGGCACATCTATGCCCCCTCACGGGGTTATTGTATACAAATTAGGGGCAAAGCAGTGTCGGGCAATGTGTCTCAGCAATTTCTCGTGCACCGCATATGCTTATCATGCTAACGACACTTCCCAGAGTTGTGTAATGTGGTTCGGTGAATTGCTAAATCTGTATGATACCTCCAATGGGATTTTCCTGTTTGCAACAGTTGAATCTTTCAGCGTGTGCCTCATCACTTCCATCGAAGGCTGTTGTAGCGAGCGTCGTGAGTGGTGTCATGGGCGGGCTGAATTTGCTGTCTTAGCCTTTTTCATTATTGTTTCTGGTGTTGCGGCCAGCGCCCCGTCTTGTTTTGCTTGATTGTGAAATACGATTGGGCTTACTGTGTTCACTTACAAAAAGAGATGCATAGTGCAACGAAAGAGTTTCTGACATGCGGGAGGCGACGGGGGATAATAATTTTAAGGATGGAAAATTATCTTGAAGTTTAAAAAATTAGCGAATCTCACTAGTCCCTAATATGCAAATTATAAAAATTTTATTGATGTATTTATAAATTTATTCAAATTTATAATGATATTATATATATTTTCTATATAATGTTGGCAATTTTTAACATAAAATAATTTTATATTGTAAAATTTGGGCGAATCATTTTTATAAAAAAATGGAAATTGGCGAATCTTATATTTGGAAAAACCATGAAAAATTATCCCACCTGCGAATATTAGCCCCTAAAATTTTCCATGGAGCGGGGTTTGAATCACGTGTCTTGAAGACGCTGTCGATAGCTCTAGTGGCGAGTTAAGGATTGGAGGGTGTGTGAACTAAGGAGAGAATCAATTTAGCATGAAGGTGAGTACGATCGGAGTCACGCAGCATGTGGACGGTTAGACTTTGGGGATTTTGCGCAAGCGATCTCTAAGAATGTTGGTGTACGAATACATACCTAACGACTCCCTCCTCTTTACTATTCAAGAAATCCCCAAATCCCCCAAGAGATGATGAGCAGCAAAAATTGTTGGATTGGAAAACACGCACTTTTATGATTTATAATTGGTATCGGTATTCGTGTGGTTCCCATAGATCGTAGAAATGCACTGGTGCTTATAGATACGTAAATGACCCGGTGCACAGTATCACACAAATGCACCGATATTGATAACAGGTATCGGTATTTGTGCGGTGCCCATAGATCGTATAACGGCACTGGTGCATATAGACACATAAACACACTGGTGTACAGTTACTAACACACACCGGTTTTCATGTTGTATTTTTTAGAAACATCGACTTGTGATAGTCCAATTATTGTTGTTTTTTTAAAATTCATTATTCATCAAAAGTCGACACATATATATCTTATAACAATATTCATATGAATTAATTTTTTATTGGTGCATTTGAGAAAGACAATGGAGAACGCAATAGCGACAATGGAGAATGCCATAGAATAAATAAGACATATTTTATGATGATATATAAAATATATATGAATAATACAGTCTTTATCATACAAAATGGGACAATTAATATTCGTATCCCTTTGTCTTTCAATTGGGACACTATGTCCATTACATTAAACAAAATGTCTGATTTCACAGACATATTTCAAAAAATAAAATGCCTTGCTTTGATATCCAAACATAGTGATCATCATTCTTCGCTTGAACTGATGTCACTGCTAGAGATACTTCCATGACTTGGGTTATTTTCAGGAATGTTCTGTTCACGACGTTGATTGTTTTCTTCTTCTTCACCTTCCATCTACAAACATAAAAATAAACTAAAATGAGTGTATATACATTGGTGAGAATAATGAAAATTGCAAGATTAAATAATATACATCAATGTAAATCTAAAAGAAAAATGACGTACCATAACAACAATTGACTCATAAACTATACACATTCTTTCAAAACCATGTACGATGCCATCTTTCAAAATTTCATCTGTTGGCGCAATTCCATACTTTGTTTCCTGCAAGTTTTATACCCCATAACAAATCATATATTTAATATAAAAGAGGTGTTTGTTCTATTAATTATAGACGAAGCTAAGTAAAACAAGATCAATAGATGCTTACAAATTCCACAATTAAATTCTGATATGCCAACATATACTCACAATCCATATTTAACCCAATTTCAATCAATTCGTCTAATGGTTCTTCTTTGTATGTTAGCACCTGTTTGAAGACATTCAATTATGATTTTTGTAAAACAACTTAAAAAATACGAAAAATGAAATCTAGTTAAGTTGTTATAAGGAAGTAACAATTACTCACAAACTTAGAGATCAACCCTTTTCTTCCTTGTCGTCCTGTTTTATGTGCTGAATGGGTTCCATTTTCTTTTCTTTTTTGCAAGAAAATTCTTGAAAATTAATATTTAATGCTAAATTGTTTATTTATTGTACCTAATGATCAAAAAATTCAATGATTACATATTACATTTAAAGCACGTTGTTGTTGAGATGGCTCCTCCTACGATGCAATTTTGTCCATTTCTTTGACCATCTCCTTGTACACCTTTTTGGACATTCCTACTGGCATATTTCTGATATCAGCTCGTTCATCTTTTGAGATTTTCATAATCTTCTTGAAAATGTAACATGACAATAAAATATTTAATTTTTATATTGATATATGAAAAGTAAATATAACAAAAGTGATATTTATAAATAATTATAGACAAACATTTAAAAGAATATGACTTTTTCATTTTATTTTTTTTGTACGTTTTTGCTATTAAAAGTCTCACATGTCTCATTGACCAATTCTTTGGAAACTCTTCCTGTAGTTTAGATAAAATTTGGTTCTTGGAATCATTGGATTGATTTTTGTATTGTAAGTGGAAAGAACGTCTATACATTCGTTCCACTAGATCCCTCAAACTTTTGTAAAAGTTTTCCCCCCTTTCGTTAACTTCCAGCACCACTCCAGATGAGCTAAGGAGCAATTCATTTTCATTTGCATGTTCTATTTTTTTTCTTTTCTTAGAACAACATTATTTTTCTGAGTTGTTGGTCCCTGTAGAACATTAAACACATGTGAATTAGTAGACTATTTAACACATGCTATCTAATAATTTTAAGTATATTATTAATGATAATTAAAAAAAGAAACTCATATTGGATCGATAGTATTTTTTCATTCACCTGATTCATCCTTTTGCAATTTTTCCATTAAACTTCTACGCTCTTCTGGTCCTAGATCAGAAATAATCATATCGAGCTTCATCATTTTGTGGCTCTGCATGATACATAGTAAACAATACATATTAATTAAACTTACATATAGTTCAAAAATAATATTTTTTATAAAGAATTTACAAAGAACTTGCCTTTTTTTATTTTCTTGATGTGTTATCAGTATTTTTGTTACTTGATCTTTTGTCATTCATTTCTTTATCAATCTGAAACATGTACCATATCATTCATTAATATATTTATAAATAAATTATCAATTTTTCAGGTATAAAATAAATATCAAGACACTGGTGCGTCTTTCATGAGGTATGCACCGTAGCCGGTGCGTGGGGATATTAAAAATGCACCACAAAACAGTATAATAGACCATACGGTGCGTTGGGTATTATAAATGCACCGCAAAAAACAGTGTAATAGACCGTACGATGCATGGGGTATTATAAATGCAGTGCAAAAATAGTGTAATACACCGTACGGTGCCATCCTCGTTAAATGGAGCACCAGTGCCCTATTTCAGATATGGCGCACGGATTTAGAAAAAATGTTTTCAATTTTTTTATTACACAGTATTTGCGCGGTGTGCTATATAATACAACGCATCGGTGTGGTAGGGTACGCAGGGCGCACCAATAAAGAAAAATCCATTTTTTCCAAAAATTCATGTAATGGCCGAATGGATTGGGATCCGAATATGCAAGTCGTCCCTTGGGTTGGACATCAATCTAAAATGAAAAACCCTAATTCTGAAATCATAGAAACCAAGAGAAGAAAGGGCAAAAGAAAAAAAATGAAGGGTTTAGGGTAAAAATGGATAAAACTGTAGAAAATTTTAAAAAATTAATCAAATTTAATCACGAGATGGTTCGAAATTCTATGATACAGGGTTTGAATCTTCAAAGGTTTGGTTTCTGATTTTCTGAATACTTTTGTTCGAACGTATTTCGCTACTCCATAGTGCCCTCGTGCTCTCTTGCTCCAAGTCTGTCTCCTGCAAATATCTAGTTGAAAATTTTAGCAAAAATAGTGAAATAATGAAAAATGTTTAGTATTTAAAGAATTATTTTATGAAATTATATTTTCGAAAATATTTTGCCGCCCATTTTTCAAATTGCTGTTTTTTTTCACTTAAAGAAAATAGAGTTGTGTTTATTCGTTACTGGTGCAGAAGAGTTGTGAAGCACCGATGTGTCTTCGTAATACGATGCACCGGTGCATGTTATGATGATAAGCGCACAGGACTGTATAAAGTTCTTTTTTTTGTATGTAAAATCATAATAAAATAATGATAATTCTAAAGTACATGAATTTATTTTCATTATTTTCTAAACTTTATTATGTTATAAAAAATCGTATTATTCTAGATTTATTATTTTACAATTATTTGCAAATTTACAAATTTAAATATTTTAATAAAATCATTTCACATTAATACAATTAAAATTTCCACATTAATAGAAGTAAAATTTTACAAATATTTTACATACAATTACAATTACAATTTTACATTAATTTCACATACATGAATTATGATTAGAATTACAATTACAACTACAATTTTACATACAATTACATTTACAATTTTATATACAATTACATTTACAATTTTACAAATATTTTACATACAATTCAATTAAAATTACAACTACAAATACAATCACAATTTTTGAATTTTACATACAATTAGAATGATAATTACAATTTTACAATTTTTCATATATACAATTACAATCATTTCACAATAAATTAAATATTACAATTACAATTAAAATTTTACATTAAATATTTTACATACAATTACAGTTAAAATTACAATTTGTACAAATACAAATACAATTTTACATACAATTAAAATTTCAATTTCAATTACAATCTCGACATAATATTTAATAAATATCATGGTCATTTAATATTAAATTAATTAATAAAAATCATCACGATCATGATAACTATCATACAAGCATCATATTCGACTACAAAACACATTCAAACATCAAATTAACATTATATATTAACATCATCACAACACAAACATCAAATATACATCTCATGTCAAATAACTCATGCTATCACATATACACATCTATCTGCAAGCTAAACATTAAATGAACATATCTAACATGACCTAACAATATGCGCCACATCATGATGATCACCAACATGTAAATTAAGTACAACTGCAACATGGACCATATATATATATATAACTGAATAATGTTAAAAATATACAACTGTAATATAAATTTCATGGATCATCTGGTGGTAGTATAACAACATCAATAGCAGTACAAGTGGAGGCATGCTCAATAAAGGGTGCAACCTCGACAGTCGATGGTCGAGCCTGCTCATGATCATGATCACTAGTACTGATGGATGCATCAACTGGTGGTAGTACAACATCAATATAAGAAGTAGTAGTGGAGGCCTGCTCAGTCAATAGTGCAGCCTCAACAGTCGATGGTCCAGCCTGCTCATGATCATGACTAGTACTGATGGATGTTGCAGGCTGCTGACTGGATGTGGCCAATGGTCCAGCCTCATCTCCATGATGACTGCCAGATGCTGCTAGTGGAGCCTCATTCTCATCAGGCGCGGCGTGAGGTGAACAATCATGAGATGCATGTGAGTCGCTGCTCGCAAACTGTCCATCATGTGCCACGGCTCGACTACGCCTATAGCTATGGACAGTCCTCCTCAGTTGTGTAATAGTTGTCGTATCTCCTACGACATGCCACATCAGGTTGTACATGTCACGCAACATGCCTCTCCACATCTGTAACAGCCTATCATCAGCTTGTATGTCTCTGTAATGAGCAGGCCTGATGCCCGCCTCAACAATCAATGCATTGAGTTGGTTGCCCAACTCCATCCTATATCTAGTCTCAGGTCGACCGCGCCTAGCAAAAGGTGGTACCAGTGCACCATGAACAGGAGCATGTCTCTCTACTGCACTGGCCTCATCCTGATCATGTTCATCCTCGACATCGACCATATCCTGATCATCATCAGGATCCACACCTGGATCATGTGGTGGATCCAGCATCTCCTCGCCATCAAAAGAGCCAATGTCTGCAAAATATATACAAGTACACAACAATGATTAGACAATTTCATTACACAATTTAATAAAAACAAGTTAAAGAACATGTTAGAATAAATATAAATAAAATAGTAATATTACCTCTATCATCTGTTGGCTCATCATATGTGAAGAGGATGTTGGGACACCCTCGCCAATTTAATCCAACATAAGGACATGGGACCATAATGAAGGGATGCAGCCCATCAACACTAGCTAGTAAGTCCAGTGCATCATGTGATATCCTGGTTGGAAACATAGTGTCTCCCCTCTTGGGCATCATCTGCCCCCACATGTGCATTCGGGCCTCGAACATCAGCCTACAAGGCTGTCAAACAAAACTAGGTCTCATCTCTGGAAACCTCTCAAAAAATAAACAAAACATCTCTGAAGCAAAAGGGAAGTTGACCCTCCCTTGTGCATGAGCATGACATCTATCTAAGGTCATACAAAACTGCCGCAAAAAAATGGCAGACCACCTGACAAGTCATGGCTGTTGTACTAAAGAATCAACATAATATAAAATCGAGCAACTAATGTGTTGCCCGTCACTGGTGTTGTGCAAAATGGTCGAAATGATAAGTGAGAGGCACTGCACGTCCTGTCTACCAAATGCACCTAAACGTAACTGACCTCCAGGTACCTGAAACTCTGAAGGAGACAGTACATGTGCTCCAATGTATCTCTAGGAGAAAACTAACTGACTCCCTGCTACACAACCAATTGGCACGTCTGGGAATGAGGGAAAATCCACCCCTCTCCTCGATAGTCCTGTAATAAAATAAATATCCTCCTTAGTGGGTGTGTACCACTGGTTAGGACCAACTTGGAAATCCTGTCGGTGGGCAATCCACCTGTGGATAAGATATCTCAGAAACACACTATGGGCCTTTAGGGAAGTAGCCTCCTCATAGAACTTGAGGAGGCCTACCTGCCTAAGGACCCTTGGGTATCTGTTGTAATAGGGCGAGGGTATGCATCTCTCTCCCTCTCTCGGGCCTCCCATTGGCGAATCATGTCATATTGTTCCGCCTGTTGTTGTTGTTCCTCCTCTTCTCTCTGAATCATTGACATATTAAATAATTTTTTTTTATTAAAATAGACATGTATTTACGAATATATATATATATATATATTATGAAAAAAAAACAGACCAGTCGGTGCGCCACAAAAATAGTCACGCATCGGTGGCAATGCAGCTTCAGTTTGTAGCGCACCAGTGGTGGTGCCCCTAATGAAATACAATGCACCGGCCTCGGTGCAACTTTCTTTTTTTCAAGCACCATTGACTATATCTAATGTCAGAATAGCAGTGCACTGACTGAAATATACGCCACGGAGCGTATAGTCGTGTCAGTGCACTGACTTCATGACAATTACATAGTCGACGATGCAATCTTTTACCCAGCCGCACCGTTGACCCTCTCGGAATGTTGAATGTAATGCGTTGGCATACACTGGGGCGGATAATTCCATCAACACACTGCACTGCGATTCCCATGGTCAACGGTGCACCTGGCTAAATGAGCGCACCGCATTTTATTTTATTTTTAATTTAAAATTATGCGGGGCGCCTTATGGTACCACCCCGTAAATGGTTCGAATACCGTTAGCACCGGTGGCGATGCGGCCTGTAAATTTTATAGGCAACACCACTATCCGGTGTGAGCCGAATGGCTCAAGTGCACCATGCGACAATTTTTTTTTTTTTTTAATGGTTATTTTTAAAGTTATTTCATATTATAATCCACTAAAAGGCTTAATTATGGAAAAAATAGAAAAATACTTGTACATTTTGCCGTCGAGGAGGCATATTGGCAGTAAAATTTGCAAAAGCAAATTTTCCCACTGTTTTTCAAAATGCAAGCTGGAGATTGGTGGCCAATGCAGAGCAGTAGTGTGTGCAATGGGTGCAATGAGAGCACCGATGTCAGGGCGGCTCAGAGAAGGGGAAATGGCACCGGTGCTTGAGAGCTCTGGAGCACTGAGGAAAGTGAAAAATGTGGTTTTTTGGCTGTCATTTTTTTTTATATTTTACCTTGTTACAGTGTGCGGGGTTTTATAAGCGCACCGGTATGCTTACTTACAACCGCACTGGGCGGTGTCAGATTTGGCGCGTTGTTTATGATGCACAGGGGCAGTTCCCTAACACCGCATCAGGATGTTTCAGTTTTGGCGTGATGTTTTGATGATGCACCGAGGCAGAATATTCATAAAGCACCGATGCGAAATAGTCGTAAAGCACCGGTTTTTGAACTTGATTTTTTTTTATTTAATGTTATTCCAGTGCGTGATTTTTATAGGCGCACCAGTGCTCTTGGATAAGAACGCACTGACACGTTTCTGTTGTGGCGCGGTGTTTTATGATGCACCAGTGTGGAAGAGTAGTGAAGCACCAGTGCATCACTGTAATAGGACGCCCCGGGCGGGTGTGTACGTCATGCACGTTGTCCGATGTGCCAATGTTTTGTGTGCACCAATGCATTCTATGGTAGAGCGCACCACTATTTGAGAGCTCAGGAGCTCTGGAAAAATGAAAAATCCGGGTTTTTTGCCGCAATTTTTTATTTTATTTAACCCTTTACTGATACGCGTGGTTTATAGGTGCACTGGTTCTATTTCTTACGAATGCACTGGTCAGTTTGTGTTTTGGCGCGTTATTTTATGATGCACCGGTGCGGTTTCTGTCTACTGCACCGGGTGGTTTCGGTTTGGCATGGTGTTTTATAATGCACCGGCGCGAAAGAGTTGTGACGCACCAGTGCTATAGAATAATACGACGTACCGGGTGGGTTTGTACGGATTGCACGGTGTCCAGTGTGCCAATGTTTTTGTGCGCACCGGTGCTTTCACGATTCCAGAGCACCGAGGCGACATTTAATGATAAGCGCACCAAGCGAAAAACATCCGCAAAACCCTCCGCCCACCAACCTCCTCTAGTAACCTCTGCTAGAAATGGATGTATGGGGTATTTTTTTGTGGGGTTCCTCAAAAACATCCACTAGAGGGTCTTTTCTTTGTAGTGTCTTCCTTTAGTTCATTGTCGTCGACAATAATTTTCTCAATGGTTGAGGTTTCGAATTAGGTTAAATTTTGTTGCAAGAGTCTCGTATCAGCCTTGATCCTTTTATTTTACATGGCCTCATCCATAAGCCTCCTTTCTTCATCGTTTACTCCCTATAACACCCCTATTTAAGAGCAATGTTTCTCCTTTTTTCTCTCCTTTTTGTTTTGCTTCTATAAGTTGGAGGTTTGTTAAGTGTTCTATTTTCCTAATTTGCATTCTCGTCTCTACTTCCTCATATGTGAATACATCTTGAAATACCAAGTTAATGAGATTAAATCCATGCTCATATGCTAGGTAATCCCTACAAACACAAAATATTCCTTCACCATGCTATGGGCGTCATGTACCCTAAAATTACTTATGAGAAGCTTTAATTCTTTAATGTTATCATATTTTTTGATGACCTATGGGAAGTTTGTGAAGGCATAATGACTTATCCTTATTGGAAATCCTAGCCACGACCTCTTATTATTAATTGCCAAAGTTGACGCCACTCTAACTCCCATTGTCTCATATACACTTTCTTGAATTACCTGTCGGTCGGGGACAAATTGAGGAATTAAGTGTGGTTGTGTTGAGCAACCAAATAATATGATGTATGTATAATTTTCTTCACAGTACGAGTTCCTGATTCGCCTAATAATAAAATTTGTTTCTTTTGATAATCATGGTGCTTGGAACTCAAAGAGTATCTGGTGAGTCTTGGTAAAAAATTGATCACAAAGTTCAAAAAGAAACTTAGGATATTGATATGTCCATAGTTATTTTCAATAGATATGAATATGAGGGAGCATCAAAGTCCAATTCAAATTCATTCATGGAAACTCATTCAGAGCACAAAGGGCATCAACCAAATATGCTTACATGTTAAAAGATGCTCTTTTATTTTCCACGACATCTTTCACCTTGGACAAAGTCTTCAGTACATTACTAGAGAGAATTTTAGACCGATTGAATATATGTCCCTTGGAGACTATCTTTGATTCCATGGGTAGCCATTCAATCTTAAAATGTGAAGCATTGAATTCTCCATAGGGTTGATTGACCATCATTATAAGGTGGAAAAAGGGTTCTCGTAGATATTGGGTAGGGTACTATTTATTGGTCCATTCCTTGAAGTCTTATGTGTCCCACCACGAGCTCATTATAATTTTTATGATCTTGGGATGAACAAATCTTCTATGTTAAGTTTGAATATGAGTATATTGACTACTATGTATTTAAATTGTTTTTGACTTTTAATATGATGGCATAAGAACCCATTCAAAAGTGTACCCATGTATATTCCTTCATGGTTTCTTTGTCTATGAACAAATGAAAAACACGTAGAAATCTACATCACCCGTGGTTGCAAATCTATGCTTATCGTTAATTGATTGTATTTGGAAAGATTATGTTAGAAAAATATTTTTTCTTTCTTGATATGAATAGAAACCACTTTGAATTACGCACTAATCTCTTTTTACTTTGAGAAATAAGAAAGGTTGTCGAGATAAAGATATTGCAATTTAATAACTAAATTTATAAATTAGATAAAAGGGAACCATAAAAAATTCACTTGGGGACCATAAAGAAATAAACCAACATATCCGCAATACATGCTTAATCCGCATGATCATGCACTCTTTGATTGTAGGTTAAACCATCCATATATAGCTGGATGGTTAAGGTCATATGATTATTGGTTGCGTGCATTTAAGGATGAAGGTCATGCGATTAGTGGCTGGGTGCATTCAAGGATGAGTTGAGTGTGGTGGACTCTGTTGGTTATAAAATTGGTCAGTCTTAACTTTCTCTTTATATTTCTTGAATTGATTGAACATTATGTGTTACAAATCAGATCCCTGCAATTTGTATGTCAACTTTTAATAGAATTAATGCATTTTGATTAATTCGACCACGTAACTTCGTACGAGTCACTGATGTGAACGCTTGCCTACTTTTACTCCTACATATTTTTAAGACTATAGTTTATTAATACTGTTGGGCAATACATGTCCACTCTTAAATTTAAAATTTAAACAATCAATTTAAATGTCTAGCTGTACCCAACCACATTGAGACTATAGCCTGAAAATAATAGTCGCCATTGAAAAGTGTAATGCACTGCGTTTTCATAAACGCGTGCATTGGGTGCTGACTCTTGGCTTCATCAGTTGCACATGCTCCTGAATTTTCAATGACTAATTACCTCATAATTTAATTTATCTAAGTGACTCTGAGGAGACAAAGAAACCAGAACCAAAAGGCCAAAAATTTAAAAAGTTGAAAATATATTAAGCTATAATAAGAGATAGAAATTAATTAATAATGATAATATTATAATAATAAAAAATAAAACAAATAATGTTTAGAAATAAATTTATAGGTTATAATAATAAAGATTATATTATTTTTATAGCTTATAATAATGAAGATTAACTAATAAAGATTATATTACTCTGATTAAAAATGATTTAGATAAGTTCAATAATTAAGTGGAGAAAATAATAATATGATTTAAATTAATAAACAAAATAAATAAAAGATATATAATGTATAAGTCAATATATTAAATATTAATATTGATAATATTTTATTTATTAGAGATTAGTAAATTTAATAAGCTTTTCTCAATAAATAATAAATTTAATATTTATTATTATTATTATTATTATTTTACAGAAATGGGTATGTTTATATTGCTTCAAAATTTGTGAGGCTTATGTTCAGTGGTTTTATATCTGAAGATCATAAGTCTAGGGGATTTTCGAAACATCAAAGTTCGCCTACTCTACTTCTTATATTCAGTCTAGCAATTTTTCATTGACTAGCATACCTTCCAATACAAACAAATCGTTGCAGCAAGAGACAAAAATACATGACAGGGAGAGAGGTCAGCTAAAGCAGAGGGTTCCATGAATCCCCCCATCGCAGAGGAGAAATCCTGCATGTAAAGAAACAACGATGTTGGCCTCAAGATCCGCTTCTGTATTATTTTTCCAAATGACATGAAAAAACTGAAGTCTGTCAAAAGACGCGATCAACTTATTAATACGATCGAATAGTCGTTGCAAGTGGAGATCTTTGGGGGCCGATTTTGTTACAATCAGGCCAATGAGGTTTTGTGAGTCTCCAATAATGCGAGCCTCATTGATTCCATGTTTTTGCAGCAGTTTCAAGCCTTGGAGAAGAGCCATGGCTTCCGCTTGATTGTTTGAGGTAATCCCCAAACCCCAGGCAAAGTGGGAAATGATTTGGTGTGAAGGGCAGCGGATAATTCCTCTGCCTCCGGCCTTCCCTAAATTCCCCTTTGTTGCGCCGTCAGAAAACATAGTGTGGATATTTGTGTTGCTTCTCCTTTTGTCGAAGTCCTCATCCTCCAACCTGATTTGCTATTCTTCTCTGCCTTTCTCCATATTTTGTCTCGTGGGGAGATTTAGCCCCAGTTGCTGACACCACTCCCTGCCTTGTTGGTTTAAGCTACAAGCTTGCTTCTGGTTCACTTTGGCCTGCATTATTTCTTTGAATAGGCTTTTTATATTCACACTGATTTGTTGTTGTTTAAGGGTCTTCTCTTGAAATATCTGATTGTTCCTTTCAAGCCAAATCTTCCAGCAAATGAGCTTTGGGATAATCATCCACCCCTCGAAAGGCAAGCCTCTCCCGGGGAAGGATTTAGGGAACAGGTCTCCCCAAAAGGACAACAAACATGTGATGTTGGATGGAAGGGTGGGGATGTTGTTCCAAATCAGCAAAGTTTCGTTCCATATGTCACAAGTGTCACGACACTCAAGAAAGATGTGAACAGTATTTTCCTCCTGTTGTTGACAAAGTGGGCACCGAGAGGGGCCATGGAAGCCACGATGCTACAAATTTTCAGTTGTGAGGATACTGCTTTGCCCCAACTTCCAGATGAAAATATCAATCTTCGGAATGCTTTTAACCTGCCAGATCCCTTTCCAAATCACAGGGTTGCGGGGGACAGTGGGAATGGCTTTAAGCAATATGTAGCCTTCTGCTGCGGAGTAACATCCCTTCGAGGAACCCCATCCCCTTCTGTTTTTTTTCATTACGTTTAGGGGGGCTTTCCCAGCCAATGCTTACATGAATTTAGCCCATGCTTGCTCCAGATGGGCAAGAATCTCTATTTTTTGCCATCCTGCCCAGTTGTTGTTATCCCAATCTGAAATGTCCCACATCGTGCATCGACCACCTGCTATCATCCACGTTTTTAGCTCTAGCAATTCAGAGTCCTCCCCAATAGCCTCTGCATCCATGATCATGTCCTCCCACAGTCTGATCAGTTTCCCATTGCCTGGAATCCAATACAGGTGTTCCCGCAACAATGGAAGAGCGCGTTTACACAGCTGATGAATTTGGGAGCCCAGATAATTAGACTGGAAATTCTCCAAGCTGCAAAGGTGCCTTCCCAAGCTATATTTTTTCCACAAGGCAACCTGCGCCCATCCTGGGTTCCTTGCTACCCGCCGCCATAAGATCTTGGCCACCAGAGCAATGTTGTGCTCCCTAAGATATTTTATGTGAAGGTGATCAGGTGATCAAGTCCTTAATGGAAAAATGCTCAAAACATTAGTTGCTCAGAAATGGTCCAAACCAGAACGACAGGAAGGAGCTCGAAAAAACGATCCTGTAGCCGTGAATGGCACTGAAAACCGATGCTTGTTTATATGCTGTGAATTATTGCTGCTTATTTCCAGAGTTTACTACCTTAAACAGTAAATTGAAATAAGTCCTCTTAACAGAAAAAGACTTATACAGTTATCAAAACATATTTGTTCCATTCCAAAACACATTTGCTCCATTGCAGAACACCTTAACATGCTTGAACACTCATAATATTGGTTAATGAATACTTTGCAATCAGAAAAAAAATACTTTCATTACCAGATCGCTTAGTGTTTACTTCTTATTTCTTTAGGCAGAGTCTCTTTGTGGGCCAGGTAGCCTATGGTTTCATCCTTTCTTTGAAAGGTGAAATAACCAGTAAAAGCCCCTACAGTATATCTCTGTATCAGAAATAATTTTGTTCACACATTTCAGATCAGATTGGTATCAGAGTTGTTTGCATATTTAGAATTATTGGAAATGGATACCTTGCACCCTTTATTCAAGTACAATCCATTTTCAGATCAGAAGGCCACCTTCCAGCAGCGGCATGGCGATTTTATTCCAAATTATTAGCGAAATTCTCTTTGCATTGTTCTTCCCTCCGTTCCTGAAAAAGGAGCGAATGGATTACTCTATTTTGCAAAGGATGCCCATCGGAGCCAACAAAACAAACATCTGAAAAATTGGAAGACTGTTAAGAACTGACTTAATAAGAATGGTCTTACTTACCAAATTGAGCCATGACATGCCCCAGGCTTGAATTTTCCCCAAAAAGGGTGCCATTCCCTCCCACTTGGGCATCCTTAGAAGATCGGCAACCCGAGATATTTAAAAGAACCCCATTTCGTGGAACCTTTGAAGCCCAAAATTTTGGTGATCGTGCTTAGCTCGAGGCCAGTGAGGTTCCAGCCATAGATAAAGCATTTTCCCGTGTTGAGTTCACTGCCAAGCTCAAGGCAGTAGCGATCTAGCTCTAGTTTGAAGCGGGAAGCCGAGACGGCGGAAGCACCCCCCAGGGGTATGGAGTCATCAGCAAAGAGAGCATGATTTATGTCTCTGACTCCCTTGGCGATCCTAAGGCCCATAAACTCTTGTTTGATTTCCCTTTTCTCCAACATAAAACTGAGGACAAAAGCTTGAATGGCAAAGAGAAGAGGGGATAAGGGGCATCCCTGCTTTATCCCGCAAATCGCCTTGAAGAAGTTTGCAGCACGGCCGTTGATGAGAGGAGAAATCCATGGTTCCGTAATGTAGGCCTTGACCCAGTTTATAAAGCGGCAGTCAAACCCAAATCACTGCATGACCCCAAAGAGAAATTTGTGCCTAACTCTGTCAAACGCACTAGCGAGGTCCAGTTTGATAGTTGTGCCTTTTTCTCATCTTTGGATGCTTGAATGGATTGCTTCTTGAACTAGAATAAAGTTATCAGTTATCTACCTACCTTTGACAAATCCCCCTTGATTGTCGGGGATGATTTCCAGAAGAAGGCCTTTCAGTCTGTTGGCCATGACTTTGGTGATGAGTTTGTAGCCAATGTTGCAGAGTGAGATTGGCCTGAATCTGTTGAAAGTACTTTCACCCTTATGTTTAGGTATAAGGGCCAAGAAGGCTGAGTTGGTGCTACCCCCAATCTTGTGGCTGGTCTGGGACTTTAAGATCATTTTTTAGAGATCCTTTTTGACAATGTTCCAACAAGTTTTAATGAATCGAGCAGTGACTCCATCTGGCCCAGGAGCCTTCTCTGGATCCATTTCATCCAAAGCTTGCTTGATTTCCTTGACCGTGACAGGAGTAGTCAGCATAGCGTTCATTTGGGCATTGACCTTTAGAGGCACCAACTCGAGCAGATTGGAGCTGAGACTTGCTTGCTTGTCCTCTATGTACAGATCTTTGAAGTGTTGATGGGCAGCATGTTTGATGTTGGTGGGACCAGAGAAGGTTTGATCTTATGAGGTTATCTCCACTATAGAGTTAAAGCTTCTTCTGGCCTGAGTGTGCTTGTGAAAGAAGGAGGTGTTCCTGTCCCCATATTTTAGCCACAGATTGTGAGATTTAAGCCTCCAATATTCCTCCTCCAGAATACAAGCCTTATGGAGATTAGCCTAGAGATCCTCTTCCAGGGTTAAGTTGTCTTTCGAGATGTCCATCTCTTCCATTTGTTTTTAGTGACTTTCCAAACAGGCCTAGGTTGTCTGCCTTGACTCAGTCGGAGAGGAGAGGGCTTTAGCCCAGATTTTGAGGGGACTCTCCATTCTCCTCAGCTTTTCTTCCCATACAGACAAGGGGGATCCACTGACTGGTTGTTTCCAGACTTCCTCAACACTATCCAAAAATTCGGATTGCTGCACCCAGAGGGCACTGAAACAGAAGGGAATAGGTCCCAGATTCATTTGCATCTTCAGCTCAAGTCTAATGGGCTTGTGATCAAAGACCGAAGAAGAAAGAATATCATAATTGACATCAATACCTAAAATCAAGAAGGAGCTTTAGATGAGAAAATGATCTAACCTTGCAGTAATGTGGCCTAGACTCGATCTTCTATTGGTCCAAGTATATTTTCCCTTGGGTGGCTTGATGTCCAACAGATCCGAGTCTTGGATGAGCTCTTCCACCCATTCCCTGGCTGGATCCCTTATAATGCTTCCCCCTCGCTTCTCCTCTTGACTTAAAGTGATGTTCATTTCTCTAGTGAGAATGACATTATCCACATGAATCTCATTTGCTAGCTCCCTAATGGATTCCCAGCAGAATTTTTTGCCTCCCAAGAAGACTGGAGCATAAATATTGAAGAGATTCACAGTTTCTTTGGTGTGAAGATGAAAAAGCTGAGCAAAAATCCAGTTTGAGTTAAGTTTAACTTGGATTTTCTCAAAGCATGTCTCGTCCCATAGCATTCCCAACCCTCCTAAGGTGCCTCTAGAGGACACTGCGACACCTCCCCCTTTTCCCCAAAATTGTTTTCTTTTATGGAGAAAGTCCATTTCCTCCATTTTGGTCTCCTGGATGAGAAGAATGTTAGGCCTTTCCAACCTTACTATGCTTTTCATTGCTTCTTCTTTTAGGTTGCTACCCATCCCTTTACAGTTCCAGGAGACGATCTTCGTTACTTCCTTTTTTGAGATGAGAGGGCTCCTTTAGAGCCCTGGCTTTGATTTCTGTGTGCTTTAGGGTTTTTTGCCAACATATTTTCTAGGGTCAGTTGGGTCCCCTGCAGCTTCTCCTTGTAGGTTTCTTGTTCTCTCTTTTCCCTGGAGGATTTCCGTCCCCTGGTAGATCTTCTGGCCGAAGTTTGGGAGTCCCCAATTTCTCCTTCTTCCTTCGACTCCTCTGAATCCTGATCTTCCCCCTCAGTGACAAAATATTTGTCTTTCGAGGTTCCTCTAGGATATTCGCCAATCTTCAATGGTGTTAGGGTTTCCTGCATTTGGAGGTCCTTTTGCATGTTCTGTGGATCGATTTCTTGAACTTCCTCTGTCTCTGAACTCAAGGCCGCAAAGCTATTCTCTTAGCCTTTCTGGGAGGGTTTGGCTTTAGGAATACTTCCCATGGGTGATTGACTTCCCTTTCCTTTCTCCGTTGGCCCTGGCTTAAGGCTCGTTCTAGGTTTCTTGGCTTGCTATCATCCTTCTTCTTTCTCCTTTTCTGGGACTGCATTTTTGGGACAATTCTTGGCGAAGTGGCCATACTCATGACATCCGCGGCATTTGAACAACAGTTGTTCGTAATCTAATTTCTGCAGATCGGACCAGTTTCCCACCATTAGCTTGATGGCTTCAGGCAGCCCAACTTCAAGGTCCACCTCTACACAGATTTTGGCGTAGTCATATTGGTCTTTGTTGTTAGCTCTATCTATGAATTTCTCAAGGGCATTGTCGATTTTCTGCAAGGATTCTGAGTTCCAGCAGTGCACCAGCAAGTTTGGGAGCCTAACCCAGACTGGAATGGCAGATGGGACATCCTCTGAGGGGTCGAAGTCTAGAGACCAGTGATTTAGGTACAACCCTTGAGGACCCATGAAATAGGGTCTGTTTCTAAAGATCAGGTCCTTATCCTCCTTTGTGTTGAATTCGAATAGAAAAAACCCCCGCCCTAGGAAGTATGAGGTAACGTTGTTTGCAATAAGGGGCTTCTAGTTTCGAGTGATGCAGGCCTCTGTAGTTTTTGGTGAGGGCCATAAGCCCGTGAATTGTCCGACCAACGCGTGGTCTGGAAGGGAAAGGGCCACTTTCATTGGAACCTCAGGTGGGAGAGCCACCGAGGGAATCTCATCCAGTGGCTTGACAAATTTGGAGGCGAGCTGCTTCTTCTTCTTAGGTTGGGAAGCGATCAGTAGCTTGAACGTCTCGACCTCAGCAGGAGGAGGAGGCGGAGGTGGAGGAGGGCCCTGAGATTCCGCCATTGGGCCGAGCCCTAGCCAAGGCGAGCACCCCATGCAGAGCCATAAACCATATGTGCAGTGAAGGGTAGAGCAAAGGCAGAGCACCCCATGCAGAGCCATAAACCATATGTGCAGTGAAGGGCAGAGCGAAGGCAGAGCGCGATGTCTTTAGCAATTTTATTATTATTATTATTATTATTATTATTATTTAATAAACAAATATTAATTAGTAAGTAAATATTAATTATTAATAAATAATAATTAATACTTATTATAAATTTCATAAATAATTAATAATAATAATAATAATAATTGCTTATTAATTATTTAATTAATAATAATAATTAAATAATAATTAATAATTAATTATAATTTAATATTATTATTATAAATGTTTATTTATTATTAATAAATAAATATTTATTATTATTATTAACAATAAATATATATTATTAATTATTGTAATAGTTTTTTTAATATTATTTTTATTATTATATATTTATTATTCACTTGTGTGGGGGTAGATACAAATGAAGCTTTATATCAATTTCATTTAATTAATTAAATGTGGTTTTGTTAATAAATAGATTTATAATAAGATATATGAACATTAAAAAATAATAATTGAATTAATATAATACTATATATATTATTTTTATTTTTTTAATATTATTAATATAAATATAAATTTAATCTATGTAAATGGTTATGTTATGTTAAAATATTGTAGAAATTTTTAAAAATTATAAGTTTAAATTATTTATAGTACATGATTTTTATAAAATATTAAATTTATTCATATGTTCAAGTCTAGCAATATCATATCCATTTGTTCAACTGGGGTGATGGGCAACAACGACTTGCGGGATAATAAGCATTTATACGTAGAATTTTAATTATTTTCAAAAAAACTTAGATCGTTCCATTTTCATAAAATAAAATAAAAATTCTTATCAGGAAACCTCTCTCATAAAAAATGGTTGTTCAAGAAACGATATGCAACAATACAACGTCACAGATAATATTCAAAGGTGAACTGCAGTTTATGGTAACCGAATTCGTCTAAGTGGACCAGACGACTTTCAATACCCGGACCGCAGTGATCATGAGATTGTTCAAATTGGAGTTTTTTTTAAAGGCCAAACGGCAGTCAAACTGCCATCACTGTCGAACTGTTCAAATTGAATTGACAGCATTTAACGAAGATAATGAAATGGGTATATGCCGGATTGGCTCGTTCAAGTTGAACACAGGATAACAAACAAAGGCCGGACCGCACTGATGAACACGTTATAATGGGCATCATAGTATTGTTTGGCAGCAAGGCCGCTCAGTGATTTTAGAATGGGGAGCGAAAAGGCCATGAGATCATAACAACTCCTACATATTAGGTCTTATTTTCTTATCCTCTTCTTTGTCATGTTGCTGCTGCTTCAGATAGAGCCCGGCGATGCAGAAAACACCGCTTCGGACAGGATAGAGTTGGGTAACTCTCTCACTGGTAATCAGACCAGGATTTCTAAGAGCCAGCTCTTCAAATTGGTATTTTTCCATCTCAACCACGACAACGTGAAAATCTGGTATGTGGGTATTTGGTATGCCCAGACTGCAGAGCAGACAATCGTTTGGGTAGCGAACATGGAGCAGCCGCTGGAGAACGCGTCTAGCGTTTTTAATCTCACAGAGGATGGGCATCTCCTTCTGTCCTATGGGGGACGCACCCTTTGGTCCACTCAGGGAAACGGGAAGAAACCTTCTTCAGCTATAATCATGGATGCTGGTAACTTGGTCGTTTTGAGTGCAACCAATAACTCTGAAATCATTTGGCAGAGCTTCGACCATCTGCAAAATACATGGATGCCAAACATGAAAATTAGCAACAGGCAGAGGCTGTCGTCCTGGAGGAGCCCTTGGGATCCGCGTCCTAGGTTGTACAGTCTTCAGATGAATCCAAGCGGAACTATCCAGTTCGTGCTGATGTGGAAGAATGAGACCACATATTGGGACGACGGTGTTTGGAACGGCAAAGATTTCAGCAAAGAGCCCGAGTCGCCTGTAGATGGGTGGATCGGTTTTAGCTATTTCAGTAATGGTTCGTACAAGGAATTTAATGTAAATATACCACAGGGATTTCTTGTAGTTATGGATAAGTCAGGACAAATTCGGATATACAAGATGCTGGAAAATAAAGAATGGAGCCTGGTCTGGCAACAGCCCTCCACTCAGTGCCAGGTTTATGCAGTATGCGGGCCTTATGGATTCTGCAACAATAACAATTTACAGTCCTGTAACTGTGTGTCGGGGTTTGTCCCAAGAGACAGCGGAGAATGGGATTCTCAACAGTGGTCCAGCGACTGTGTGAGGAAGACCTCGTTACGATGCAGTACTGATGCGGCGAACGAGACCACCACAGATGGGTTTGTAGAATTAAGTGGCACATCTATGCCCCCTCACGGGGTTGTTGTATACAAATTAGGGCCAAAGCAGTGCCAGGCAGGCAGCGTGTCTCAGCAATTGCTCGTGCACCGCATATGCTTATCATGCTAACGGCACTTCCCAGAGTTGTGTAATGTGGTTCGGTGAATTGCTAAATCTCTACGATACCTCCAACGGGATCTCTCTGTTTCTGCGGTTAGATGCTGCTGATGTGCCTCGTACCTCTAATTCCATCAAGAAGACGACTGTAGCAGGCGTCGTGGGCGGCGTCATGGGCGGGCTGGTTGCTATCTTGGCCGTTTTATTGTTGTTTCTCTGGTGTTGTAGCAAGCACCCCATCTTGTCTGCAACAGGTTGCGTACCAGTTGGGCTTACTGTATTCACATACAAAGAGCTGCAGAGTGCAACGAAGAATTTTTCTGAGCGTCTGGGAGGCGGGGGCTTCGGGTCCGTCTTCAAAGGGACTTTAGCAGATGGCTCTCTAGTGGCAGTTAAGAAGTTGGAGGGTGTAAACCAAGGAGAGAAGCAATTTAGCATGGAGGTGAGTACCATCGGAGTCACGCAGCATGTGAATTTGATTAGACTACGGGGATTTTGTGCAGAGCGATCTCTAAGAATGTTGGTGTACGAATACATGCCTAACGGCTCCCTCACCTCTTTACTATTCAAGAAATCCCCAAGAGATGATGAGCAGCACAAATTGTTGGATTGGAAAACACGCTTCGGCATCGCAGTGGGAACTGCCCGCGGAATTGCTTACCTGCACGAGAAGTGCAGAGACTGCATTATTCATTGTGATATCAAGCCCGAAAACATCCTCTTGGACTCCAATTTCTGCCCCAAGGTAGCCGATTTCGGGATGGCAAAGCTCCTGGGCAGAGAGTATGGTTCGATTTTTTTTTTAGTGCATATTCACATTTCTAAATTCGGTATTTATCTTGATATTATATTAATTCAGCCATATAAAATATATTGTATTGAATTATATATATATATATATATATATTTTTTTTTTTTTTTTTTTTTTTATGAACTTTTTTTTTCTTTATTGCGAGTTTTATTCACAGATTCACCTACAATTTCATACATAGTTCCAACAATAATAAACAAATTTATTAATAAAAACCCTTCTTAAAATAAAATTTAAATAACAGTGCAAAAGAGTTGGGCGGGGCCACGCACTTTGATTTAATCGTTGGCAAACGCTATTAAGATCCTTCTTGCTTCTTTCATAATTTTATGAGATGACAATCTGTAAAACAACCCTATAAAGTACATCCATATTGCAGCATCATGCCGTCTTGACCTGTGTGCGATTTTAATCAATGATGTTAGGGAATATTTTTTTATAAGAAATCATAAATTCAAATGATAAAAAAAGTGTATATATATCTTTCTCATAATAATATTAATATTTAGAAAATTCATCTCTTGCATCCATATATAATAACCAAAACATATATGCTAAAAACTTAGATATAAAAATTAATCTGTGAAATATATAAGTTTTTATATAAAATGTCATGGATTTTGAATATTAAAATCCAAAAGAAATATATACTAATTTGGTGTCTTTTTTGGTTGTGATCTTAAAACTAGATTATTATTATTAAAAATTTGAAATATTAATTTATGGGTCAGTTGTTTCACAAACAACGGTATTTCATACACCAATTTGGTGTGACTTGGTTGTGACCTTAAAATTGAATTATTATTATTATTATTAAATTGAAATATTAATTTATTCTTATTAAAATATTTAAGATATTTTAATATGGTTGATTATGATTCATTATCTTTCATTATGTTTTATTATGGTTATGTTTGATGATGGTTGAAAATTGTTTGGCCATGGTTAATTGCAACTCACTATATTTTATTATGATTGACTTTAACTCACCATAGTATATGATGGTTGAATTTGGTTAAACATATTGATTATGGATTATAATAATTTGATAATTATGTTAATATGAGAGTCTATTATAGAATAGAGCTTCCATAATTTTAATTTAATTATCAATAATTCTTAGGTGGATGGTAAGGATTTAACCTCCACTAAATATTCTAGAATATCCTTACTAATAGTCACAAATCAAAAGTTGAGATTTAACTTCAAACTAACTATTTTCTTTCTACCCTTTTAATTAAATTGATTAATTAATTTTGTTTTCCATATGAAATGAGTTATGTTTATATGGACATGTGGTATTGATAAGCTATGACTATGGTTTACCTATTTACTCCCATCTAGATTCGAAACAAAGCACAATTATTCTTGACATAGTAAGCAATGGAGTTGTCTTTAGTGTGAATTTTTGGAGTTTCACCTGCCGGTGAAAAAATTTGAGGTAAAATCTTGATTTAAGTTATTTAAACTGGTTTTTTTATTGTATATATGTATTCAAAACCCTAAGAAACCTCTATAGCACTTAGATTGTGCAAGGTTACCCATCAAACATCTGTTTTCAATAAATCCCTACCATATTTTAAAGAAATTAGACATAAGAAAACCACCATAAAAGCCTTCAAAAAGTCGCACTAAAGACTACTCTGTAAGCAATGGTTAACTATGTTTAACTATGGTGTATCATGGTTTTCCATGATTCATTATAGTTTGCCTTATTGTAAGCAATGGTCAACTATGTTTGACTATCATTTATCATTCCAAAAAACATATAGAACTAATACCTATAAATGTAAACCAATACCTATAAATATAAATATGTAATTAATGAATATTATATAAACTATTAAAGACAATGCAAATGTAAAAGTAAATGAGAAGAGAAAAATAAGGGAAAACATGAATTTAATCAAATAGAAAATGAAAACAAGAAATGAAAGATCAAGGTGTGGCAAATGAAAGGTTCTTCTTGTTAGCCTTTCCATTACCCTAAGTCTCTTTATTTATTCTTGTGTTTTTACTCTCAAAATGTATTTTGCTAGGAGGAGAGAATGCAAAGGATTTATATGTTTTTTTGAATGGAAATAGAGTCATTAATTACATTTAAATAGATATTTGCAAAATGAAAACTGAGCAATCAGTTGGCACTAGTACTACTGCTATATATATGTTGTACATGTTGCACCTATGATGTTATGGGCATGTGGTGTTGTGTATTTATGTTGATGTGTGTATATTTCATATGTAGTGCTAGGTATAGATGTGATCTGAATTTTGATGTGCTGGCTTCCTCATCAATATAAAAGAAAGGTGTGCTTAAGGATTGTTTCAATAGCAAGTTTATGAGAGGGTTTATGTGTTAAATTTGTGTGTCTTTTATGACCAATTCATGAAGTAAATTAGCTTTAAAAATACATAAACAACAAGTAAATTGCAGACAATACAATACACAACAAGCACATTACACATTAGTGATGAAGGAGTTCACCCCTCCTAGGATACATCCCCTTGGGCCAGCTTCAATGGCTTGGCCCTCTTTTATTAACTGATAAAAAATATGAATATAGCCATTTCTTGAGCTTTAATGGCTCTCACACCTGCTCCAATGGCTCTGGGACACCCCAAATACCCCTATTTTTGTTTTGACTGAGTCGAATTCTGACTCTCTGGGCAAAAGTTATGCCTCTTTCATTAACCTTGGCTTGGGCCTCTCTAGGAGAGAAAAATGGAAAAAGTGTTGTTTACAATCCTCTACAGCTCCTGGAACCTGCTCCAACATGCTTAGAGCATCCAAATTTGCTAGGATAGACTCTTTCTGAGCCCAATTTGGTCGAAATTTGCTCAAGTTATGGCTTCTTCAATTTTTCCTAGGAAAACTCCTCTAAATCTAGAGCAACTTCAGTTAGCTCCACCAAATATGGAGTTCCCGCTGAAATTGGCAGACTCTGCCAACTTAAATCGCATTTAAAATTTGGATAAGTGCCAATTAATTAAGGGTTAAGCGCAGTTAATGGAGGTCAAGCACGCTAATGGCATGGTTATATTGGAGCTCCAACCATGGTTATATGCCACGATTGTATGTGATGGGTCTGGCCCTACTTTCCTCTGCCATTGCAATTGTGTTACAACAAATATAAAACGTTTGCATATATATGTAAGAACGAACACGTAACATAAATGGTAGAGATTGGCATTGGTGGAGGGGAGGTCACGGGGTCGAACCCTAACGCCTCCATAAAAATTTTGGCCAACAAATTTATAATGAAATTCGACCTTGGGGGGCACGTGGCAGCCTCCGGTTTTGCCATGTGTCGTGACCTCATTGGTCTGACCCCAAACCAACCAAAAACTAACATGTAGCCTAGAAATTTGGTCCAAGCACAAGGTGACAAGTATCAGCACACCATTTTGACCAAAAATTGACCCCTTTGACCCTATTTGACTTTTTTTTTTAAATTCACGTGTTTGGCAAAGCAGACAGCAGGCTCTAACTTTTTCATACGGATTCAGTTTTTGATGAAAATAAGTGCGTCAAAATTAGGAAGACGAGACCTATCCATTCATTGAGGTTTCGAGTGATTCTGGGCACTTTCATTTTTTAGCAAATTTTTGCCCCCAATTCAATTTTTGATCATTCCTTCCCACTGAAAGGCTTTTGGACACACAAAAGTTGGTTATCATTCCTTCCCAACCAAAAACTAACATGTAGCCTAGAAATTTGGTCCAACCATAAGGTGACAAGTGTCAACACACCATTGGCCACAGGAAAACCAAATTTTGACAAAAAATTGACCCCTTTGACCCTGTTTGACTTTTTTTTTTAAATTCGCGTGTTTGCCAAAGCGGACATCAGGCTCTAACTTTTTCATACGGAGTTATTTTTTGATGAAAATAAGTGCGTCGGAATCAGGAAGATGAGACCTATCCGTTCATTCAAGTTTCGAGTGATTCCGAGCACTTTCATTTTTTAGCAAATTTTTGCCCCCAATTTAGTTTTTGATCATTCCTTCCCACTAAAAGGCTTTTGGACACACAAAAGTTGGTTATCTGATGAGACTTTAATACCCTTCTCTTTTCTAAGTTCTATCAACTTGATTCTACTTGAAAAATTCTCCATGTCAACCGCTTTGGTTCATTGACATGCTTTGCCTTGCAAATGGCTTGGCACTTCAACCAATGTCCTTCTTTCGTTGTTGAACCTTGCTCGATGCTTGCTGACTACTAAAAAACATCTCGTTGTAACAAAGCGATCTCTCTGTGCTTGGAAAGCTTGACTAATGGCCTTCCCACTGAGAATATTTGATCTGAAAATGGAAGTATTTGTTTATGCAAAGTATCCATTTCCATTTAATTAAATGTGTGCAAAATTCTCCTTGTCTTTCAAGTTAAACAAAATGTTTTTGTTAACTGTTTCTGAGTTTTATGTGTGAGGGAATGTTAATTAATTTTACTGTTTAACATGTCATAATAGCAAAATACAATAGATAAACTTCAGCATAACATGACACAGAGATTTGGTGAGCAGTTCACCCCTCCTGGGCTACATCTGTTGGATCAAGCCTCCCCAAATGAGCTTATCCTCTTGTATTAAAATGCTTCAATATGAAATACAAGTTTAAAAGTGCCTCAATAGGAAAATCTAAATGTAAATACAGATTCATAAGACATGAAAATGCTAAAAATGCCTTTCCATATTCACTAAACAGTGAAAAATTACCAAATACAGTGCCTTCTTCAACAAGGTCCTGATGGCTCTTTGAACTCCTCTGAAGCTTTTTGGGCTGTAGAAGTCCTCAAACAGTTCTGAAACCTCTCCCATTAGGTTCAGAAGGTAGAAAATAGTCGAAAATAGTTTTTGGTTCACCTCAAACAATGAGGTACAACTCCATATAACTCCATTTCCCCAATGGCCCTGATGGCTTTCCAAGCTTCCCTGAAGCTAAAATGGCTGTAGAACACCTCTATTGCCTCTGGAACTTGTCCTAAACACTACAGAATGCTCAGAATAGTCGAAATTGACTAAAATTTCCTCCAAAAAAGTTAAATAATGGAGAAGTTATGATGAAAACAAGATTTCTACCCAATGTCAAGTGAAAACCCCACTAAATGTGGGAGAACTGTAGTTAGGTCGACTAAAATGGCCATCTTGCCAACTTTGGTGCGCTCCTCCAAATCCGCCAGTCAAATAGCTTTTAGCATTTAATGTCGAGTGGGGTGGTCACATGACCCCCCGCCGAAACTGTAGGAATAAATGTTGATCTTAACAGTTTTAAAAATGTGTCATAAAATGTGGAAGCGCTGGCCACATGGGGCTCGAACCCGCCGTTGTCATAACCTCCAGACGGTTGGCTCCTGGTCCCGGGAGCTGGGACATATGGTATGGGGGCTGGCCCCCTTTGCCGCCAACCAAAACCTTTGTAAACTTTAAATAATAAATGTCGACCATAGATGTTAAGAAACACTCGATAGCGTAGACGGTCAGGCCTTTGCACTTGCAGGTGGGCGACCCGTGGTCGAATCCTGCCGACTGTAATAAAATTTTGTAACGCCAAAATTTCTGCGTCCTGGGGCCACGTGGTGGCCTCTGGGTGCAGCCTCTGGGCTTGCCACGTGGCACCGTTTGATTGGTCCGTTTCAAAAAAGTCAAACCACCATCCAATCCTAAGTTACCACTTATCAAAAAATGATTGGCTCGAATGGAATACTCCAGGGAATATTCTGAGGAATATTCCAGGGAATATTTTGAGGAATATTCCAGAAATATTCCTTTTTTAAATTTTTCAAAATTTGAAAGTCAAACCCGATCAACTCAATTTTTGGAGTTTACTGAAAAACTTGAAACTTGCATAAATTTCACATACAATGTCGAATTTGAGTGTTGTTCACGGTGCCAAGATTTTATCGATGAGGCCTATCCATTCATTTAGGTTGCAAGTGATTTTGAACACTTTCAATTTTGAGATTTTTCTATAGCTCGGATTTGAGCTCCTGATCACACCTCCCAAATGAGAAGCTTTTGGACCCCAAAATCTCACTAAAATGCTGAAACTAAACTATACAGAAAATGAGAGAATAACAACATCCTCTTCTCTTTAGCCTCCAAACTTTTGCTTTGCATGGAAAATGAAATTGAACTCAAACTAGAAAGAAATTCACTCTTCCCTTCACTGATGCTTATCCTCCTATCAAGAGTTGCTTTTCTTGCACTCACTCAGCAAATTACTGGCAAGAAAATTGTAGAAAGAATCTAAACATCAAGTCCTAAATGGACTACAAGCTTATTGCAAAATCCTATCATAAGAATGCACATCAAACTTGAAATGAAAATTTCATGCAAAATTTGAAATGAAGATCACCTCTTTGCTCCTTCAAAGCCTTGATTGTCAGCTTCCTGTAACATCAAATATATGGTAATATTCTTTGCACAATGGTGTATCCATCTATCGATCCAATTGACAACACCTTTGACTCAAGCATAGGTCATGCAACACACAACATCAACAACAAGTTGACATGAAATGTGCTATACAATTGACACAACCATCAATGTAAAAAGTGTGCCCACAATTGACACAAGTCGACAAACAAGTGTGACACAATTGACACAAGTCGATAAACAACAAGATACATCTTGACAAACACATGTGCATGTATCATGTACAATGAACTATTTACAGTTCGCTAATTACACATACAACCTCTGTGTACATGTGCAACTTCAACTCTTCTTTTCAAATACCAACAAGTACATCATCCCAAAAAACATGTGGGTGACTAAGAGCTGAACTAAAAGACATTGCTACAATATAAGTGAGTATCATACTCATCTTTTACACCTCCATGGAGAAATTTTGCAACAACAAAGAAATTCCTTCAAATGAACTGCTTTTACATGCAATCTTGCATCAAACTTTTCAAAAGAAATACATGCATACAAATCTGAAATTTGCATGTACAAAATGAGTATGACTTACTACATTAAGAAGTTAATCCGCTTCCTACCAAGCCACCTCCATGGCGTCTTTTGCAGCTGCAATACTTCTTCATGTGAATTCCATATTCACATCAATAATGGAATCCATAGTTCCACTTGCGCCAATCTTTTTGTCCTCTAGCTACATGTGCTTTGGACAGCTTGTTGGATGCAAGGTCCAACAATGAGAGACATCGTGTCCCTTCTTTTGACAAAATGTGCAACTCTTAAGCACTTTCTGAGAAATTTTTCTTTGCCTCTTCTGCTTCCTGTGTGCTTTCTTCTTCAACCAGCATCTTGAAGCAACATGGTTAAATCCACCACAAAATGTGCAACAAAAATTTATTTCATTTGAACAAGCAAAATTATCATTCTTTGCTGAAACATAATCAAATTGATCATGTGAATAATTATACCTCTTTTGTTGTTTATAATGTCCATCATTTTTGTTTTCGAAAGACGATGAACTAGTAGAGGAGACAACTTTCTTTTTCAAACTTTCATCATTGTTCTTGTCTTGAAAACTGTTTACATTTGCATTCTCGCCATAAGCAATATGTTTACCCTCTACTTGCCGCAATGATGGCTTAAAACAATGGCAATCATCCTTAAAACAATTTTGACATATATGCATTTTAGAACTTGGAATAAATGTTCTCTTAAAATTTGCATCACATGCATTCAAGGATTTGGATTCTTCACCATTAAACTGCCCATATCCAAGACCAACATTCTTGGGTCGCTCCTTAACCGAAATAGGGTCAACCATGCCTTGTGCATGCTTGCCCAAAAATTTTGCTTCATGATAGCCCATCTTAAACATTAATTTGGACCCTATACCCTTGTATGTTTTTCAAAAGAACCAGCACACTTTTAAATTGAGGAAATTGAAGACAAGTTGGAATGGTTTACCTCATCCTCACGCTTGTTCTTGGACAAAGCTTCTTGAGCTTGAAGGATTTGTTTCTCCATGTCATGCAATCTTTGGAGAATTGCTTCCTTCTCTTCCTTCATGGCCAACAATTGTGCATGAAGCTTAACACTTTCTCTTTGATCCTTAATCAAAATCTACACCATGTCCTTCACTTTAATAAACTCATTCTTCATTTCATCATTGAAGAATCTCGTGAAGGAGGAAACTTCACTTGTGGAAGAATTTGACATTATGTAAATGGTCAAATTAACAAAAGGAACTTCAAATAAAAGTTCTCAAAGCTTTCAAACAAATGACAAGCTTTTAACCAAATGGCTGTAAAGACCCCTTCTTATTAAAGCAGCCATAAAACACAAACTCCAATAGTTTTTGTAGCAAAAACTAATAAAATGGGTTTGTTTTTCAAGGGTAATCTTGAGGTAATTTGGGGTAATGAAAATAGTCTTCAACTCTTTCCAAGACTTAGCTATCAACAACTATCTTTTCAACTCAAGAAAACTCATACAATCAACCATTTTGCAACCAATAAAACAACTAATCTCTTACACTGTTTTAACACCTTTTTCACAAAAACAAATGCTCAACCTAAGCTCAACCTATGCTCTGATACCATCTGATCTGAAAATGGAAGTATTTTTTTATGAAAAGTATCCATTTCCATTTAATTAAATGTGTGCAAAATTCTCCTTGTATTTCAAGTTAAACAAAGTGTTTTTGGTAACTGTTTCTGAGTTTTATGTGTGAGGGAATGTTAATTAATTTCATTGTTTAACATGTCACCATAGAAAAACACAGCAGATAAACTTCAACATAACATGACACAGAGATTTGGTGAGTAGTTCACCCCTCCTGGGCTACATCTGCTGGATCAAGCCTCCCCAAAAGAGCTTGTCCTCTTGTATTAAAATGCTTCAATATGCAATACAAGTTTAAAAGTGCCTCAATATTCAAATCTGAATGTAAAAATAGATTTATAAGACATGAAAATGCTAAAAATTCCTTTCCATATTCACTAAACAGTGAAAAATTACCAAATATAGTGCCTTCTTCAACAAGGTCCTGATGGCTCTTTGAACTCCTCTGAAGATTTTCGGTCTGTATAAGTCCTCAAACAGTTTGGAAACCTCTCCCATTAGGTTCAGAAGGTAGAAAATAGTCGAAAATAGTTTTTGGTTCACCTCAAACAGTGAGGTACAACTCCATATAACTCCATTTCCCTAATGGCCCTGATGTCTCTCCAAGCTTCCCTAAAGCTAAAATAGCTGTAGAACACCTCTACTACCTCTGGAACCTATCCCAAACACTCCATAAAGCTCAGAATAGTCGAAATTGTCTAAAATTTCCTCCAAAAAGGTTCAATAATGGAGAAGTTATGATGAAAACAAGATTTCTACCCAATGTCAAGTGAAAACCCCACTAAATGTGGGAGAACTACAGTTAGACCGACCAAAATGGCCATCCCGCCAACTTTGGTGCGCTCCTCCAAATTCGTCGGTAAAATAACTGTTAGCATTTAATGTCGAGCGGGGTGGTCACATGACCCCCCGCCGAAACCGTAGGAATAAATGTTAATCTTAATGGTTTTAAAACCGTGTCATAAAATGTGGAAGCGCTGGCCACATGGGGCTCGAACCTACCGCCGTCATAACCGCTAGACGGTTGGCTCCTAGTCCTGGGAGCTGGGACATATGGTATGGGGGCTGGCCCCCTTTGCTGCCAACAAAAACCTTTGTAAACTTTAAATAGTAAATGTCGACCATAGATGTTAAGAAACACTCGACAACATAAACGGTCGGGCCTTTGCGCTTGCATGTGGGCAACCCATGGTCGAATCCTGCTGACTGTAATAAAATTTTGAACACCAAATTTTCCGTGCCCTGGGGCCACGTGGCGGCCTTCGGGCTTGCCACGTGGCAGCCTCTGATTGGTCTGTTTCAAAAAAGTCAAACCACCATCCAATCCTAAGTTGCCACCTGTCACAAAATGATTGGCTCGAATGGAATATTCTAGGGAATATTTTGAGGAATATTCTAAGAATATTCCTTGGAATATTACTTTTTTTAATTTTTCAAAATTCGATAGTCAAACCTGGTCAACTCAGTTTTTGGAGTTTACTGAAAATTTCAAAATTGCATAATTTTCACATACGATGTCAGATTTGAGTGCCGTTCACGACGCCAGGATCGTATCGACGAGGCTTATCCAGTCGTTTAGGTTGCAAGTGATTTTGAACACTTTCAATTTTGAGCTTTTTCCATAGCTCAGATTTGAGCTCCTGATCAATCCTGTTCCTCCTTTGCATAAAAATGCATTTGAAGCAAGCTTCTCCTTGGAAACCAATTTTCCAAGTTAAGCTCATGCAAGTGAACTACAACATATAATTCAAATCACTATAAATGAAATGATTATTCTTTTACCTCCATGGTACCAAATTCCACATCTGGAAGAATTTATTCGCCATGTCTTTCGCTTCATGGCGTCAACACATGAAATGGTCTACAATGGCTATTGTTTTCGTCGCAAATTTGTTTGCCATATTGTCCACTTTCAGCTTTTTTATTCCATCATCCTCCAGTTTGACATGATGCTCATGCCATGGATTTTAGAATGAAGGTTAATCATGAGCCTCTCGCTCAAGAGTGGACCTTCCAAAATCCTAAGACACATTGTCACAAGCAAAACCATTAACTTGAAAAACACATCATGCAAGAAACACAACTTGATGACCTCTTCCTTTTTCTCCTTCAAAGAAACAAATGTCACATCCTGTGAACATCCCCATGCATTCTTATATCTTCGTGTACAAACCCATCGACCAAACATAAGTCGAAAAAACATGCGTCTTCAAACCATTGACTCTTAAGTAAAAAAAAAGCATGTACAACACTTAACGATAGTTAATAAATAAAGTGGTTAACCTGTGTTATGCAAGGGATCACTAGTAGTTAGGGTTTTGGATGTCATTTAGTTATAAATAGTCTTAGATATAAGAGAAGAATTGTATTGTCTTATTGTAATTGAAATCTACTATGTTGGAGGTTGCCCCCTCAAAGATGCAAGTGAACATTGTATCATGATTGTGAATAATAAAATATCTTCGCAGCTTGTCTCATTTCATGTGATATCTCTATGTTTTGGGCTATATTATTTCATATTTCTGGTATTCTAGCTTTCTCGTAGGTCAAGTTCATAACACTAATACATATGCTTCTTCTTCGGTTTCTATAGTTTGTCTCCTTTTGGGTACACTTTGAATAAATGCCTTTCTAAATTTACTATAATAATAGTCACCTAAGTTGAAGACTTCATCATCAAATCCCTATGGAGATCCAAAGGGGGTACAATACCTATTTTTTGGTGATCGAAGGGATAAAGGAGATCAAAAGTTGTGTCGTGATAGGACCTTGTACCACAATAACTACTAGAACCTATATTTCTAGGACTTCTAACTATTGGGGAGGCATTAAAGAATGAATTTCCTCTTTTCTTTCATCTATATTTTTACCCAACACATATGCCTCTTCCTTTAGTTCATTGTCGTCAATAGTAATTTTCTCAATGATTGAGGTTTCGAATTAGGTTAAATTTTGTTACAAGAGTCTCGTATAAGCCTTGATCCTTTTATTTTACATGGCCTCATCCATAAGCCTCCTTTCTTCATCTTTTACTCCCTATAGCACCCCTATTTAAGAGCGATGTTTCTCCTTTTGTCTCTCCTTTTTGTTTTGCTTCTATAAGTTGGAGGTTTGTTAAGTGTTCTATTTTCCTAATTTGCATTCTCGTCTCTGCTTCCTCATATGTGAATACATCTTGAAATACCAAGTTAATGAGATTAAATCCATGCTCATATGTTAGGTAATCCTTACAAACACAAAATGTTCCTTCACCATGCTATGGGCGTCATGTACCCTAAGAGTACTTATGAGAAGCTTTAATTATTTAATGTTATCTTCTTTTTTGATGACCTATGGGAAATTTCTGAAGACATAATGACTTATCCTTATTGGAAATCCTAGCCACGACATCTTATTATTAATTGCCAAAGTTGACGCCACTCCAACTCCCACTGTCTCATATACACTTTCTTGAATTACCTGTCGGTCGGGGACAAATTGAGGAATTAAGTGTGGTTGTGTTGAGCAACCAAATAATATGATGTATGTATAATGTTCTTCATAGTACGAGTTTGATTCCCTAACAATAAAACTTGACTCTTTCGATAATCATGGTGCTTGGAACTCAAAGAGTATACGGTGAGTCTTGGTAAAGTGATCTGAGGTTAAAAAAAGAACTTAAGATATTGATATGTCCATATTTATTTTCAATACCTATGAATATAGAGGAGCATCATAAGTCAATTCAAATTCATTCCTGAAACTCATTCGAGCACATAACATCCATCACTTGAATTCCAGCACTAGTCTTTGCAACACAGAAATAAGAAAGGTTGTGAGAGAAGAATATTTGCTACTTTTAATAACTTAATTTATAAATTAGATAAAAGGGAATATAAAAAAAAATTCACTCTTGGGACCATAAAGAAATAAACCAACACATATACGCAATACATGCGTAATCCGCATGATCATGGTCCTCTTTTATTGCGCCGAGAGGCGCATCTACATCCCAGTATGACCCCGATGTCAGGTGGGTCACGTCTTCAATGTCGGCTGAAATTTTAAATTAAAAAAAAAATAAAAAAAAAGCGTCATCTTAACAAATAAGTTTTAATAATCATATAAATAAACAAAAAAAATTAAAACAACTCAGATCTGATCGAACATAGAGGTGAGTCGTATTTGGTTCTGTGGCGCGGTTCGATGGAAGCTCCCGAGCTCGAGTTCTCTCAGGTAATGTCAAAATACTTAAACAAGTCAAAATCCCTTTCTATGGTCCTGTTTTTAGTTGTAGATAAATTAAACCATTTAATTTCTGGATTTTAAACGTGTAATATTCAGAAGCTTGCCCGAATATTGTGAGCAAGCGATTTCAAATAAAATGTAGACTGCATGAGACACCAGTTTCTATTGCTCTCCATGCTGGCGCATACACCTTGGGAAAAAGACCTAAGCCACACATTCGTAGACAATTATTTGGAATCTTAAACTCATGAAAAATTTAACAGTTTCCTCTCTTTGAACCTGGGAGCTCTTTTAAAAAAACATTTCTTGAACCATATTCTTTACTCACGTGCAATGAATTTATCTGAAACTATCATTTCATCCACTATCAATAAATCCTTGAATTTTGTCTAGAAATAGCCTGGGCAGCAGCGCGGTGCAGAGAAGAGTGTTTGGTATGAAGCTTTAATCGACTGACAGAGGTGGCCAGAAAATTTTTGTTTGCTTCGTGATTTATTCCAGGAGATTGACTCTCCATACGTAAATAGAAGACACAACAATGCAGATAAAATGCATTAGCAGGTATACAAGGAGAAACGCCATTACCAGAGGTTTATGATATTTCCAGTTTTACTTGCCCTTTTCCAAGTGATTAGGATTACCATTTTACGAGCCTTTTCCAAGTGATTAGGATTACCATTTTACCGTTTTAGGATTCAATTTTTTCTTTTAAAAATGGTTGAATGCAAATTTATATATTATTGAATTATTTCAGAAAAATAATTCAATATATATAATTAATATATATTGCGTGAGACACCGGTTTAGGATTGGCCTTGAAGTTTGATTGGTGGGTTTAGATTCTCTGAAATTATTTAGATGTAAGCTTTCAGTTTCTCTTCTGCTTAATATTAATTTATTTCTAACTTTTTTATGGTTTACTTTTCAATTTTTTCTTTTAAAAATGGTTGAATGCAAATTTATTCTAAAATAATTCAATATATATTCTGCCTCTTTGCGAATCACCACAAACCATCATTGTTTTAATTGTAAATTTACAATATTGCAGGTGTACTGCAATTGCCTTATAGATATAGAAAGAGTATTAAATATTGTAAATTGTGTTTAGGGTTTTATAAATATTGCTGTACACATGTAATATTATATTATATTATAAATATTGTTATACATGTGCAATATTGTAAATTGTGTTTGATGATATTTGGACATCAAATCTCATCAAACACAATTTACAATATTGCACGTGTACAACAATTTCCTTATAGACATAGAAAGAGTATTAAATATTTTGTAGTTAGATATTTGATATTTTGTAGTTAGGTATATATATATATATATATATATATATATATATATATATATATATATATATATATATATATATATATATATGTATATATATATATATATATCTATATATATATATATATATATATATATATATATATATATATATGGTTAATTGATGTGTTTGGTTTTTTTTTGTACAAGAATATAATATCATGGGTACTAGTAATGGGGAAACTAATAATAACAATATTGAAGAAATGAGAAGTGTAAACAGAGAAAGAGTTAAAATACAAGGATCAAATATTATGAAACAAATAATTGAAATCAAAAGAGAGAAGAAGAGGGTAGAAAAAAATGAGCAGCGAAGATTGCAAAGACAAAATATGACTGATGATCAAAGGGAAGAACAACGAAAGAAGGAATGTGAAAGAAAAAGGCGGCAACGAGAAAGGAAAAATGAGGATGAAAGGGAAGAAGAATGAATAAATAAAGCTCAAAGAAAAAGAATGAAATTTGAAGAAATGGATGAGGACGAAAAAGAAGAACATAGAAGAAAACAAAGACAACAATATGTAAGATCACATAGAAAAAGACAAATTGAAGGTCGTAGTGATATAGGGCCAACAATTGAGGCTCATTCTCCTATAGGTATGAATCTACAAAATCATCAACCAATGGAGAAATGTGATGATGAATGTGAAATGATTTCCAATGTACCAGTGGAAGATGAAGTTATTGCACATAAAAGATTTCGTGAAAGAATTGATAAATTAGGTCATCATCAAATGTGCCATGTGTGTGAGGAGTCGTATCCTGGCATTCAAGTGGTGACTAAAAATACAGGTCCAATGTGTACAAGATGTAAACAAGAGGGTAATAAACATATATTTTCATCACAAAATCATATGAATCCGGGGTTGTAGCCTTTGATCCTTGGAAGTCTTACACAAGTTGAGGAAATGTTGATAGCAAGAGCAAGTCTAATTTTGCAGGTAATGCATTCAATAGGTGGCCAATACAAATATAGAGGACACACAATCAGTTTTCCTCAAGATGTTAAAGATGTTGCCAATAAATTGCCTCGACATATTAAAGACTTGGATTTAATGATGGTGGTGTGAAAAAAAGGTCAGCAAGGATCAAGCTATGATTTCACTGTTAGAAGGAAAAAGGTACTCGATGCATTACTTTATAAGATTCAAAATGATCCATATTATAAAGGTGTAGAAATTGATATGCATGCTGTGGACGAGTTACCGGAAAAAACAACAAATGTGTCACATATGATTAATTCTGTTATACTATCAGATATGGACAATGACATAGACATTACGTTGTTAGAAGGTGCTCCAGGTCGTGAAGATGCTTTAGACGATTATGATACAATTTCTTTTGCTGTAAGGCCTCCAAATGCACCTAGGGAAATTGAACTTATTCGTGCATGGGCAGATAATCCTAATAGAGAAGAAAACCAACTAGATGGTGAAACTACAAATGTCATTAATTGGCCTAGAATTGGTTCATCTCCAATAAATGAGTACAATACTGAAGGGTTATTTGATATGGAATTTCCAACATTATTCCCTAAAGGAGAAGCCGATTGGTTACAAGCACGACTAAGAAACGTGCATCTTCATGAGTATGCAAAACATCTCCTCAGATTTCGTGATAATAGGTTTGGGAGACATCCTCGATTTAGATACTTTTTACTCAATATCATCATGAGACATCGTGCTCAAGCGTCTTCTGCAGTATTTGTTAAAAAAAATATGACAGAACTACCTACAACAGTTGATGAGTTACGAGAGCATTTGCAAAATCCTCCTAATTCCAAAATTGCAGATAGATTGATGAGATTTGGACATGTTCTAAGAGGTACACGTGCATATTGGAGAAAATGTCGTGGCGAATTATGTGAATTAGTACAACAAATTGGATCTCCTACAATATTCTTCACACTAAGTGTGGCAGATATGCAATGGCCTGATTTGCATATATTGATGTCAGGTACCTCTCCTACAGATCCAAAGGAAGCAAGAAAATGGAGACGCCAGAATGTCATTGATAATCCTCACATTGTAGCAAGTTATGTGCATTTAAGACATACATTGTTTCGAGATGAGATTTTTTCAAAATTTCATCATGCTACAGATTTTTGGTGTCGTTATGAATGGCAACATCGCGGATCTCCACATGTCCATGGGTTTCTTTGGCTAAAAGATGCTCCCAATATGGACAAATTGAATTGGAATGACCCGAATCAAGTTAGATTTGCAAAAGAATACTTTGATAGATCTGTCCATGCATTCAATCCACGTAATGAATATCAAATAAAGATCCCTATTCAACGGAACGATGATGATCATCCTTGCTTAAAGAACACTGAACAAATATTTCAATCTGATCCTATGATGGACTATGAACAACTTCTCAATTGTGTTGAGCGCCACATCACCTGCAATGAGAAGTCATGCCTTAGAAAGAAGGGTGGAAAATTGGTGTGTAGATATAAGGCACCATGGGAGCTATGCAAAATGTCAAGACTTTATGTTGATGAGGGTGGAGAAAAAATATATGAACCTAGACGAAATGATGATCGATTAAATACACATAATCGTGAAACGTTGATGATGTGGCGTGCAAATATGGATTGGAAACCTGTTCTTTCTAGGCATGTTGTGATTAAATACATAGCAAAATATGCATCAAAAGCAGAAAAAGGGTCAGAAAGCTTCCATGATATGTTGATGCGTATTTCTTCTATTCAAAATCCAAATGAACCAGCAGCACGTGCATATAGAACATTGCTGTGTGAGACTATCGTTGACAGGGATATAGGAGCACAAGAAACATGTCATATGCTTTTGGAGCTTCCTCTTAATGAATGTAGTCGTACCTTCATTGTTTTGAATGTTGGGATAAATGTTTTCAAACAAGTAAAAGTTGATGAAAATAATGACCATAATGATAATTCTCTTATTGATGCATATAGGAAGAGACCCATGAGTATGGAGCACCTTTCGTTGATAGAAGCTTCTAGATCTTGGTCATATGACAAACGTCGCCATGATGAGAAATGGTTACCACGATTTAATGAAGCCATTGTACAAGTATTTCCTAAGTTTCATTTAGTTCCCCCTCACGAAAATAATAGTTTTGTTGAGTTTTGTTGGTCTGAATTAGTATTGTACAAGCCGTTTCGTGATTTTCATACAGATATTGGTTCTAGAGATGATGACATCATACAAAATTGGGAAAATTTTTCCTATAATCCTTGGCATATTGATCGTAATCCAATACCTTCAAAGGATCCAGCTCAATGTCTAGATGAGGATGAAGATGATTTACATGTACAAAATGATTCTAAGCAACATGAGTGGGAGATTATTTCAGGTTTGTATAAGAATAAGTTTATACATGCGAGCGAATTTGACATGATTGGATTTAGGGATCGTGATGTTATGACAAATTGGAGCTCTAGCTTTGTTGATGAAGAGACATCAAGACGTGCAGTGAACTTCATATCTGATAAGAAAAAAGTGAATGCAATTGTTACTACTGAATCATCAAAAAAATATTCATTTGAAAGTTTAGGAGAAAAGCAAAAAATAGCATTTAATGTAGTTCTTGATCATTACAAAGGAGATGACAAGGAAGAACAGTTGCTTATGATTATCGAAGGGACAACAGGTACTGGAAAGTCTTACTTGATTGGTGCAATAAAACAAAGACTTGAAACTGACTCTCTTCCTCATAAGAGCCCATTGCTTCTTTTGGCCCCTACCGGTGTTGCAGCATTCAACATATCTGCATCAACAATACACTCTGCTCTTTATATACCAGTAAGGAACTTCATTGATTTACAAGGGTCGCGTTTGCTTACCTTACAAGAGGAGATGAAACATGTTAAGTACATTCTTATTGATGAGATGAGTTTTATAGGGAGAAATTTGTTGACACATATTGATTCTCGACTTCGCCAATCTTTTCCTCATAATAAAGAAGTCTCGTTTGGAGGTATATCAATTATATTGGTTGGTGATTTGGGACAACTACCTCCTATTATGGATAGACCTGCATATGCATGTGAAGGTCATGCAAAAGAATTATGGAATTTATTCACAACTGTTGTAACTCTTGATACAATATACAGGCAAGATGGACAGAGCAATGATCAAAGATTCTTTCGTCATTTATTAATGAATGTCAGAGATGCGATTCCAACAATAGAAGATTGGAAAGTACTAATGACACGTACAGATTCCAAATTGGATGCTTCAACAAAAGAGTCATTTAATAAGGCTACACATTTGTTTGCAACAAATGATGATGTGCACAATCACAATAAGCGTTGCTTGGTATCCCTAAATCACCCTGTTGCACGTAGTGTTGCTACAAGATCAAATAACAAAAACAACATGGAAGCAGATGAGGAAAATTTGGATAATGAGGTCCTTCTTGCTGTTGGAGCTAGGGTTATGCTAACTTCAAATTTATGGACTAATGCAGGACTTGTCAATGGTGCTCTTGGAGTAGTTGAAGATATTGTGTATAATCCTGGAACATCACCTCCTAATCCTCCTACATATGTTTTAGTAACATTTGATAACTATGTCGGAGTTGCGTGGGATGAATTATTCCCTCATATTGTTCCTATTATACCTATTGAAAGAGGCAATAATAGACAAATTCCATTGCGACTTGCTTGGGGATTAACAATTCATAAGTCCCAGGGATTGACACTAGAAAAGGAAACTATTGATATTGGAAGGACAGAGCGACAAGGTCTCACTTTTACTGCAATATCTCGAGTTAAATCTTTGGATGGTCTTCGATTTCAACCACCATTTCCATATGATCGATATGAAAAGATGGCAAAATGTGCTGATGTTTCTAAGAGAAAAGAAGAAGAAGTCAGGTTAAGGTTAAATACTAAATAAATTATGTATTTTTCATGTATTTTTCAATATATTCTTCATATCACATTTCAATGATATGATAGGTGTATTTGTTATTTAATATATTAATTAGTTCATTTTTATGATCACCAAACATATTTATATTAATAACATTTGTTAGAATTTGTATTTCTAATCTTCAAAATTTATGTACATCTCAAAAATATACAAAAAATTTAATAATCTGAAAAATGTGACGTTGATGCCTCCGACTGGAACCAGCCTAGATCCATCTAACTCTGGATCTATCATGCGCCGAGAGGGATCAAATCTCTCGAGGTGCAAACCTTTCCTCAAGTTTTGCACTCAAAAAATATGTTTGCACCTCGAGGGTCCCAGTCGCAATATGTCGTCCGAGTTAGATGACTCTAAGTGATTATAGCTAAATGCAGATCATCCAACAAATGCAAGTCATCCAACACATACGTTACTAGGTCAGACACAATGATTGGAGGATATTTGGAAGTTGTACGTAGGTTAAACCATCCGTATATGGCTCGAGAATGCCACCTGTCATCTCCTTGAGGTCATATGATTATTCGTTGCGTGCATTTAAGGATGAAGGTCATGTGATTAGTGGATGGGTGCATTCAAGGATGAGTTGGGCCATGTTTTGAGTGTGGTGGACTCTGTTTGTTATAAAATTGGTAAGTCTTAACTTTATCTTTATATTTCTTGAATTGATTGAACATTATGTGTTACAAATCAGATCCCTGGCAATTTGTACATACACGGGTTTTTCGTAGAATTAATGCATTTTGATTAATTCTACCAAGTAACTTAGTATGGGTCACTGATGTGAACGCTTGCCTACTTTTTACTCCTACTTTTTCAGGTTGATTTTGTTCGATCGGAAAGAATGAAAAATTTGTAATTTACAGTTATTGAAATAATTCAACAGTTTTATGAAACATTGTGATCTCACCGCCATCCAGTTGCTAGTTTCCCGTGAAAAAATACCAATAATTCACTTAGAATTTCCCATTTTTATTATTAAGCTTTGTTTAATAGGAGGTAATTTGACGTTCGTTGGAGAAGATTAAATCAAATTTAATTGGTTAGTGTTTATGTATTTTTAACTTATAATATTGGGTCTATAGTATTGTAATGAAATATATTTTATAAAAAATATGAATAAAAAAAATTTATTGATGAGAGAAATATAAAACCAGTGAAATGTAATAAGGTTTCTTTGTTACTAAATCCTTTATTTATGGTTTTGGTTTTTCTCTAAATAAAGTTTTTCATATAAATATGGTCTTACATTTTTTTTAAGTTAATTCTTGTTTAAGTGAGTGATTTTTTTAATTTTTCAGTTAAAATTTTGCACTATATTTTATCAACTTTTTTGTTTGAGGTAAAATTATAATATCCTAATTATATTTTTAGATGCAAAATAAATTCAGCTTGCTAAAAAATTTCTCTAAAATATTCAAATTATGATGATTGAACGATTTAAATTTGTCTAACCTAACTAGTAAATCTTTCGAACATAAACGAAACGACTACTTTTGATTTATCTTTTAAGAGTGACATGCAGACGTTTTCATAGACTCGATGCATTTTCATGATGATTCACGAGTATGGGGTTAGTATCATGAACGCCTGTGTGGATGGTATCAGATGGTATCGTTTAAAAGTCTCATGCAATACTTTTCCATGAGAGCCCTGTTTGCTTCACATGACATACTGGGCAATCACGATGAGAGCCCTATTTGCTTCACAAGACATATGGGAGCTAGTTGAGAATGGCTACCTAGAACCAGCAGATGCAGCAGCACTGACTGCTTTGACAGCAACAGAAAGAGATTTGCTAAGAGATAATAGGAAGAAGGACTCCAAAGCCCTCTTCTATCTCTTTCAATCGGTGCACGAGAGTATTTTCCCAAGGATTGCAGCAGCAACAAAGTCTAAGGAGGCATGGGATATTCTCAAAACAGCCTATCAAGGCATGGAGAAGGTGAAGACAACGAAGTTGCAAATGCTGAAGAGAGATTTTGAAACTCTCTGTATGAAAGAGTCTGACACTATAGACTCATTCTTTACTCATGTTATTGGGTTGGTTACCCAAATAAGGTCTCATGGAGAGACACTTGAAGAAAGAATGATAATGGAGAAAATCTTGAGAAGTCTACCCTCAAGATTTGATGCCATAGTAGTGGCAATAGAAGAGACAAAGGATCTCTCACTATTTACAGTGGATGAGTTGAGTGCATCCCTGATGTCTCATGAACACAGACTGAACAGAGGAACATATTCCTCATTGGAACAAGCTTTCAAGACTTAAATGTATTTTGGCCGAGTCATAGGTCAAGGCAAAGAAAACAACAAAGGAAGAGGCAGAAGCCAAAACAGAGGAAGAAACAGCCCTACAAGTTTGAGTGGAAGGGGCAGCAATCAGAACCAGAATGAAGGCTTAAGCCAACATCAAGCTCATGGACAAAGGTATGATAAATCCCAAGTCCAATGTCATTATTGCAAGAAATATGGGCACTATGCCAATGAATGTAGGAAAAAGAAAAATGACTTGAATAATAGGCAGAATGTTAATTTCACAAAAGAAGAAAAGAACCAGAAGAATGTGTTGTTAACATGTAATGTAGCATAAGATAGACAAGATGATGTATGGTTCTTAGATTCAGGTTGTAGTAACCACATGACTGGAAACATAGCAATATTTGCCAATCTAGATGAAAATGTTAAATCTGAAGTAACAACAGGGACTGATAGTGTAAGATTCCAAACAATAAAAAAATTTCATAGATCTAAAACATCTTAGTGTTCTCATTTTATACAATCTTTCATCAAGAACCAGAACACAAGAATTGCAGCCATTTTATTTATATTATTCACTGAAAGTAAAATACATGCCCAGACCATAAAATCCTGCAAATGGCATGCACAGCTGCTTGACAATGACAAATATAAGAAACTGAAGCCCACTTGTGAATCCTGGATGGATCCACCACATAAACATCACCGCGGGGTTTTCGTCCCGAGATCAATGCTAGAACTGGCCAGGCCAGGTTCTCAACCCAAACATAATAAGATAGATAATACGAGAATGCTCTAAATGCCTAGCTTCTCTCCCTTTTTATAGGCTTGATGGGTCAATACCAACAAGAAATACCATGGGTCAATACCATGGAAAAATACCACGGTAAGTACCATGGATCTATTCTATCCACTTTGACTGGATCAAGAAAGGGAATATTACAAATCCTCCCGCCCAAAGATTGCTTGTCCTCAAGTGATCCACTTCTATCCACAATAGAAGCATTTTTACATTGATACCAGGATCCCATACAATCCAATGTACCCTCCATGTTGAATGGTCCTGAATGGATCCTCCAATACCTGGATCCCAAACAATCCATCGACCAATCCTCCCCTCAATAGATTTACCTGGATCCCAAACAATCCTCTAACCAATCCTTCCACCAATGGATTCTCCTGGATCCCAATGCCACCTAAATCCTGGGACCTGTGGGTTATGGTACCATTTCAACCCTCCATCGCTGTCTGCACCAAGTGGTTCAAGCTGTAATTTTTCCTTGGCTATGGGTATCCTCCAAATAATCAACCCATTAATAGAATACCAACTCATAACCTCTCGCCAATCCATGCTTGAGAAAGAATGAATATCTGCAAATCTATTATGTTTATGTTGTTCGATGCTCGATTCATGCTGCTCTACTTAGTTACCCAACATGATGTATTTGGAGAACTTTGCCCTGCTCTTCTCAATGTATAAAGGTGGGTTGTTGGTGTTGCAAGACTTATCTATGTACTCCTGTAGAGGGCTGCTCTGGAACTCCCAATTTTACTCCTCTTGCTACATTGTGAGGGACTTGAGTTGTTCCTCAATACTACACAGCTTGGTCGATGATTTCGCACATTTCCCTATGAGTTCCTCAATTTTTTTGTTCTCCTGTAAGATAGTGTCTCAGACAGTCGAGACTTTCTGCTTCAACAACATAAGATCTGTCTTGAAATGCTTGATCCTTTCTTGAAAGTCTTCTTCTGGCAATTCTAGTGCCATGCTGACTGTCTCTGTATCTGTTTTCACCTGATGCCCAACGACCACATCTTCAGCTTGAGTCTTTGACCAACTCTCTAGGAATGGTCCATTTTGCACATTATGTTTGTCGTGTTGCTCGTCGTGATCATACTCATCATGTTGGTTCATTATGGCTGGATCCTCACTCAAATCTCCCAGGTCTTCTTCATCTATGGAGACAATTTGTTCATCCCTTTCAACTGTTGAACATAGATGCATTGATGGAATTTATGTATAATTGATTGTTCATATTCTTCATGGATATTCCCCTGGGGATCTACAAACTCCATTGTATAGGAATCAACCTCATTAATGGAATTAGGTAGAATTTACTCATGCACTTCCAAATGTTTGTCATCCTATAAGCCTCCCTGAATAATGTCACAATGTTGCTCACCATCTTGAAGATCAATAGACCCATCTACAAAATATTCCCCATGATTTGAGGTAATCTCCTCTTGTTCTGTCTTTTTTTCCTTCTTCTTATCACCTGGATAGGAATGGTTAAGGGCCCAATGTCCCTTGCAGATAAAGCATAGTCCTCTCCTCCTTAGTTCATTCTTGCTACAGATTTCATTCTTGCTTTGATTATCATTTTGGTCTATGGAGATATGGCTACTTAAAGGACCATATAACCTCACTAGTACATCAAGGATTTTCTAGTTGTTTTTCAAAATTTCTTCAAGACGGTCCATCTTCTCCCATACCCAAATAGGAATATATTATTTTTTCATAGGAAGATTTTGTCAACGTTGCCTTCAAATATTTTCACAAATTTAACCTGCAGACTTATAAATATTTTTACCTTCACTTATGTCTCCCAATAATTTACAAAAAATAAAAATAAAAAAAATCCAACTAGGGTGATAAATATCACCGAAGTGAGAAATGTTGGCTAGGGTGAAAAATAAATTTCACCGAAGTTCCTTGTATAAAACTCTCAGGCTGGAAGGATGTACAACTCTGATACCATAAAACACGTTGTCACCCTGCATTTTGCGCACAGGAATTTTGGCTCGTCGGCCTTTGCTCTGCGCACAATAGTATGGCTGGTTTTTATGTTAGAAACCCTGAAAATGAAAAGACAAATTCACGGGTTTCGATCTCTTTAAAGTTTGTCTCCACAATAAAAAATTCGACCTGCAAATCAACTCAATGGTGGACAAGTAATTTCTCTACAATGATCAATTAGGGTGGTTATGGAGAACCATTGAAATTGATGAGATTCTAGCTAGGGTGATTATGAATGATCACCGAAAACTAGTCCTTTTAAAACCCTCAGGCTGGCAAGAAAAACCAGCTCTGATACCACTGTAAGATTCCAAACAATAAAAAAATTTCATAGATCTAAAACATCTTAGTGTTCTCATTTAATACAATCTTTCATCAAGAACCAGAACACAAGAATTGTAGCCATTTTATTTATATTATTCACTGAAAGTAAAATACATGCCCAGACCATAAAATCCTGCAAATGGCATGCACAGCTGCTTGACAATGACAAATATAAGAAATTGAAGCCCACTTGTGAATCCTGGATGGATCCACCACATAAACATCACCGCGGGGTTTTCGTCCTAGGATCAATGCCGGAACTGGCCAGGCCAGGTTCTCAACCCAAACATAATAAGATAGATAATACGAGAATGCTCTAAATGCCTATCTTCTCTCCCCTTTTATAGGCTTGATGGGTTAATACCAACAAGAAATACCATGGGTCAATACCATGGGAAAATACCACGATAAGTACCATGGATCTATTCTATCCACTTTGACTGGATCAAGAAAGGGAATATTACAAATCCTCCCGCCCACCCCCCCCCCCCAAAAAAAAAAGGGAATATCCCCAACCGTTTAATCAGTTGGACCAAATCATAATAGTAGTAGACTAATAAATAAAGCGACATTGGCCCATGGTTTTTCCAAGTAGCCTGTCTATAAAAAGAGGAGGAGGAACGAGAGCAACGCATGGAAATTGGATCTTTTATTTGTGATATTTTTGAGGGCTCAGGTGAGTTTTCAAGAGAGGATTTCAGGTGAGATCCTCAGCCTTTTTCGGTGGGATCCAATCTCACCCTAGTGGGCAGTACCAAATTCGATGATCATTCCGATCACCCTAGCTGGTCTAATATATTTCCCTTATTTTCTCTTGTCACTAAAGTAAGGGGGTTCGTGCATTTTTATTTAGATTGTCTGAAATCTTCTGGCATGGGTCTCTGGAATACAACTTAGAGGAGGAGTGATTCTGCTCGCTGATTCAACATATTAGTCAGGTGTAACAAACCGAACAGTCAACGCCATCCATTGAAGGCCGTAGATCTCCCCATAAGGCACATTATTCACACCATCGCCTCTGGCTATTGAGCGTAGAGGAGGGTCGACTTGTAGCATGTTGAGACTAGGGTAAAACATAAAGGCCGTTGAGTTACAGTGGGATGCATTCCCTGCACGATAAGGTAGCCCCGAGGATTTGTTGTTCGCAACCGGGGGCTATTCGACCACTCTATGCACTCCAGTGATCGCACAGGGTCCAATATGTAGAAATTTGAATAATTTTCTGAATTATTCACCGATATTATCCTGATTACACACTATTTAAGCTTCATGCATAATACATAACCTCTTCTACAATTGATCATCAATATGCGGAAATATAAGCAGTAGCATGCGCACATTAAAACAATAATCAAGCACACATATAACACAGTATGTAATGGGGAAAGCTTACAGCTGAAAACCCCCAACTATCTGTATATTATAATGATAGAGAACATGTAACAATACATAGCACAAAGCTCTCACAACTCTCAGCACTATCTCACATGCTACACACAAACTAGCACGGAAGATGAACAAGTCACGGGTTCAAATCTCCTCCACAAGTCTGCTTGCCTCTACTGCGCAATCCAAGATGAATAATGATGAGATCCAAGTTTGAATCCCACTGGCTTGTACTGCGCAATCCTCATTGGCAATCTCAATCAATGTGTGTGCAAATCTCATGCATAGCTATAGTCACAACTGATAGTAGACTCACCCTTTCACCCACCTCTAACACTGGTCTCCACTGAGCTGTCCATGCATTGCAGTTAACTGATGTATTCTTTAGTTGATTTATGAGTTAATAATTAGTGAATTAATTAATAATTAATTCACACCACTCATCACTAGTGTTTTTATCAGTTAGAATAAATACAACTAGTTCAACTAAGTTAAATCGAACACAACTCCACCAACTGTCTCATCAACTCCACCAAACTCTGCCACATGAGTTCTAACTGAAGTCAACCATGCAATAGCTCAACTAACCCTTAGGAACAGCGTATTTCCTTCTGTCAGCTGCATGTGCCACATCCAAGCATCAAGCTGAAGTGCTCCAAGAGGATAAGATAATGTTTATAGTCTAAATATTATTAAGGGTTAATAATATTTGACTGTTCTATTTTTAGCCCGGCAGTCTAAAAATAGAAACCGCCTAATGTCTAAAAATAGAGGTCCATCTATTTTTACCAACTCGACCAATCATCCATAAATAGCATCCTGCAACTCATAGACCATGATCCATATGTCTAAAAATAGACATAGTCTAAAAATAGACTTTCCGCCAAAAATAGCCTGCGGGCCCACTTAGTGAAGGCGACTTCATTTCACTAAGCTCCATCATCTTGTTGCATTTTCAACACTCCCTCTCAACAAGATATGGATTATCTGCAACCCCTATCCTGCTTCTGTGGTATTCGAATTTGCTCCTGGTGAGCGCCTTCGTCAAGATATCAGCATCCTGATCCTCCGTGGGAATGTATGAAAGTAACATGATTCTCCGCTGCACACAATCTCTGATATGATGGTACCTGATGTCGATGTGTTTGGATCTATCATGAAATATTGGATTAGCCGAGAGTTTAATGCAACTCTGGTTATCACAATAAATCATAGTAGGCTCCAAATGCGACCCGAACAACCCGACCAGAATCTTCCTCATCCAAATAGCCTCGCATGCAGCCAAGCTTGCTGCCATATACTCGGCCTCCGCGGAACTGAGTGCCACGGATCTCTGCTTCCTACTGTACCAGGAAACTGTTGTCGAACCGATACTGAAGATCCCTCCAGATGTGCTATTTCGGTCTGTTGGGCTCCCTGCCTAATCTGCATCCGTGAAGCCACATAGCTTCACCCCATCGTCCTGTCTGTACCACAAGCCATATCCCGATGTGCCTCTAAGATAACGCAATACATGCTTGCCTACCTTCTAGAAGAGCTTGGTAGGCTTAACCATAGCTTGCGAAAGCTGGTTAACAGCATAGCATATATCGGGTCGTGTATTGACCAGATACATAAGCGACCCCACCAACTGTCGATAGACAGTGGCATCCACTACCTCCGCTGAAGTAGCATCCTCCTTCCTCAAACCACCAGGAAGAGGAGTGTCAACAGGCTTGCAGCCTTGCATGTTGAACCTCTCCAGAATCTCCCGAGCATACTTGCCCTGAGAAACAAACAGTCCTCCGTTGCGCTGCCAAATCTCCAATCCCGGGAAATAATGAAGGATGCCCAAGTCCTTCATCTCAAACTCTCGTGCAAGATCCTCCTTGCATGAAAGTATCAACTGCTCATCGCCAGTCAAAATCAGATCATCTACATACAGTACGATGATCAACAGCTTCCCCTCCACCACAATCTGGTACAGGTTAGGATCCGCCTCACTCTTGGAGAGTCCAAGCCCGGTGAAGTAGCTGTCTATCCGAGTGTACCAAGCACGAGGTGCTTGCTTCAGCCCGTACAGTGCTCTCTTGAGTCGGCACACATGCGACTCACTGCTGAAGATCTCAAAACCTTCAGGCTGCTCTGTGTACACCTCCTCCTCAATAACTCCATTGAGGAACACAGTCTTCACATCCATCTGATGAATGTGCCACCCCATCTGCGCTGAGAGAGCAAGGATCGTCCGTATGGAAGAGTACCTTGCGACGGGTGCAAAGGTCTCCTCATAGTCAATCCCCTCTATGCGTGAGGCGAAGCCTCGAGCAACAAATCTTGCCTTGTACTTCTCCACACCTCCCAGTGTTACTTTGCTTCACTTTGTAGATCCATCTCGAACCCACCACTGATTTCCCCTCCGTCCTTGGGAAAATCTCCCATGCACTGTTTCTGACAATCGAATCATACTCTTCCACCATGGCATCTACCCATGCGGGGTCCTCCACAGCTTCCTCAAAAGAGGATGGCTCTATCATGACACATTTGCTCACAGGAGCCATGTATCCAGTGTACCGGTCCAGTGACTGTCTCTATTTGCGCTGTGCTGTAGGTGGTCCTACAACCTTTTCTGCATCTTGAGCCAGTCGCTCAGCTTCTGTACTGCGCTTCCGCCCTTTGATGGTTGGCGCTGCATGAGTGGTCTCTTCCACTCCATGAACTTCCTCTTGTGCCTGATCCACATCCTGAAGCTCATCCTTAGGAACTATTAGCTCCTCTCATCTACATGCAAGTGTGGCTCCCTCTCAAGCGAACATTGCATGGCTTTCTCCTCTTGAAATTTGATATCCCGTCGCACAACAGTCTTGCGACTGTCTGGCAAATACACTCGATAGTTGTGGGGCGTATTAGTGTACCCAAAAAATATCCCAACCAATGTGGTCAGATCCAGCTTCTTTCTGGCGTCCTTCATCACATGCATATAGACAGGTGAGCCAAAAATCCTCAAATGAGAAATGTCAGGCCTCTTGCCAGAAAACACCTCCTCCGGTGTACTCATGCCAAGTATCTTGTGAGGACAACGGTTCTACACATACATTGCAGTATTGCATGCATCCACCCACAAGTGAAGGGGTAGGCCCTGATCATGCAACATTGCTCGTGCAACACCCACGATCGGTCTGTTCTTCCACTCAACAACCCCGTTCTGCTGTGGGTTATGGGGTGCGATGAGCTCTCTCTGAATCCATACAGCGACGCAAAATTATTTGAATTCACCGAGAGATGAATTCACCACCATTTTCACTCCTAAGAGCCTTCACATGCTTCCCCGATTCCTTCTCAACCAGCGCCTTGAATTCACAGAACTTTGAATATGTCTCTCTCTTCTTCTGCATGAAGAAGATCCAGCACTTCCGAGAGAAATCATCAACAAAGATCACATAGTACTTGTGCTTTTCTTTCGAAGCTACTGAGAAAGGACCACACACATCTGTGTGAACTCTCTCAAGGATCGTCGTGGCACGACTATCCTTCTCGTGAAAGGTGGCTTTCACATATTTTCCCAAGGTACACCCCTTGCACTGATCTGACTGCGCAAGAGTGCCCTTAGGAAGCCCAGTAGAAATCTGCTGGAGTATCTTCAAAGCTCCATGGTGAAGGTGGCCCAATCTCCGGTGCCACAACTCGCCATCATCCCGGCTCACCACTCCTTCCGCCTTGCATGCCATTGCTGCGCAGCCATCTACTTGCAACTGATAAAGGTTCTTGACTCAAACCCCTATCTTCCAGGTTTCTCCAGTTGTCTTACTGCGCAGGAAAGCCTTTCCCTCGCCGAAGACAACATCGTACCCCTTGTCTTCTAACATCGCCACAGAGATCAGATTCTTCTTCAATCCTGGAACATGCATCACATCCTTCAATACGAAGGGTTTACCAGACTCCCTCTCAAAGGAAATGGTACCGATACCGGTCGCACTGTATCTACCATCATCGCCCATCTCGATGTGCACTCCAAGATCTTTCTCATCCAGATTTGAGAACAAATCTCGATCTCCAGTCATGTGAAAAGACGCACCACTGTCCAAGAACCATACTGATCCCATCACACTTGAGACCAAGCATGCGATCGGCGAAAAATCCAGCTCAAACTGCGAGGCTAAGGCCTCTCCCGCTGCAGATCCAGCAGCATGCTTATTTTTCTTCTTCTGCGGACAATTTGTGGCATAATGTATGTGCTGGTGACAGTGAAAGCACTTCACCTTGGACATGTCCTGCTTCTTGCCTTTCACACCGGAATGAGAAGCTTTCTTGCTCTTCCCCTTCTTTGCTTTGGCAGCCAAAGCGCAATTTTCTTCATCAGATGCCTTTGATGAAGATCCATCCCTGGTATTCTACCTTATCTCCTCTTGCACAAGATCCGACCAAAGTCACTCCCATCCTGGCAATTTCTCCCGACCATTGACAGAATCCTGATAGGCATGCCAACTCTTTGGAAGACCAAGGAGAGCCAAGCTCACCAATTCCTCATCATCTACAGTCACCCCCACACTTCCCAGCTCATCCCTGCATTGGATGAACTTCGTGAGGTACTTGGGCATACTGTCGCCTTTCTCCATCTTTATATGTCTAAGTTTATCCTTGAGCGCCAACTTTCTCTGGTTGCTCTTGCTTTGGAATAAATCTGTCAACGCTTTCCACATCAAATATGGAGAATATTTTCCATGCATGCTGGATACAATGTGATCCTTCACGCCCTCCAACAGAATCCTTCGACATTTCGCCATCTTCTTTTGCCAAGCCTCAACTTGAGCAGCATCAGTAGGCTTTGGGACCTCAGCATCTATGAACTCCTTCAGCCCGTTATCATCTAATACCGCCTCCATTCTGTCCTTCCATGCAACATAATTTGAACTGCCCTCAAGGGCATACTCCAGTCGCAATCCGTTGAAAGACATTTCAACTCTGGCACCAAGAAAACTGCTGCAAATTCGAATTCCAAATTCTGCTGCAAATTCGAATTCCACCGGCTCAAAACTCAACCGCTTCCGATCTATGAGAAAAAATTATTTCTAGCATAGAGATCAACTGTAGGGGCATTTACTAGATATATCACCTTTCAAAGAAAGGATGGATCCAGAGGCTACCTGGCCCGCTTACAAACTCTGTCTACCAAAATAAATTGTAATCATTGTAATAGATCCGATGATCAATTCTGCTCTGATACCATGCAGAAATTTGAATAATAGCTGAATTATTCACCGAGATTATCCTGATTACACACTATTTAAGCTTCATGCATAATACATAACCTCTTCTACAATTGATCATCAATATGCGGAAATAGAAGCAGTCGCATGCGCACATTAAAACATAATCAAGCACACATATAACACAATATGTAATGGGGAAAGCATACAGCTGAAAACCCCCAACTATCTGTATATTATAATGATAGAGAACATGTAACAATACATAGCACAAAGCTCCTCACAGCTCTCAGCACTATCTCACATGCTACACACAAAACTAGCTCAGATATGAACAATTCACAAGTTCAAATCTCTTCCACCTGTCTGCCTGCCTCTACTGCGCAATCCAAGATGAATAATGATGAGATCCAAGTTCGAATCCCACTGGCTTGTACTGTGCAATCCTCATTGGCAATCTCCATCAATGTGTGTGCAAATCTCATGCAAAACTATAGTCACAACTGATAGTAGACTCACCCTTTCACCCACCTCTAACACTGGTCTCCACTGAACTGTCCATGCATTGCAGTTAACTGATGTATTCTTTAGTTGATTTATGAGTTAATAATTAGTGAATTAATTAATAATTAATTTACACCACTCATCACTAGTGTATTTATCAGTTAGACTAAATACAACTAGTTCAACTAAGTTAAACCGAACACAACTCCACCAACTGTCTCATCAACTCCACCAAACTCTGCCACATGAGTTCTAACTGAAGTCAACCATGCAATAGCTCAACTAACCCTTAGGAAAAGCGTAATTCCTTCTGTCAGCTGCATGTGCCACATCCAAGCATCAAACTGAAGTGCTCCAAGAGGATAAGATAATGTTTATAGTCTAAATATTATTAAGGGTTAATAATATTTGACTGTTCTATTTTTAGCCCGGCGGTCTAAAAATAGAAACCGCCCAATGTCTAAAAATAGAGGTCCATCTATTTTACCAACTCGACCAATCATCCATAAATAGCACCCTGCAACTCATAGACCATGATCCATATGTCTAAAAATAGACATAGTCTAAAAATAGACTTTGCACCAAAAATAACCTACGGGCCCACTTAGTGAAGGCGACTTCATTTCACTAAGCTCCATCATCTTGTTGCATTTCTTACAATACCATGGGTCAATACCATGGGAAAATACCATGGATCGATTCTATCCACTTTCACTGGATCAAGAAAGGGAATATTACAAATCCTCCTGCCCAAATATTGCTTGTCCTTAAGCGATCCACTTCTATCCACAACAGAAGCATTTGTACATTGATACCAGGATCCCATACAATCCGATGTACCCTCCATGTTGAATGGTCCTGAATGGATCCTCCAATACCTGGATCCCAAACAATCCTCCGACCAATCCTCCCCTCAATAGATTTACCTGGATCCCAAACAATCCTTTCCCCAATGGATTATCCCGGATCCCAATGCCACCTAAATCCTGGGACTTGTGGGTTATGGTACCATTTCAAACCTCCATCACTGTCCGCACCAAAGGGCCCTCCATCACTGTCCGCACCAAAGGGCCCAAGCTGCAATATGCCCTCGGCTGTGAGTATCCTCCAAAGAATCAACCTATAAATAGAATACCAACTCATAATCTCTCGCCAATCCATACTTGGGGAGGGATGAATATTTGAAAATCTACTATGTTGATGTTGTTCGATGCTCAATTCATGCTTCTCTACTTGGTTACCCAACATGATGCAGTTGGAGAACTCTTCCCTTCTCTTCCCAATGTATAAAGGTGGGTTGTTGGTAGTGTTGCAAGACTTATCTATGTACTTTTGTAGAGGGCTGCTCTGGAACTCCCAATCGTACTCCTCTTGCTACCTTATGAGGGATTTGAGTCGTTCTTCAACACTAGACAACTTGGTCTTTGATTCGGCACATACCCCTATGAGTTCCTCAATTTTTCTGTTCTCCTGTAAGGCAATGTCTCGGCTGTCCAGACTTTCTGCTTCAACAACATAAGATCTGTCTTGAAATGCTTGATCCTTTCTCGAAAGTCTTCTACTGGAAATTCTAGTGTCGTGCTGACTGTCTCTATATCTATTTGCACCCGATGCCCATCGACCACATCTTCAACTTGAGCCTTTGTCCAACTCTCTAGGAATGGTCCATTTTGCACATTATGTTTGTCATGTTGCTCCTCATGATCATACTCATCATGCTAGTTCACTATGGCTGGATCCTCACTCAAATCTCCCAAGTCTCCTTCACTTGTGGAGACCATCTGTTCATCCCTTTCAACTGTCGAACATAGATGCATTGGTGGAATTTTATCTATACTTGATTGTTCATATTCTTCATGAATATTCCCCTGGGGATCTACAAACTCCATTGTATAGGAATCAACTTCATCAATGACATTAGGTAGAATTTCCTCATGAACTTCCAAATGATTGTCATCCTGCAAGCCTCCCTGAATAATGTCACAATGTTTCTCACCATCCTGAAGATCAACAAACCCATCTACAAAAGATTCCCCGTGATTTGAAGTAATCTCCTCTTGTTCTGACTTTGTTGCCTTCTTCTTATCACCTAGACAGGAATGGTTAAGGGCCCAAGGTCCCTTGCAGATAAAGCATAGTCCTCTCCTCCTTATTTCATTCTTGATGCTGATTGTGTTCTTGCTTTGATTATCATTTTGGTCTATGGAGATATGGCTACTTAAAGGACCATATAACCTCACTAGTACATCAAGGATTTTCTGGTTGTTTTTCAAAATTTCTTCAAGACGGTCCATCTTCTCCCATACCCAAACAGGAATATATTAATTTTTCATAGGAAGATTTTGTCAATCATGCCTTCAAATATTTTCACAAATTTAACCCACAGAATTATAAATGATTTTCCCTTCACTTATGTCTCCCAATAAAAATAATTTACTAAAAAATAAAAATCCAACTAGGGTGATAAATATCACCAAAGTGAGAAATGATGGCTAGGGTGAAAAATAAAGTTCACCGAAGTTCCTTGCATAAAACTCTCAGGCTGGAAAGATGCACAACTCTGATACCACTGTAATATTCCAAACAATAAAAATTTTTATAGATCTAAAACATATTAGTGTTCTCATTTAATACAGTCTTTCATCAAGAACTAGAACACAAGAAATGCATCCATTTTATTTATATTATTTTTCACGGAGATTTAAAATACATGCCCAGACTATAAAATTATACAAATGGCATGCACAGCTGCTTGACAATGACAAATATAAGAAACTGAAGCCCACTTGTGAATCCTGGATGGATCCACCACATAAACATCACCGCGGGGTTTTCGTCCCGGGATCAATGCTAGAACTGGCCAGGCCAGTTTCTCAACCCAAACACAATAAGATAGATAATCCATAATGCTTCTAAATGCCTAGCTTCTCTCCCCTTTTATAGGCTTGATGGACTTTCTAGAGATCTTAATTTATTATTTTTCTCAGAAACCAACAAAAAATACCATGGGTCAATACCATGGGAAACTGAAAATACCACGGTAAGTACCATGGATCGATTCCATCCACTTTGACTGGATAAAGAAAGGGAATATTACAAATAATATTCCCTTTCTAAAAGTTTGTCTCCACAATAAAAAATTTGACCTGCAAATCAACTCAATGGTGGACAAGTAATTTCTCTACAATGATCAATTAGGGTGGTTATGGAGAACCACTGAAATTGATGAGATTCTAGCTAGGGTGATTATGAATGATCACCAAAAACTAGTCCTTTTAAAACCCTCAAGCTGGCAAGAAAACTAGCTCTGATACCACTGTAATATTCCAAACAATAAAAAAATTTCATAGATCTAAAACATCTTAGTGTTCTCATTTAATACAATCTTTCATCAAGAACCAGAACACAAGAATTGCAAACATTTTATTTATATTATTCACTGAAAGTAAAATACATGCCCAGACCATAAAATCTGCAAATGGCATGCACAACTGCTTGATAATGACAAATATAAGAAACTGAAGCCCACTTGTGAATCCTGGATGGATCCACCACATAAACATCACCGCGGGGTTTTCGTCCTTTGATTGATGCTAGAGCTGTGAGGGCTAGGTTCTCAACCCAGACATAATAAGATAGATAATACGAGAATGCTCTAAATGCCTAGCTTCTCTCCTTTTATAGGCTTGATGAGGTCAATACCAACAAAATATATGGAGTCAATACCAACAAGAAATACCATGAGTCAATACCTTGGGGAAAATACCATCGTAGAAGTACCATGGATCTATTCCTATCCAATTTCATTGGATCAAGAAAGGGAATATTACGGATATTAAGGTCTCACAATCGAGGAAAGGAAGAGTATCAATATTCACAAGAAAAGGAGAACAAAAGTTTGTGCCAGATGTATATTACGTACCTATCTTGAAATGTAATCTTTTGAGCATTGGATAGCTCATAAACAAGGGCTACAATGTATTCTTTAAAGATGATGTGTGCACACTCATGGAAATACCTCCAAGCAAAAAAGTCATTGCAGAGGTGAAAATGACAAGCAATAGGATGTTTCCTCTCAAGCTCATAATAGACTTGAAGGAAAGAAGAAATGTGGCAGTCGTAACACAATAGGTCTTTCAAAAGGAAGTGAAAGTTGAAGGCTGGTTAGGGCACTTGAGATTTGGACATCTCAATTTCGGAGGCCTGAACTTGTTGCATAGAAAGGGAATGGTAAAAGGATTACCACTGATTGAGAAACTTGAAAACCTCTATGAAGGCTGCATCTTGGGAAAACAACACAGAGAAAGCTTTCCAGTAGGGAAGAGCATAAGGGCAAAGACACCCTTAGAGATTTTCCACTCAGATTTGTGTGGACCAATGCAAACACCATCTTTATCTAGCAGCAAATATGTATTGACATTCATAGATGATTACACTAGAAAGACATGGGTGTATTTCTTGAAATAGAAGAGTGAAGTGTTTGAACAGTTCTGCAACTTCAAAGCTCTTGTTGAGAAGTAGAGTGGGCACTACATCAAAGTGCTAAGAATGACAGAGGTGGGGAATACATCTCGAAAGAGTTCCTACGTTTCTGTAGGGAGAATGGCATACATAAGCAATTTACCACAAGGTACACACCTCAACAAAACGGTGTTGCAGAAAGGAAGAATAGGACCATTATGGACATGGTCAGAATTGTGTTGAAGGAAAAACATTTGCCGAATGAGTATTGGGTTGAAGCTATCAATTGTGCAGTGTATATCTTGAATAGATGCCCAACCAAAGCTGTCATGAACATAGTTCTGGAAGATGCATGGAGTGGAAGAAAGCAGTTTGTCACTCACATGAAAGTTTTTGGATATGTGGCTTATGCACATGTCCCAGATCAATTGAGAAAGAAACTTGACAATAAGGGGGAGAAGTGTGTCTTTGTTGGATACAGTGATAAGTCCAAGGCATACAAACTCTATAATCCATCCACCAAGAAAGTTATAATAAGCATATATGTGCAATTTATTGAAGAAGAAGCTTGGGATGGAAGCTTAGAGAAAACAGTTAATGTGAAGACACGTGTGTCTCACGAAGAAGAAGAGGAAGGGACAAGAGAAAATAATCCCTCCTTGCACTACAAGGAAAAGACCCTCTAGCGGATGTTTTTGAGGAAACCCATAGATAAATACCCCATACATCCATTTCTAGCAGAGGTTACTAGAGGAGGTTGGCGGGCAGAGGGTTTTGCGGATGTTTTCCGCTCGGTGTGCTTATCATTAAACGCTGCCCCGATGCTCTGGAAACACAAAAGCACCAGTGCGAACCAACACATTGGCACACCGGACACCATGCACTTCGTACACACCCGCCCGGTGCGTTGTATTATACTATAGCACCGGTGCGTCACAAATTTTCCGCACTGGTGCATTATAAAACACCACGCCAAAATCGAAACCACCCGGTGCAGTAGACAGAAGCCGCACCGGTGCATCATAAAACAATGCGCCAAAACACAAACCGACCGGTGCGTTTGTAGGAAACAGAATCGGTGCGCCTATAAACCATGCGCACCAGTAAAGCGTTAAATTAAAAAAAAATTACGACAAAAAACCCGGATTTTTCAGTGTTCCAGCGCTCCTGAGCTCTCAATTACTGGTGCGCCCACTACCATAGAATGCACCGGTGCGCACCAAACATTGGCACACTGGACAACATGCGCAATGTACACACACCTCTGGGGCATCCTATTACTGTAATGCACCGGCACTTCACTACTCTTCCACGCCGGTGCATCATAAAACACCACGCAAAAACAGAAACGCAGTGGTGTGTTCTTCTCCAAGAGCACCGGTGCACCTATAAACCGCACGCACTAGAATAGTGTTACATAAAAAAAAAATTAAGGCCAAAAAACCGGTGCTTTATGACTATTCCACACCAGTGCTTTACGATTACTCCACCCCTGTGCATCATCAAAATTTCGCGCCAAAACTGAAACATCCCGGTGCGCTGTTAGGGAAACACCCTAGTGTGTTATAAACAATGTGCCAAATTTGACACCGATCGGTGCTATTGTATGCAAGCGTATCGGTGCTCCTATAAAACCCCGTGCACCAGAACAGGGTTAAATAAAAAAAAAAAAAATACGGCCAAAAATTTTCATTATTCACTTTCCTCATTGCTCCAGAGCTCTCAAGCCCCGGTGCCATTTCCCTTTCTTTGAGCCACCCTGACATCGGTGCTCTCATTGCACCCATTGCACGCACTGCTGCTCTGCATTGGCCACCAATCTCCAGCTTGCATTTTGAAAAACAGTGGGCAAATTTTCTTTTGCAAATTTTACAGCCAATATGCCTCCTTGACAGCGACATGTACATGTATTTTTCTAGTTTTTCCATTATCGAGCCTTTTAACGGATTAGAAATTGAAAAAACCTTAAAAATAACCTTTAAAAAAGAAAAAGAAAAAAATTTGTCGCGCGGTGCCCCCGTGCTGTTCGGCTCACACCGGATAGTGGTGCTTCCTGTAAAATTTACAGGTCACACTGGCAACGGTGCTAACAGTATCTGTACTGTTTCCAGGGCAGTACTGAAAGGCGCCCCGAATAATTTTAAATTAAAAATGTAAAATATAAGGTAGTGCGCTCATTTATCCAGGCGCACCGTTGACCACGACAATCACAGTGCGGTGCGTTGACTGAATTCCCCCCCCGGGTTTATGTCATCCCACCGCATTCTGCATTCCGAGAGGGTCAACGGTGCAGTTGGGTAAAAGACCGCACCATCAACTATGTCATTGTCATGAAGTCGGTGCGCTGACACGACTATACGTGCCGGGGCATATATTTCAGTCAACACACCGCTATTATGAACTAGATATAGTCCATGGTGCTTGAAAAATAGACAACTGCACCGAGTCCGGTGCGTTGTATTTCATTAGGGGCATCAGTACCGGTGCGCTACAAGATTATGCCGCACCACCACCGGTGCGTGACTATTTTTATGGAGCACCGACTTGTATGTTTGTTTTTTTTTCAAAAAAAAATATACATATATGTATATTCCTAAATACATGTCTGTTTTAATAAAAAAAAATTATTTAATATGGAAATGATTCAAAGAGAAGAGGAGGAACAACAGCAACAACAGGATGAACAATTTGACATGATTCGCCAATGGGAGGCCCGAGAGAGGGAGAGAGATGCATGCCCTCGCCCTATTACTGTAGATACCCAAGAGATCCTTAGGCAGGTAGGCCTCCTCAAGTTTTATGAGGAGGCTACTTCTGGCCTAAAGGCCCATAGTGTTCTTTTGAGATATCTTATCCGCAGGTGGAATGCCCACCGACAAGCTTTCCAGGTTGGTCCTAACTAGTGGTACACACTCACTGAGGAGGATATTTATTTTATTACAGGACTATCGAGGAGAGGGGTGGATTTTCCCTCATTCTTAGACGTGCCAGCTGGTTGTGTAGCAGGGAGTCAGTTAGTTTACTCCCAAAGATACATTGGAGCACATGTACTATCTCCTTCAGAGTTTCAGGTACCTAGAGGTCAGTTACGTATAGGCGCATTTGGTAGACAGGACATGCAGTGCCTCTCCATTATCATTTCGACCATTTCGCACAACACCAGTGACGAGCAACACATTAGTTGCTCACTTTTATATTATGTTGATTCTTTAGTACAAAAACCATGACTTGTCAGGTGGTCTGCCATTTTTTTGCAGCAGTTTTGTACGACCTTAGATAGATGTCGTGCTCATGGACAAGGGAGGGTTAAATTCCCTTTTGCTTCAGAGCTGTTTTGTTTATTTTTTGAGAGGTTTCCAGAGATGAGACCTAGTTTTGTTCAACAGCCTCGTAGGCTGATGTATGAGGCCCAGATGCACATGTGGGGGCAGATGATGCCCAAGAGGGGAGACACTATCTTTCTAGCCAGGATATCACATGATTCACTGTACTTACTAGCCAGTGTTGGCGGGCTGCATCCCTTCATTACGGTCCCGTAATCGCCATTTGGACTAGATTGGCAAGGTGTCCCAACATCCTCTTCATAGATGATGGTATTGAGATGATAGAGGTAATATTCTTGTTTATTTATATTTATTCTATTATTCTTTACTTGAACAGTAAATTGTTAATGAAATTGTCTAATTATTGTTGTGTACTTGTATATATTTTGTAGACATTGGCTCTTTTGATGATGGCGGAGATAGAATCCACCACATGTTCAGAGGGTTTGGATCACGATGATTACAATCGGGACATGGCTGATGCGACGAGGATGATCATGATGGGGATGAGGCCGGTGTAGTGGAGAGATGTGCTCTTGCTCATGGTGCCTTTGATGCGCACAGGCAGGTGAGCTGAGGGCCCCAGATATAGGATGGAGTTGGGCAACCAACTCTATGCATTGATTATTGATGCAGGCATCAGGCCCGCTCATTACAGAGACATACAGGCCGATGATAGGTTGCTACGGATGTGGAGAGGCATGCCACGTGACATGTACGGCCTAATGCGGCATCTCGTAGGAGCTATGACAGCTGTTACGCGACTAAGGAGGAATTCCCGTAGCTATAGGCGTATTCGAGCCGCGACACGTGATGGACAATCTGCGAGCGGCCCCCGACTCCCCGCCCATCTCATGATCGTTCACCTCGGCACTTTGATGAGCATGAGCTCCATTGAAGCATCGACCAACCTATCCTTAGGAGATGAGGTGGACCATCGGCCATGTACGGTGGGCGACTGCGGCATCCATCAGTGCTAGTCATGATCAAGCGGGCGGTACACGCCGGGACCATCGACCGCGGGGAGCACACTATTGATTGAGCGATTTCCTACTATTGCTCTCCAATGATGTTGCAATGGTACCACCCAGGCGGATGCATCCATCGGTACCTAGAGATCGGATCATGAAGCGGGGATCCACCGTTGACTGTGTTGCACCCCTTTCTTAGGCAGAGACATCCACTTGTCTTTGTAGTGTTCCACCACTACCACCAGCTGATCCATGACATTTATATTACAGTTGTATATTTTTAACAATATTCAGTTATATATATATATAGTCCATGTATTTTATGTTCATGTTGCAGTTGTACTTAATTTTCACGTTGGTGATCATCATGATGTGGCGCATATTGTTAGGTCATGTTAGATATGTTCATTTAATGTTTAGCTTGCAGATAGATGTGTATATGTGACATCATGAGTTATTTGACATATTGATCAGATGTATATTTGATGTTTGTGTTGTGATGATGTTAATATATAATGTTAATTTGATGTTTGAATGTGTTTATTAGTCGAAATATATGATATTTGTACGATGGTTATCATGATCGTGATGATGTTTATTAATTAATTTAATTATTAAATGACGATGATATTTATTAAATATTATGTCGTGAATGTAATTGTAATTTTAATTTTAATTCTATGTAAAATTGTAAAATTGTATTTGTATTTATACTAATTGTAATTTTAACTGTAATTCTATGTAAAATATTTATTAATGTAAAATTTTAATTTTAATTGTAATATTTAATTTATTCTGAAATGATTGTAATTGTATATATGAAAAATTGTAAATTGTAATTGTATGTAAAATTCTAAAATTGTAACTGTATTTGTGATTGTAATTTTAATTGAATTGTATGTAAAATAATTGTAAAATTGTAATTGTAATTTTAAATGTAATTCTATGTAAAATTGTAAATGTAATTGTATGTAAAATTAAAATTGTAATTCTAATTCTAATCGTAATTCATGTATGTGAAATTAATGTAAAATTGTAATTGTAATTTTAATTCTAATATTAATTGTAATTGTATGTAAAATATTTGTAAAATTTTAATTCTATGAATGTGAAAATTTTAATTGTATTAATGGGAAATGATTTTATTAAAATATTTGAATTTGTAAATTTGCAAATAATTGTAAAACAACAAATCTAGAATAATACGAATTTTTGTAACATAAAGTTTAGAAAATAATGAAAATAAATTCATGTACTTTATAATTATCATTATTTTATTATGATCTTACATACATAAAGTTTCGAAAATAATGATAATAAATTCATGTACTTTATAATTATCATTATTTTATTATGATCTTACATATAAAAAAAAGAACTTTAAACTGTTTGGTGCACTTATCATCCTAACACAACTCGGTGCGTTGTATTAATACGATGCACCGGTGCGTCACAACTCTTCCGCACTGGAAACGAATAAACGCAAATAAAAAATCACAACTCTATTTTCTTTAAGTTAAAAAAAAAATGGCAATTTGAAAAATGGGCAGCAAAATAATTTCGCAAATCTAATTTCATAAAATAATTCTTTAAATACTAAACACTTTTCATTATTTCACTATTTTTGTTAAAATTTTCAACCACATATTTGCAGGAGACAGACCTGGAGCAAGAGAGCACGAGGGCACTGTGGAGCAGCGAAATACGTTCGAACAGAAGTATTCAGACATTCAGAAACCAAACCTTTGGTGATTCAAACCCTTTATAATAGAATTTCAAACCATTTTGTGATTAAATTTGATTATTTTTTAAACCTTTTTTTTTTTTTTTTTCCCTGCAGTTTTATCTATTTTTACCCTGAACCCTTCATTTTTTTGTTTTTCCCTTTCTTCTCTCTGTTTCTGTGATCTCAGAATTAGGGTTTTTCATTTTAGATTGATGTCCAACCCACAGGACGACTTGCATAGTCGGATCCCAATCCATTCGGCCATTGCGTGAATATTTGAAAATTTTGATTTTTCTTTATCAGTGCATACGTGACTGCATTGGTGCACTGTATTATACAGCGCATCACGCAAGTACTATGTAGTAAAAAATTGAAAACATTTTTTCTAAATCCATGCGTCAAATCTGAAATAGGGCATCGATGCTCCCTTTAACTAGGAAAGCACGTACGGTGTATTACACTATTTTTGCGGTGCGTTTATAATACCCCATGCACCGTTAGGTCTATTACACTATTTTTTGTGGTGGGTTTATAATACCCCACACACCGTACGGTGTATTATACTGTTTTGCGGTGCGTTGTTAATATACCCACGCACCAGCAGCGGTGCGGACTTCATGAAAGGCGCACTGGTGTCTTGAGATTTATTTTCTACCTAAAAAGTTGATAATTTATTTATAAATATATTAATGAATGATATGGTACAGGTTTCAGATTGATAAAGAAATGACTGACAAGATATCAAGTAACAAAAATACTGTTAACACATCAAAAAAAGCAAAAAAGGTAAGTTCTTTGTAAATTCTTTATAAAAAATATTATTTTTGAACTATATGTAACTTTAACTAATATGTATTGTTTATTGTGTATCATGCAGAGCCACAAAATGACGAAGCTCGATATGATTATTTCTGATCTAGGACGAGAAGAGTGTAAAAGTTTAATGGAAAAATTGCAAAAATATGAATCAGGTGAATGGAAAAATACTATCGATCCAATATGAGTTTATTTTTTTAATTATCATTAATAATATATTTAAAATTATTAGATAGCATGTGTCAAACAATCTATTAATTCACATCTATTTAATTATGTCTATAGGGACCAACAACTCAGAAAAGGAATGTTGTTCTAAGAAAAGAAAAAAAATAGAACATGCAAATGAAAATGAATTGCTCCTTAGCTCATACGGAGTGGTGCACGGAAGTTAACGAGGGAAAAACTTAACAAAAGTTTGAGGGATCTAGTGTTAGTATGAATTCTTCGTCGAAGTGTACGAAAAAGAACCACTTTAGCTACGCATAACTAATAGCCCTAACAACAATAGAGGCTGCAAAACATCTTCAGATCTGCGATTAGTAGTTAAAATGCTGCAACAAACAGATCTATAAATGGAAAGATATTAAGCAGTAAAGTAAAGAGTTTGCTCCATGCATCCAACAGACAAGACAAGAACACGATTTTTGAATGAATTTTTATATTACAGGGCACCTGGGAGGAAACAAGAAGGTGTATCGAGATCTCCTCAATGGGATGGGTTCTTTGTAGTCCTCAACACTTCAGATCTAAGCTTTCTCTCTCTTGTAGATGTAGAAAACCCAATGTAGAAGGTAGAGCTCAATGGGAGCAAAATGGTAGAAATGAGACCAAGTGTATAGATCCAGAGTGATCTAATAGGCAACAAAAGGTGAAGAATGATGGGGAAAATCCTCCTATTTATAACAAAATATTGGGTCATTCTAGATCTTGGTGCATGATTAAAATAATGTTAACCAAATCTAGATCCACCTCTATGGAATATTTTATTATTATTTGTTGGAGGGAAAGGGACTTTGACTTGGGTCAAAATCCCTTGATTAGTGAAGAATAAATAAATAAATGATTTATTTATCCTTTTAAGGAAGTGGTTGAGATATAATCAAATAAATAATGATTTATTTAATTAATAGTGGTTGATTTGGTCATATTTAACAAGGAATATTATTTAAATAATTATTCTTAGAAAATAATAAGATAACTATGGGTGTATCTCATTAATTTCTTTGTTTTTGGGTTAAACATGACTGGGAATAATAATTAAATTGTGGTTTAATTAATTATTCCTTTTGGGGTTTCCTTAATTAACATAGTGAAAGCAGTTTTACTTGGGGTACAACAAAAGGGTATGTCGGAGAGAGAAATATGAGGTAGATAGTGTGCTGAAGGACTAGACCCTGAGGAGACGAGACTCGCAGGTGCAACAAGTCTCTGTTATGAGAGGGTACCTGTGCTGAAGGCGGCGGGGGAGGCATACCTATGCCCGCCGTGACAAAGTACAAAAGAATAGTGTGTCCGGTGAACAAGGGACCGAACCATAGAGTACAGCTGGCATAATCAAGAGCCAGATAAAAATACAATGAAGAGTCTCACATACATGCTGTGCCTGGGATAACAGCCAGGACTAGTACAATATCATCCGAGTACATGAGATAAATACAACCCAAATGCCCCCTGTAAATGGGGAAGGGCTCACAAAATCTGACTGATACATGCAAATCATAGAGGTGCTGCAAGTGGCTAAGGCCAGCATCATCAAAAGCTGGAGCGGCATCAAAGGCTGCAATGAAGAGGTCATCCGGGCATGTGGGGGGCTACCTGCAGGGCCACCCCCTCATGAGGGCTGAGACATCTCACACACGCCGGGGAATCATCAAGAGCTGCTGCTGGGTCACTGGACTGTCCAGTATACGAATCTCGATCATGCTGAAAGGAGCTGGAGAAGCAATCAAGTCAAAGGGAGGTAAGAAATCCCCCTGCCTGATCCGAGGCACCGAACAAAAGTGGAAGCCGGAACCAAGGTACACCGCCCTCTAGACCTTGCTTCTGGAATAAGTGTGTTGAGGTCGACAGAAGGAGGCCCGCCTTAGGTGAGGCAATGAGAGATCCTCAACTAAGGCACGAGAGAAAAGCAATAGAGTGACGGACAAACTGACACTAATGATGATGGCGGAAATGGGAAGGGTGGAGTGGCGAATGGACGACTTCCCTTGTTAGAGCATAAAGGGCATGAATGACATGGCCGCGACTGACACAATATCGAAAGGGACAGGGGACAGTGGGGCTGAAGGTCATGAGATGCGACACAAGAGAGGAACCAAGCAAAAAAGAATGGAGGGCTATAGTATGGTGTAAAAGGATGCAGGATAGACTCCATGAATACAATGATGACTCAACTCGGATGCTCTAAGCAAGGGCGACTAGATAGTGCTGCCACACAATAAAGGCCCCAATGGGGGGTCATAGAAGCATGAGTACAAGGTGGGTACTCATGACGAAAATCAACACGAACATGGACAAGTAAGAGGGCGAGACGGTGCCCCCAGTACAAGTGTCGTAAGCGAGGAAATTCGATTTTGAATGGAAGGGAGGTAACTGCATGTTGGACGAAGATGGGTCCTGGTGCAGTAGAAAAAATGAAACAACAGATGCTGGCTATCTAAAAGAAAAATAAAACATGCATTTCCGAGGGGAAATGTTAAGGGTAATATTTCTTAAGATAGAGTGCATTGCGAGGGTTAGGAAGGGGATGGCCTTCGAAATCCTCTAAAAGGTATGCCCCCTTTCCGAGATCCTTACTAATGATGTAAGGGCCTAGCCATAATGAGTCAAACTTCCCATGACCCAGGACATCATGGGCCTGGTCATAGACTAGAACAAGGTCGCCTTCGTGAAAAGTGCGAGGCTGGACTTTTCGGTCATACTGAGCTTTGGTGCGGTTTTTGGCCGCTTCCATGGTTTGTAAGGCAATACGGCGGTCTTCGGAGGCACGCTCGAGCATGATAAGTCGTTGTTCTAGTGGTTGGGTGTCAGGGAGAAGTTCAACGGCTAGTTGTAGAGAAGGAATTTCACACTCGATCGGTAAAACCGCCTCCTCTCCAAAGACGAGGTGGAAAGGGGTGAACCCGGTGGCGATTTTGACAGAGGTTCGAAAGGCCCATAAGGCAGGAAAGAGCATGAGATGCCAGTTGGTTTTGTGCTTATTCACTGTTCGTTGAAGCATAGTCTTGAGGATTTTGTTGACTGCTTCGACTTGGCCATTACCTTGGGGGTAATAGGAGGAGGAATATTGGTGCTCAAAACCCAACAGTGAGGATAGCTCACGCCATATATCATCTTCAAAATGTCTGCCGTGATCAGAGACCAGTTGCTTGGGAACCCCGAAGCGAGCTATAACATGGTTAAAGAAAAAGAGAGCCGCGGTAGCTGCCGTGTTGTTAAATGTTGGCATGGCCTCGGCCCATTTGGTGAAATAGTCGACCGCCACGATGATATACTTGTGGCTACTAGAGGATGGCGGGCGACACTCCATAAAGTCGATGGCCCATTTACAAAAGGGACCAGTGGAAACGACCGGATGGAGGGGAGGAGGTGGAGCTCTCGCTTTTGGGGCGAAATGTTGGCAGTTGGGACAGTGTTTGACTGCCTCAATGCAATCACTGAAGAGGGAAGGCCAAAAATACCCGGCGCGCATTATTTTTTGGGCAGTAGCAAGACCGGAGAGGTGGCCACCGCAAGCGCCGCTATGGCAGGCATTAAGGACCTGCTCAGCTTCAGCGTGTGTGAGGCAACGGCGAAGGACCGTATCGACCCCGCGACGATAGAGGTCGTCACCAATAAGAAGGTATCGGGGGGCTTGGTGTCGGATACGTCGACGAGCCTCACGGTCAAGGTGGAGAGCGAACTTTTGGGTTCGCAAATAAGTAAGAATATCGCCGTACCACGGGTCATCGGAAGTAATGGCAAACAGGTGTTCATCAGGAAAATCGTCATTAACGGGAGGGTCTTGCGATCCGGTAGGTAATTCAGAAATAAGCTCAGCGAGGGCTAAGCCTTTCTTACTTTTTGGGGTGACAAATTCAAGGTCGAATTCCTGAAGGATAACAACCCAACGGGCGTACTTTCCAGTAAGTATACGACGGCTCAGTAGGAAGGCCATGGGGTTGGAATTTGTCACAACCTTGGTGGAGCGCAGGAGGATATAATGACGAAGTTTTTGGACTGAGAACACGATAGCCAGCGCTAATTTCTCGTCATAGGAATATGAGACAGGGGGTCCCACAAGGTTCTTACTAACGTAGTAGATCACATGCTCGATGCCATGGTCATCCTCTTGGATAAGGACTCCAGCGACCGAATAGGTGGAAGCGGAGATATATAGGATGAAGTCCCGATTAAAGTCAGGAGGGCGAATTAAGGGAGCGGATGTGAGAGCTTGTTTGAGGGCATCGAAAGACTCGTGAGCATGGGTATCCCAAACAAAGGGGATATGGGAGCGTAGGAGTCTAAGGAACCCGTGCGCGGTGGTGGCATAGTCAGGGACGAACCGACGAAGGAAATTAGCTTTGCCTTGGAGGCTTTGGAGCTGGCGGAGGGTACGCGGGATTGGGAGTTCAAGAATGGCTTGAACTTTCAAAGGGTCAAGAGTGATACCGTCCTTAGACACGATGAAGCCTAGGAGGCGGCCGGCAGGAACGCAAAAGACGCATTTCAACGGGTTAAGTCGGATATTATACTTGCGACATCGGAGAAAAATGGTGCGCAAATCGTGTATGTGTTGCGCCTGATGCTTAGAACGTGCCGTGAGGTCGTCTAAGTAGGCAAGGATAATATGAGCTAAGTCATGGAAGCAATAAGACATGGCCCGTTGAAAGGTGGCGCCGGCGTTTTTTAGGCCGAAAGGCATGACCCGGTAAGCGAAGGTTCCCCACGGACTAATGAACGCGGTTTTTAATTGATCAGCAGGACGGATAGCAATTTGGTTGTATCTGGAGAAACCATCCATGAAGGATAGGATCTCATGCCCCGCACACTCGTCAATGATTTGGTCGATGAACGGTGTGGGGAAGTTGTCTTTGGGACAAGCTTTGTTCGGGTCGCGAAAGTCCGTGCAGACACGAATGGTGCCTTGTTTCTTGAGAACAGGAACGGGGTTAGAAACCCAAGTGGTGTATTCGATGGGGTAAATGAAACCAGCCTGTTTGAGCTTATCGATTTCGGCTTTAATAGCGTCACGTCGGGAAGGATGAATGGGTCTCATCTTTTGGCGGACTGGTTTGGCGTCAGGCCAGGTGTCGATATGATGCTCGACAATGGCAGGATCGAGTCCGGGCATTTCAGAATAGGACCAGGCGAAGATATCGCGGAATTCTTTGAAAAGCTGGGTGTAAGTTTCAATTTCTTCCGGGGTGCCTTGGGCACCCAATGTGATGTATTCTTCGATTCCTGGTGTGGCCGAAATGTTAATTTTGATGGTAGACGAGATATTGGCCATGTTTCCTTCTTCGAAAGCGTCAGGTGCAGGAATGGGGTTTTTGAACCAATCAACTGCATGGGGGATGAAGTCTTTGGTTTCCACAGCGTATTGGTCGTGGGATTGCTGTGGGAGGAAATATGCGCGATGGTGCATATCATCCCAGGGAAAGTCGGGGTTGGTCATGGCTTCCATGATGTCTTCATCAGATTGGAAGATGGGAAGATTGGAGGCAGAAGGGACACCTGAGGGAGTAGTGATGGGGAACGGTTCATCATGAGGAGAAGGGCTCATATGGGCGATATCAACAGACCCAAGGTCGGCTGAGAAGCTGAGGGGATCAGTCTGTTGAGTGGCTGGTGAATTAGGTCTCAAGGATGATGACAGATACAAAATGGTGACGGAGGGCTCCGTTGGCTTAAAAGCGGGGGGCGGAATGTGAATGTCCTTGGGTCCGAGCGAAGCGGCCTTGAATTGGCGGTACAAGTCCAAGGAGGAACGGTACTCGTCAAGGCGGGGACAGAGGTGGGTGTAATGGCCGTGAAAATCGCACAAGGCACAAGGGTGGTTTGTGCGCAAGTGGTTGAGTTTTGGGAGGGAGTCGGGGATAGTGACATGTACTTCTGGGAGATCAGAGTCGGGGAATGTCTCGTTGACCAGAAGCTTGAGGTGGGGCAATTCGGGACACATGTGAGTGGCATGACCGACGACATCACACAAAGCGCATCGAATGGCGGGCTTTGGTGGTCGTGGGGGGGTAATGGATGTCGGGGGGGCCGGATCGTGATGGGTTGCCCCCCTTCGGGCTTTGCCTGTCTTCCCGGGAACCGTCACAACAGGAGAAGGGTCCTGTGGAGGTGCTGGGGGCACGGTGGCTATGGAGGAAGCGAGGGGGACCGGTTGAACCGGTGTCAAAGCCATGTAAGGTTTGGGGTGACCAGGGGGGGTGGCGGCTGGGGGGTCAAGGTACCAAACCGGAATACCCAAGGTCAAGTTAGGGAGAGAGAGGGTGGCCATAACGGGGACACAATATACTCCGGGAGGGGGAGCCAAGAAGGGGATCTGTCCAGCAGGGTAGTGACCAGGAGGTACGGCTCCAAGATGGTTAAGGCCGGGGGGGACCGAGCCTGGAGGATAAAGAGGTTCGGGGGTACCAGCTGTAGGGGGAGGGCCGGAAGGAGGAGGTCCGGCTGGCGGAGATGAATGGCTAGGAGCGGGTTGCGGAGGGCGGGGAGGAGGGTGCGGGCTAGCCGAGGCAGGCCGTTTATGGGCAGCCTGAGACGATTGCATCATGAAAACATTCGACAAGCTGGGATCAGTAACAGGAGGGGGGGGAAGGTGAGGAAAAGTACCAAGCAGGGTGGAATCTTTATAAACGCCGGGGGAGACACTGGTCAAGGAATCGACAGTTTGCTTGTTGGCTACAGAAGAGATGGTCGTCTCGGAGGAGGATTGAGACGGCGGCTCATGATACGATAGCTGGTCAATGGTGACTATCTTCCCATTATGTGGAAAAGACATCTTGCGGAAGACCGCGGATGGGACAGCGGACATGGCATAGGTGTAGCTTCGCCCCAATAGAATGTTGTAGTCTAGAGGGGCGTCAATGACTTCGACATCAACGCAAACAGTCTTACCGGCGAGGGTGATGGGACAATTACGAAACAGGCCAATAGGCTGGGAGGCATGACCGTCCCACGCTCGAAGGGTGATCGTGGAAGGGGCCAACTCGGGGGATCCGAGTTGCTTCCAAACCGAAGCGGACATCACACAGGTGGATGCCCCCTCATCAATTATGCACCGGGATACAGTGGCGTTCCGGATTTTGACTGGGATTTGGAAAGCAACGGAAGGAGGAAGAGGAGGGTGGTCCGATTGAGTGGCGTCGAAAACAATCATTTGGTCATCGGCAGGATCAACAGCGCCCACGGCAGATAGTAGAGCCTTCTTTTGAGAAGGGCACGACTGGAGGAGTTCCAGTGTGGAAATGGCAGCAGGGGATTGTGCCAAATCATCTACTATACTGTACGATTGAGCGGCTCGACCAGAAGCAGCATTTCAGCGTAATGGACCCTTTGGAATCTTTGGGTGAACCTCAACTTTGGGTTGAGGGATGTGTAAGGGGCCACTGGATGTCGAAAGAGGCTCTGTAGAACCTGAAGATGGGGGCTCGGGAGCAGACTGAGCAGGGGGCTTGGTGTACTGGCGAGACCGAGTTTGAAGGTGAAGGTCGACGGAAGGGGACGGGTCGGAGTGCATCATGAGGATCTGGTAGTCAGAGGAACCAGAAATGGACGAGGGTGTGGCGGCATGGCTGTCAGGGGGGTGGGTAGCCACGAATCCCTGTTGAGGGAAAGGATCAGTGAACACAGCTGGCTGGGTAGTGGCCACATTAGGAGGAGCGTCGGGGGAGGTGTGCTGTCCGCGCAATGTGGCTTGAGACTCCCACATCTGTCGCATCTGGGGTAAGAGAGGGCAATCGTGAGTGTAGTGACCGTAAACACCGCAACACGAACAGGGCTTGTTTGTGCGAAGCGGCCTGTCCGACCTGGGCGGAATGCCCTGAGGCTGGTTGCTAGTGTTAGGGTCCACACCAGAATTGGGTCCTCGGTTACCGGGGGCAGATGGGTTCTGGTTGCCTCTCCGCCTTCTTTGAGAAGAAGGGGGATTAAACGCACCCTGCTGCGCAAATACTTGCCCTGGAGGGGGTTGTAAGGGCTGTTGCAGGTGGTGAGGAGGCAAGGGAGGCGGAAGCGCATATGCTGGAGGAGTTGGCGCACCAGGCTGCGGATAAAAGTAAGGGTTGGGTTGGGCGGCATTGAGGTAAGCAGGAGGTTGGGCAAAAGGAGGAGGCATGCCGTATCCTGGATACATGTTGCCGGGAGGGGGCAGAGTGCTAGAGGTGCTGGCCCCCCCCTGAGGAAGGCCATGGCTCATAGGAGGGTGAGCAGAGGGGTGGGAAAGAGATCCAACAATACCGTCGGCGGAATGAGATGCCCCCGGGGCGTTAGCGCCACCGGGCCGGGGGATGTCAGGAAGAACGGTATAAACATAACCAGATTGAGCATAGATCAGATCATATTTTAAAGCTATTTGGAGGGCGGCTTCTTCGGATTGAGGAAAATGAGAGGCGACATCTTTGCCGATGGGAGACGGGAGGGTGCGAAGGAACCAGTCCATGTAAACCCGATCTTCAAAGGGAGGGGCTCGACATAAGCTCCGTCTTCGTCGCCATTCCTGAACATGGGCAGAAAGGCGTGTGGAAGAGGATTGCTTAAATGAAGTCGAGAGCTCCGTACCAGTGTCGTATCGGAGAGGGAGCTGGAAGTACGACAAGAAGGCTTGGGCAAGAGTCTCGAACGTGGTATGGGAGGAAGTGGCCTGTTCGACATACCATTTCGAAGCTTCGCCGGTAAGCGTGCGTTGGAACAAACGAAGACGGATGGAGTCATCGGTAATGGAGTTGGAGGAACACCACATGTGGAAAGACCGGACGTGATTGGTTGGGTCTTCGCCATTAAGGCCCTCAAACTTGGGGATATCAGAGGGTAACTTGGTGGGCATAGTGGGCCAGGTAGCATTGTGGTGAATGGGGTCGTTAATCAACTGATGGAAATCGGGGAGGCTGAGGCCTGCAATGTACGGCAGCACAGGGGTGGCCGGAGTAGTGGTTGTGACGGTTCCGCTAGAAGTAGGGCCGGTATTGGGGCCGCTAGCATTAGGCCCTGAACCAGACATGGTGAAGGTAAAAGGGGGAGAACCGGGAGGAGAAGGGGGACCTGAGGAATCAGGAGAGGAGTCGGAGTGCGGACTCGAAGGTGGACTGGCTCGACGACGGCGGTGCGGAGCAGGTCGATCAACCGGAAACTGAGGATGAAGGCCAAGAAGTCTCCAGGAAAGGCGCCTTGGGGGCGCAATGATGACAGGAAGAAGGAAACCGACAAGGGCAGAAAGGGACAGAATCAAGAAGGTCAAGGGCAGATAAGGTGCAGTGGCGATTGATTTTAGAGTCTTTGCCAGGCGGTGTAAACCAGGCGCTTCTTCACTTAGGGTCAGTGTGTGGTGTGCGTTAATTTTAATTTTTAAACCCTTTCTGTTGTTGAGAGCAAAAAAGTGTGCAACGTAGCTGAAAATAAACCTACAGAGAACAGAATAAAAATGCTGAAATAATAGAAAAATAACAGCTACATATGCATCTATCAAACCCAAGAAAGTGGGTCTCTCAAAACTATGCTGAAAAGAAAGGAAAAACTATGGAAACACACACAAAGGAAGCTCAACAGATCTAGGGTCAAAGGGGACAGAGATCCGGAGGATAAAGCTGCAGATAAGGGGTGCAGATCACAGCCAAGAGACAGGGGCAAGGTGGCTGGAAAAAAGGGAAATCAGCAAAAAGCCGGGAGGGGCAAGGCGGAGGCCTTTAGGGGAGGTCCAAACAAAACGACAAGAGGTGATTTGAAAGGAAAAGAGGCTGATTTCGATGGATCTGGAAGTGAGGTCACAGATCTGGAAAAAGAAAGGGCTGAAGCTCTGAAACCGACGGCTGAAACAGCTGAAACTCTTCCACAAAAAAGTGGAGGGTACTAAAGCCCTAAGGGGCTGGGTTCCCACTTAGATGAGTAAAAACAGATCAGATCTTGGTCAAGGCGGGCTGAGACAGAGGCTGGAAAACCCTGGCAGAGGCTGCAGCAGAACCTAGAAAAATTACAGAAAAAATGCTGGAAAAAAGGCAGGTCGCAGGTTCTGACCTGATTTTGGTTGAGGTCGCAGGTTACAGGCTGAAAAGTGCGTCCAGGTCGATAGCGGGCCAGGTAGTATTATGGTGAATGGGGTCATTAAGCAACTGATGGAAATCGGGGAGGCTGAGGCCTGCAATGTACGGCAGCACAGGGGTGGCCGGAGTAGTGGTTGTGACGGTTCCGCTAGAAGTAGGACCGGCATTGGGGCCGGGAGAACCGCTAGCGTTAGGCCCTGATCCAGACATGGTGAAGGTAAAAGGGGGAGAACCGGAAGGAGAAGGGGGACCCGATGAATCAGGAGAGGAGTCGGAGTGCGAACTCGAAGGTGGACTGGCTCGACGACGGCGGTGCGGAGCAGGTCGATCAACCGGAAACTGAGGGTGAAGGCCAAGAAGTCTCCGGGAAAGGCGCCTTGGGGGCGCAATGATGACAGGAAGAAGGAAACCGACAGGGGAAACAAGGGGACAAAATCAATTACGGTCAAGGGCAGAAAAGGTGCAGTGACAATTGATTTTAGAGTCTTTGCCGGGCGGTGTTAACCAGGCGCTTCTTCACTTAGGGTCAGTGTGTGGCGTGCGTTAATTTTAATTTTTAAACCCTTTCCGTTGTTGAGAGCAAGAAAAAGTGTGATGCGTAGCTGAAAAGAAACCTACAGAGAACAGAAATAAAATGCTGAAATAACAGAGAAATAACAGCTACGTATGCATCTATCTAACCCAAAAAGGTGGGTCTCTCACAACTATGCTGAAAAAGAAAGGGAAAAACTATGGAAACACACACAAAGGGAGCTCAACAGATCTAGGGTCAAGGGGGACAGAGATCTGGAGGATAAAGCTGCAGACAAGAGGTGCAGATCACAGCCAAGAGACAGAGGCAAGGTGGCTGGAAAAAGGGAAGGAAATCAGCAAAAACCAGAGGGGGGGAGGCGGAGGTCGTCGAAAGGAGGTCCAAACAAAATGACAAGAGGTGATTTGAAAGGAAAAGAGGCTGATTTCAATGGATCTGAACAGGAGGTAACAGATCTGGAAAAGAGGGGGCTGAAGCTCTGAAACCGACGGCTGAAACAACTAAAACTCTTCCACAAAAAGTGGAGGGTACTAAAGCCCTAAGGGGATGGGTTCCCACTTAGATGAGTAAAAACAGATCAGATCTTGGTCGAAGTGGGTGAGATGGTGAAAAACCTTTGAGACACGACGGAGACCCGAGAAAAGGTACGAGGAAAAAAAAAGCGGGGAAAAAGTCGGGTGGGTTTACGACACGATACGGGTGGTCGCGAAAAGCGCTGAAAAGTGCGACCTGGAGGTCCAGTCGCGGAGTTTGGGGCCAAAGTGCGACCCCACCATTGGTTGTCTCGGCGGCAGATTTTCAGAAAAGTTGCCGTCTCAGTTGCGGCTGGTGTCGCTTACCTGCGCAATAGGGCCAGAAACACACGGAAGTTAGAAATTTTAAGTTTTTAGGGTTTTATGTGAGAAAATGACATAAAAAGAGGAAAACTAAGCAGCTGAAAAGAAGCCCTAGGGCCTGAAGTAGCTGGATATGCAGGAATATGAAAAACGACAACGGTCGTAATTTAAAACCCGTGTGGAGTCGCCATTTGTTAGTATGAATTCTTCGTCGAAGTGTACGAAAAAGAACCACTTTAGCTACGCATAACTAATAGCCCTAACAACAATAGAGGCTGCAAAACATCTTCAGATCTGCAATTAGTAGTTAAAATGCTGCAACAAACAGATCTATAAATGGAAAGACATTAGGCAGAAAAGTAAAGAGTTTGCTCCATGCATCCAACGGACAAGACAAGAACGCGATTTTTTGAATGAATTTTTATATTACAGGGCACCTGGGAGGAAACAAGAAGGTGTATCTAGATCTCCTCAATGGGATGGGTTCTTTGTAGTCCTCAGCACTTCAGATCTAAGCTTTCTCTCTCTTGTAGATGCAGAAAACCCAATGTAGAAGGTAAAGCTCAATGGGAGCAAAATGATGAAAAATGAGACCAAGTGTATAGATCCAGAGTGATCTAATAGGCAACAAAAGGTGAAGAATGAAGGGGAAAACCCTCCTATTTATAACAAAATATTGGGTCATTCTAGATCTCGGTGCATGATTAAAATAATGTTAATCAAATCTAGATCCACCTCTATGGAATATTTTATTATTATTTGTTGGAGGGAAAGGGTGTTTTGACTTGGGTCAAATCCCTTGATTAGTGAAGAATAAATAATATTTAAATAATTATTCCTAGGAAATAATAAGATAACTATGGGTGTATCTCATTAATTTCTTTGTTTTTGGGTTAAACATGACTGGGAATAATAATTAAATTATGGTTTAACTAATTATTCCTTTTGGGGTTTCCTTAATTAACATAGTGAAAGCAGTTTTACTTGGGGTAAAACTGGTCTTACGTGGTGTACTTGGGTCCATCTAATGATAAAAGGTTAGATTACCAAAAAATGGTGTAACAATCTTCATGGATCCTTCCATCTCATGCAAAGGTTCTAACTTCTTGGGCTTGGTTTTTTCTCCCAAGGAAGTTTCAGAATGTTTTAAATCAAATATTTTCACTAACCTCCTAGTGAAATTTGCATAAGTAGATATATTTACATTTTTCAGTGAAGAAGATTCAAATAACCACCAGGCATAAGCCTTACCTTGGAGATGCAGTGCTGCTACTCCTATGGCTTCTTCTTCTGAAACTCTATGTAGTTGGGAATATGTGTCTAGCTTCCTTACCCAAGACTCGGCTATTCTCTTAGGGGATCCATGAAAAGTAGGTAGAGAGAATCTACCCAAAGTGTGTTGCATGCACCCTCTTCTTCTCTTGTATTTGCTGGATCTTCTTTCTTCTTTGAGTTGAAAAAAATTTGGGAAGCTTAGATTCTCCTTGAATCTTTTAGACTGAGATTCATATTCTTGGAGATAGTCACCAAGAGTCTCCTCTTTTGGTGTCTCTCCTTTTGCTTCTTCTCTTGCTAGGAATGTAGGCATGCTACAACGTTGTAGATCTGATTATGTGGTTGAATTCTCACACACATAATATGAACAACTGGGGTTTTCTTCATATGAAACCCTCCTTGAGGGATCTGCATGTCTTTCCCTCCTCATTCCCCTGATTCCTCTTTTTAGCTCATGAATATTTTGGAACAGAGTTTTTGAGAACTCTTTCCCTTTCATTCTTTTAGATAAAGGGGTTTTACCCTTTTCTTCTTTGTCTTTTGTGTAATCAATATTCTTCTTCTATATTTTATTTTCTTGAAAATACATATTGGCTTCTTAGAATGCATAGGCTATGCCAAGATGATGCTCCAACACCACTGTAATATTCCCAAATGGGAAATGCACATAGAAAAGTTATGCATTTAAAATAACACATATCATCAATATTATAGCAGGAGGCCAATATGGAGACCCTTATTTAACATTTACAACAAAAAATCAGATGTACAAGAGGAAATAGAAGTCTCCAATGAAGAAAAATCCTCAAAAAGAGGTCATACAACCATACATATGAACAGAAACTGCCTTGACAACATTATATTTATTAGGCTGCAACAGCTGTTGATTAAAACTTAGATCTAGATAAAAATAATGCATGAGAATTTAGATCTATGACTGATCCATACACTATAAAGACTCTTCCTCAAAATCCCCTTGGGTTTTTCAGTAATACATGAAGCACATGGAGTAGATCTGAGATATAAAGCTGCAGATCTACAGAAATATTCAGATATTCAGGAATATTAAGATCTGATCTGATATATACAATACAATGATCCTCTCCAATGGATATCAAAGGTGAAGGGTAGATCCCCAACAAATGAAAATCAATCCTCCAAAAAGTTATGCCAAAGGACTCTGCAACAACACCTACAGAAAAATGCAGATCTGGAAGTAAAACTACATTTTAGGGTTTAAGATAAGTTTGGCCACATGCTAAGATCTGGATTTGATGCTCCAATGATCCAATAATCCCTTTCCAACCAAATAGAATACTTTCCCACTAAAAAGGGTCACTAGAATGGTCTAGATCTCAGTATATCTAGCCTCCACTTGCTACAGCTTTCAAAGGCAACCAAACCCTCAACAGGATCTGCGTTGTAGTTGGAAGAAGAAGCTTGGCCTTCAGCCAGATAGTGGACAAGAAATTCAATTCTCTTCCAAGAGGCCTCTCAAGGAAAGAGATGGAAATTCTAAACAGGAAGACCTTGTGCTAAACAACACTATTCTGAGCTAAATATCAAGAGAATGAAATATGTCTAAACAGACAATATATTCAGAAAAATGTAATCACATCAACAACATTCTCATGCTTCCATCCTCTTCCTTTTATAAGTTGAGAGCTTGCAAAACCCTAAACCACCTCAATGAAATAGCTCCTTTCACATGAGCCATCTCCATCTAAAACTGTGTTGTGCATCATTGATGGCCACTCCTCCAAGACAACATTATAGATTTGGTCAAGGTTGACCCAGTCAAAATGTTCAGCCCCTTTCACACCTAAGGGTTCCTTCTTACTTAGCCAAGATATAGCCTTTATCACATTTGGCATTGATTTATTTACTGTTTAAGAGTTTTATGATCCTCCTTTAAAATTTTATTCATGAACAGAAAAATAAAACAAAAATGAATATTCCCATTATCTTAGGACTAATTAGGAATATTACATAGAAATTGGAAAGACCTAGAAAGTTGCAAAGCTCTGTTAGAGTGGTTGGGGCTGGCCAATCCTGAATGATTTGTATCTTGGCTGGGTCCACATGCACACCCTTCTCATCAATGATGTACCCCCAATATTGAACCTAGGTCATACCAAAAGTGCATTTCTCCAAATTGGCACACAGCTTGTGTTGTCACAAATTTTGGAGGACTTATCCAATATGAAAGAGGTGCTCTTCCCAGCTCTGACTGAAGATTAGGATGTCATCGAAATACACCACCACGAATGAGTTGGTGAAGGGTCGTAAGATGTCTTCCATCAGCCTCATGAAGGTTGCGGGGGCATTCGTCAACCCGAAAGGCATGACCAGCCATTCGAAAATTCCCTCCTTGGATTTGAAGGCAGTATTACACACATCAGAGGGTTTTATTGGTACCTAGTGATACCCAGACTTCAATTCTATCTTGATGAATTATTTTTCGCCCTTGAGTTGGTCCAAAATGTCATCATTCTATGGGATTGGATACCTATTCAGGACAATGATATTTTTCAGTGCCTAATAGTCAATACAAAGTCTCCAAGTCTCATCCTTCTTCTGTACCAACATGATCAAGCTCCCAAAAGGTGATGAACTTGGCCTGATGTGCCCTTTCTGCAACAACTCATAAATATGTGTCTTTATTTCATTGTTCTCGAGAAAAAAGCATTGATAGATCATTCCATTGGGAAGTGGCGCATTTGGGGTCAAATCAATGGGGTGCTTGACCGGAAAGTGTAGAGGTACCCCTTTGGGTGAGGTGAATATGTCCCTATACTCCTACACGACCTTGTCCATCTACTATTTTCATGTGGAGGAGCCATGTCTGGAGGTCGTGGCCATAATATTCCTCTTTCCCTAAGGTTAAACCATAAGGAAAAAAAAAATCCCAGTCTGGGAAATGAGATAACTACATTACTTCACATTGATCAAATAGATGGTGATAGGCGGTGCTACCTCTTGTATCATGTACAACTTATTTCCCAAAGTAATAATAACAATGTGAGACCTATAATCATACATAGCATGATGTTTCCACATGTATGGTTGGCATAATAATACATCACAAGCTTCAAGAGGAGAAACATCACAGATTACCTCATCTTTCAAGGGCTTCATGTTCTAAGGAAGGCGACATTAGCAGTTGATGTAGAGATCTCATCCTTGGCGAAGACACCCGATGGTGTACGAATGTGGGTGTGTTTTGGTCGGTAGGCCCAACCACTTCACAGCCTCTGCTGAAATCAGGTTCTTTTTGCTTTGACTGTCGACAATGAACTATAGAAAAGAACCCTTCACCCACATCTAGGTGTGGAAGAGGCACTCCCCCTCCTCTGTATCTTCGGGCTCATCCTTCTGGATATTGGTGATGGAAACGATGGCACTGGGTTCTGCATCAATAATGTTATTTCCTTTTTCATTCCCCTTGTCAGGTTCTGACTGGGATTCGGAGCACGCATCTGATTCAGAAGCCTTTAGCTCAGCCACCAGTGACTACTTGGTCCCACACTCACTTTTGTTGTGAGTGGGGATCGTATGGAATTCACACCACTTTCCTATGTCCTTCTTTGTCTTCGTGGTGTTGTTATTTTATTTCAGCCTCAGATGGTTGTCCTGGGTAGCTCTACCTTAGATTTTTCCTTTGTTTTGCGGTATGGGGGAGCCTTTCCCTTGCTTCATATTTGCAGATCCAATGTCTCGCTTCTTCTGTTTAAAATTTTCCTTGATCTTGGCAACATATCGGTATGCTACACCAAGAAAGGAGATGTTGAGCAACTCCATTTCCTCCTGAATTTATTTGTGCAAAAAACTGTGGTACTTAAGCATCAGATTTTTCTCTGAATATTTGATACCCAACTTTGTGCACAAGGTATGGAATACATTTTTCATCTCATGCACATCTTGATCCCTTTGTTGCCGTAGCATAGTCCATTGTATGTACTTGTCCTCATAACTCCCCATGGGGTAGTATTGTTCCTTGATGGCATCTCAAAAAGAATTCCAAGAAGGTTCTGCTGAAAATAGTGAGGGTTCTCTCTCGCCCCTTTGTTCACAATCGGTTTCTCACTAGTCCTTGACATAGGGGGTGTCTTTGAGGAGTGGAAACGTAATATTTTCCCTATTGGAAAAATCATGAACTGAAAAATATTCTTCCAAGAGATTTAACCATATATCTACAGCGTTTGAACCTATATGGCCTTCAAATATGGGAATGTCAAAGTTGTCTTGTACCTTTAAGGGAGTGGTGTCTCCAGAGTGATTGTCGGGTGAAGATGTGTCGCCTGTGGGCATCAGACGAAGGATTTGGAAAAAAATTTCCATCATCACGTTCCTTTTTCTCTCAAGGGATTCTTTGAGCAATATTTTGAAAGGATCTCCTACTCCCTCATCTTTTTTTTCTTCTGCAATAGGAGGTCGTCGGGGTTTGCGAGGTTGGTCTTGCAAAGGTTCAACGATTTCGATCCCTAACTCCTTATACCATGACCTCATTGGAGACATGGAAAAAACAACGTAGAAAGAGCAGACTTCTCTGATACCACTAATATGAACTTAGACAGGAATGCAACAGAATAAAAATATAACCATAAATATAGAGATGCAATAGAAATAACACTTCATTTCATCAATATCAAAGAATTTAAATATGCATACTAGTAGCTTGTCTTTGAGAAGAGATGTGGCGGCTACATTCTTATGAACCTCATTACAATGAGGCTCACGAGCCTATTTATTATTGAGAAACAATGGAAAACTCTAAACATCCAAAAACATAACCTTAGGAGATGAAGCGCCAAAACTATGGGCCATGTTTGGGTAAGTTGGTACATCAACTTCCTGGGGTCGTAAATTTGGCATACAATCTATGTTTGACTTGCACAATACCTCATTAGAAATATCTATCCAAGGAATAAAAAAATTATGGAAAAAATCACTCAAATATTAATTAAAGACTGGATTTTTCCCCAGCTTTCCCAAAAAATATTGTTTAGGGCCTCAAACGGCTTCAAAAGTTAAGGACACGAAAAGCTGCCAAAAATAGTAAGCAGTGCTACAATTAAGGAAAATGAAAAAAATGAAAGAATCAATGGTGGGGGTACAAGTGGAATAGGTGAGTGGCCACCAATATCCACCTAAATCAGTCCTCACCCCTTAGGAAGCAATGGTCCCCATTGCATTGAGTGCCTCCATGATATGGGGAAAATTCTACTATACTTGGTACCCAGTGAGCCACTTTCCTCAGTGCAGGATTTTTATAGATTTGAAAACCCGATACAGTTGTATCTTCTACTGGTGATGGTTCTTGATCTGTGTGTCCATGATCCCATCAGTGGTGGCGTACTCCATGCAGTCTAGGTTTAACTTTGTTGGTGTGAAATGTTCTACAATGTTGGATGTGTCCACTAATGGTGGAAAGTATGGCCAAAGGTGGTTCACATTGAAAATTCGGTGCAAGCCAAGAAATGGAGGAAAGATGAGCTCAAAATCATTGTCCCCTATAGCTTTGGTGATGGTGTATGTCCCATATCAGAGCGGCCAAAGCTTTTGGTGGCGTCATCGAGCCACTCCTTCTACAAATGTAGCCAAACTTTTTCGCCTGCCTGGAACTTGTGTGACACCCAATGTTGATCATGTCGCTACTTGTACCTAGCATTGAATTTGTCCAAAATTTCATGCACCTATTCGCAGATGTGCTGGATTATCTCAATGAATTTGTTAGCCATGTCGGTTTCAGACTGGACATGGGCCAAATATTTTTGAGTGGCTGGAAATTTTATGGTCACATTGATGGGACACACTGTCATGAATCCCAACACCACCTGAAAGGGGTTGTGGCCAGTTGAGTTATGGATATCTCTGTTTTGGTTGTGATGGACATAATGGAGGCTTATGTCCCATGTCCAAGGATTCTTCAAGTTGTACATGTGAAGAATATGTACGGTCATATTGTTGACGACCTCTATTTGGCCATCAGTTTGGGGGTGGAAAGTCGTGGAATTAGTGAGCTTGGTATCCAGCATCAACCAGAGACTTGACCAAAATGTACTTAGGAACATGTTGTCTTGATCTGAGATAATGGAATATGGGATCCAAAAATATACTCACACTCGTTCAAAGGATAGCTTAGTAATGGATATTGTTGTGATACTCTTCTTACAAGCCACTAGAATGGCCGCCTTAGATAATTTGTCGATGACCATGAAAACATAGTCATTACCATGATTAGTCAAAGGGAGGCCCAACATGTAATCCATGGATATGGATTCCCAAGGTCGAATAGAAGTGAGAGGAGAATATAGGCCTTTCTTCTTGATGGTTAGTTTGGAAATGGTGCAAGAAGTGTAGGACATCATGTCCTTCCCAATATCGTGTCCAAGGTTCTGCCAATAAAAATACTTCTGTAGAAATTCCACCATTTTCTCTACTTCGAAGTATATAGCGACCGAAAATTAGTGTGCCTCCAAAATAATCTTTGAATTCTTGCTTAAAGGAACATAGAGGTGTCTTAGGTGACATAACAATGTATCCTAGAGGTGAAAATTTGGAACTTTATTGCCTTCCAGGAGTGTTTAGTATGTGTTTCTGAATTCTGGATCACTCTTTTTAGATGCGGCCACTCTGAAATCTGGTTCCCACAAGAATCGAGCATAGTGGTCAATGCCATGACCGGTGGTTGGCTGAGGAAATTTGCAACATTATTGGTGATGCCCTTCTTGTACTTAATGTTCAAGTGGAACTATTGCAACTATGTGGACCATTTCTTATGGTGATCATTCTGCAACTTTCGCTTGTGTTTGTATGAACTGCAGGGGTCGGTGGTCTGTGTGGAGGATCGTTTCCTTCCCCGAATTTAATGCTTCCATTTTCAATAAGCTTTCATAATGGAATACATCTCTTTCTCATAGGTGGGATACTTTCGGACTGTGTCTGAAAGTGTCTCACTATGATATGCCACTGGATGCCCCTGCTGAAAAATAATTGCACCAATAGCATATTCGGAAGCATCTTTCTCGATCTCAAATGGTTGTTGTAGGTCTGGTAATGTGAGAACTGGTGTAGAGAAGAGGCAATGATTGAACTCAAAAAATGCCTTTTGTTGGGATTCAGACCAAAATAATATTTCTTTCACTCTTCCCTTGGTGACTTGACTCAAAGGCCAAGTGATATGAGGGAAGCCCAACACAAACCTGTGGTAGCAACTGGAAAGACGCAAAAATTTGTGGAGATATGTTAGAGTGGTTGGCGCTGGACAATCCCGAATGAATTGTATCTAGGTTGGGTCCACATTCTCATCAATGATGCACCCCATATATTGAACCTGGGTCATATCAAAAGTGAATTTCTCCGAATTGGCACACATCTTGTGTTGTGGCAGAGTTTAGAGGACTTGTCGAATATAGCAGAGGTGCTCTTCCAAAATCTGACTGAATATCAGGATGTCAAACAAAAACACCACCACAAATGAGTTGGTGAAGGGTCACAAGATATCATTCATTAGCCTCATGAAGGTTTCAGGGGCCTACATAAAACCGAAAGGCATGACCAACCATTCAAAATGGCCTTCCTTGTATTTGAAGGCATTCTTCCACATGTCAGAGGGTTCAAATGGTACTTGTTAATACCCAGACCTCAATTTCATCTTGCTAAAATATTTGGGCCCCTTGAGCTAGTCCCAAAGGTCATCAATCTATGGGATTGGATGCCTATTCTGGACAATGATATTGTTTAGCGCTCGATAGTCAATGCAGAGTCTCCATGTCCCATCCTTCTTCTACACCAACACAATCAGGCTCTAATAGGGTGATAAGCTTCGCTTGATGTTACCTTTCTACAAAAACTCCTGAATCTGCCTCTTGATTTCATTATTCTCTAGAACAGAACTTCGATAGATCAGTCCATTGGGTAGGGGAAAACTTGGGGTAAAATCAATGGTGTGCTTGAATTGATGGTGTAGAGGTACCCATATTATTCAGGTGAAGATGTCCCAGTACTCCTCCACAACCTTGATCATTTTCTACTATTATGGAGAGGAACCTTGTCTGGAGGTCATGGCCACAACCTTCTTCTTTCCTTGAGGGAGAATCATAAGGAAAAAAAAATCCTGGTCTAGGAAATGAGCTTAGTGCATTTCTCACAATGATCAAAGAGATGGCGGTAGGTGTTGCTACCTCCGGTACTTTGTACAACATATTTCCCAAAGTAATAATAATAGTGTAAGGCCTAGACTCATACATAGAATGTCGCTTCCACAAGTATGGTTTTCCTAATAATACATCAAAAACTTCAAGATGAGAAACATCACATAGTACCTCATTTGTGAAGGGTTTGATGCTCTAGGTAAGGCGATATTTTTGGTTGACGAAAATATATCTTCCTTGGAGAAGCCACCCAATAGTGTACAACTGCAGGAGTGTTGTGGTCGGTAGGCCCATCTGCTTCATGACCTTTGCTGAAATGATGTTATATTGGCTTCCACTATTGATGATGGACTGCAATAGAGAACCCTTCACCCACATTTGAGAGTGGAAGAGGCACTCCCCCTCCTTTGGATCTTTAGGCTTATCCTTTCGGATCTTTGTGGTGAAAACAGTGGCACTGGGATCCGCATCAATAATCCATTTTCATTTTTCATTCTCCCTATCATGTTCTGACTTGGATTTGGAGCATCATTCTGAGTTAGAACCCTTTAGTTCAACCACTAGTGACTACTTGGCTTGACACTCACATGTGTTGTGAGTGGGGCACTTATGGAACTCACACCACTTTCTCGTGTCCTTTGTCTTCATGGTGTTTTTCTTTACTTGCGTCTTCGGAGAGTTGTCCTAGGTCACCCCACCTTGTCTTTTTCCTTTTTTTTTATGGTATGTGGGTGCCTTTCCCTTAATTCGGATTTTCAGATCCAAAGTCTTGCTTCTTCTATTTAAATTTTTTCTCGATCTTGGCAACATATTGGTATGTTGCACCAAGCGAGGAGATTTCAAGGAACTCCATTTCCTCCTGAATGTATCTTTGCAAACAACTATGGTACTTAAGCACCATATTTTTCTCTAAATCTTTGATACCCAACTTTGTGTGCAGGGCATGGAATATATTTTCCATCTCATGCACATCTTGATCCCTTTGTTGCCACAACATAGTCCATTGTATGTACTTATCCTCATATCTCCCCACTGGGTAATATTGTTCCTTGATGGAATCTTGAAAATAATTCCAAGTGGGTTCTACTGAAAATGATGAGGTTTTTTTCTTGTCCCTTTGTTCGCAGTGGTTTCCCACAAGTATTTGACTTGGGGGGTGGCTTTGAGGAGCGCAATAGTAATCTTTTCCCTATTGGAAAAATCATGAACTAGAAAATATCCTTCCAATAGATTTAACTATTTATCTATGGTGTTTGCATCTATCTAGCCTTCAAATATGGGAATTTCAAAGTTGACTTGTGTCTTGAAGGAAGTGGCGCCTCTAGAGTGACTGTTGGATGAAGATGCGTTTCCTGTGTGCATCCGCCGAAGGATATAGGAAAATGTTTCCATCATCGCATTCCTTTGTTGCTTGAGGGCTTATTCGAGCAATATTTTCAAAGGATCTCCTTCTCCCTCGTCTTTATTTTATTTCACCATGGGAGGCCATTGGGGTTTGCGAGGCTGGTCTTGCAAAGGTTCAACCAATTTGATCCCTAACTCCTTATACCCTTACCTCATTTAAGACATGCAAAGAAAAATAGAGAAAAATCATATCACTCTGTTACCACTTATATGAACTATTAGGTTAGGGTCCCCTACGGTCAAGTTTTGAATACATTTTTGGTTGATTTTTGTTCAAATGCATTCCACATATAAATTCAAGGAGATTTGGGGCGGGTCAAAGCTCCTTTATTATTGTAATGGGTGAAAGGGAAACATGGGCTCAAACCATGGTTTTAGACCATGGTATTTGCGCATATTAATCCTATAAATATGTTTGAGTTGATTCAAGTTAAATAGATTAAGTATTGGAAATATCTCATGTGAATGCGATCTAATTTTGGGAAAATTATGTCTTAGTCTGGGTTGGATAGGCTCCTGTTGGTTGTGTGCGCAGAGACCTAGTCCTGAGTTGTGTGCAAGGACCCTACTATTGTATGCGCATGAGAATATTAATACATTGATTAAAGATATATTAATAAAGAGAATATTTTGGTGAATTCCGATATACTTGTATGATTTCCATGTTTATATGTTAATGCATTTATTTACTTATAGATCGGTTTTTTTTAGTCAATGCACATTTATCTGAAGTTATGATCTTTGTATTCGTGCAAGTATTACATATTGGTTTCTGTTAAAGGATATATTTTTGTAATTTTGCAAGGGTTATTCCAGTTTATGTTGAGTTAGATCTGAATAAGGGTAATTTTCTGTTTTGCGCAAAACTGTATTGAGATTAAGGGTTTCCTGTGTTAGATCTAAATTGGGTTAAGGAAGTCATTATGTAGGGAATTAGTCATTAAATCTCCTAAGAAGGGATAAGATCTGCATCATATGCTCCCTCAGGGTTTAGAAACCTGGTTCCAACACCTCCCCATACTTCTTCGAGTGAGACTTTGGTCTGCACAAGCATATCAGTGCCGAAAGGGCCAGTAGTTGGAGGGTTTTGTCGGTTGCATAGAATAATCTGAACCTGGGTTAGGACCCCTCAAGCCAAAAAATGGTTTCATTGCTGGGACCCAGATCTAATTGAGGGAAGTTTGATGTGGCATCCGAAGAAGAACGAATTGCAAGAGTGGCTTGATAAGAAAGTGCGCGAGTTCGTGATCCAAGAAAACTGAAATCCGAAGTTATCTACTAAATATTGGGAGAAAATTTATATTTATACAGAATTCCATGAGATTTTCTTTGCTTCCTTTGCTACAGAATTACAAGAGTTGTTATCTTGGCTTACTAAGTTTCAAACCTGTTGCAAGGACGACGGGATTACCGAGTAGAATCCTGAGTTGATCCAGCAATTGGAGAAATATAGCAATAAGATTACCTGCACGGTATATTATTGGATTTATAGCATTATGGGTGGGTTTGTTATTTAATTTTTTGTTGACGTATTTGTGTCATATTCTGAAGTTGAAAGGATATTTTTCAAGGGCCCTAGAGGTAAGTTCATGTGCTCTTTGAAGTTGTGGATTAAGATGTTACTGTGTGAAAAGGGTACTTTGTGCACCCACATTGAGTGAATGTTCAGAAGAGGTACACCCAGCTCTACGCACAACAGAGAAACTTACAGAGAAAAACTAGAGGAAGATTTTTTGTATAGCCCCCTCAAACGTAGTTCTGACAGCAATGACAAGTATGAAACAAGTAGCTCTAGTGAATCAGCACAATTAGAATAAAATACCCATATTACACTTCTGAATTCATATAACACTATCAGCTCAACCACCCTACCTCCATCTCCACCACTAGTATCTGATATTGATAAATCCATGAAGCTACCAAAATTTAGGGGCATTAGAAATGAAGACATTGAACAATTATGGTTTTTCATAGAAGTTGTGTGGATAGCACAAAAGGTCAATGATAATAATGTTAAGAAAGTATAGCTCACTATTTCATTTCAGGAACGCGTTCTGGACTGGTATATGAGGTATGTGGTAGAAAACCCTAATGCGACGACCGTTGACCTCAAAGGCACATTGAAGGAGAAATTCAGAAAGCCAAAGTCATATGCGCAGTGTGTTACTGAATTGAAGGACATCCACCAAGAAGTAAATGAAACTGTATGGGAGGAAGATCAGTAGTTGAAACATACCATTAGAGAAGGAGGTTATGTTATTGATGATCAGCAACAAAAAGAGTGTTTCATTGCAATGTTGTTGCCACATTTGCGACTACCTATATCTCAGCAAAATATTGTGACGCAGGCCAAAGCGGTGGAAATCGCAATGAAATTAGAAGCTTCGCTGGTGCAGAATACGCAATTCGGGGTTCAAAAAATCCAGAGCGAGTTGGCTACCTTAAATTTAGAACTATAAATCTTGCGGAAAGAAAAATAAAAGGATGTGGGCATGGAGGTATGGTGTGTACGCTACAAAGACGAAGGACGGTACAAGGAGAAATGCCCTCTATTTGGAGATTATCTAGCGGTTGGAGGACCAAGTCCAATTAAGACTCTGACACGACCTAGTGAGAACCCTGCACTATGATGCGTGATATGTCAAGTAACTGGACAACATGCAACAAAATTATGTCCCATAATTAGTAAATATGTTTCGGGACTCAAGCTGTTGTATTGCACATTTTCTTGATATGTGGGACATGATGAAAAGAACTATCATAGCTTTGATCTCATGGTTGAATAGGTTGCTTCTTATAGAATGAAATCTGAAGGTAGAGGACCGGATTCACCTACATTGACATCAAGGAGAGGTGGATTTTAAGATAGGGAGTGAGGAAGAGGAGGAGGAGCTGGTCGTGGAAGGGGACAACTCATTTTTTATAACTGTGGATATGTTGGCCATTATGCGCATGAATTTCCGAACTCGACACAGCAATCATGCAGGTATTGTCGACAATTTGATCACATTATTGAATATTGTCCCGTGTTGTTTTCAAAAATGTAGGAAAATAAAATGCAGACACTGGTGCAAAACATTCATATGATGAGGGTAGAATCGTGCAATGAAGAACCTAGCGTAAATATTGTGACCAGAAGTGGTGCAACAACTGGTGAAGATAAAGAAGAAGGTAAGAAACCTACTCACAATGTTTGGGCCTGGAAAGCTCCTAAGAAAAAGGAGGGGTTTAACTTACAAAGGGAAAAGGAAACCTTTATTGATGCAAAAAATGATTTCATAAATCCTGGTGCATCGACATTTGAGGTATCAAGCAATCCTGCCATATATATCGTCGAAGGGGTTGATCCTGCTGAGCTGAAACCATTTTTGCAGGCCTGTATCAAGCTTATGTGCAATAAAAAGGCAGTTGATAATCTTCAAGCTTTGATTGATAGTTACACCGAGAAAGAAAAACATTAGATGGAGCAAAGGGAAATCAATAAAATTTACAAGAACAAGAGAAGGACTGGTCGATAGATGTGCGTAACTGCTCAGATAGGTGATTTTGAGACGGATCAGGTCATTTTGGATCTGGGCTCTGATGCAAATGTATCACCAAAGAAGACATGGCATGAAATGGGATAGCCTAAGCTAGAATGGTCCACAATTCAACTGTACATGGAAAATAATCAAAAGATTATCCCAATGGGTATACTTTCTGGGGTGGTATTTAACATTGAATGAGTTAAGGCACTTGTTGACTTCGAAGTTATTCAAATTGTTGGTGATACAGACCCATACCATGCGTTGTTGGGTCTGGATTAGGCTATTGATATGGATGTTATTATCAACCTCAAGTGCAAAAGTATGGTATTTGAAAATAATGGGACAATGGTTGTAGTCACTCTGGACCCTGCAGAAGGAGAAAGATACACAAAGGCAGTGTGAGAAGGATTTTCAGATGAATATATCGATCATTTCTACAAACTAACTGCGGGGGATGAGGATTGGATCAATTGTACAACACATGGTAGACTGGGAGAAGGATAGTTCATGCTTGTCAGACTCAGATGAGGAATTGGAGAATTGACGGAATCAGTTGCATGAAGTCTCTATAGTGCATTGTAATCGAGTAACCAGATCTCTGCGTTGTATATCCTTTGAAGTACATGAATTACCCTACTATGATGGTTGTTAAGGAAATTTAAATACCTATCATTAAATTTTCAACCTGGGGGTTTCGTAAAACTTGTGAAGCCTGCGTGTACTATATATACTAGAAATTAACCTTTAATTTAGATTAATATAACTAAAAAATCAAATGATGACAAACCAAAACATAAGGAAACTGAAATAAATCTACATAAAGGAAAGACTTAATCTACGAAAGGAAATTCAAATCTTATTCACAAAAATTGTCTGATATGAATGTGCACACAATCTCTTGAAAATGAATATTTTAATCTAGGAATGATAATAAATCTAATCTAATTGCATTAAATGAAAAGTTGATCTATACACATACTTGAATGACAGTGAAATCATACATAATCTAATGAAATCTATGAAAATAGGAAATCTAATCTAGGAAAGCATTCAAAACACACTTACCATAATTGAAATCTTAATCTACCACACACACTTGCATGAATGGGAAAACTAATCTACTTGCATAATTGAAATCAAATTTAATCTAAGAAAAAGAAAGTAAATTTATGCTAATGAAAGAAAATCTAGTCTAGGAAAGCAATAAATCTTTAATCTATGAAAAATAGGAAATCTAATCTACGAAAGCATGAAACTTTAATCTATGAAAACATTGAAATCTATTCTACCACATATGTATAAGTGGAAATATAAACTATCACACATGCATAAATAGAAATCTAAACTATGACAAACTTGCATAGAATTGTAAATCTAATCTAGGCACACTTCATGAATTCAAAATCTAAACTCCTTACAAGAATTGAAAAGCATGAATTGAAATCTAAACAATCGTAACTAAAATAAAAGCAAAGTGACCAATCCAACTAAACCTGCAAGAGCACACAAACAAAATGAGCATATGAAAACGTAACTTATGAATGAAAAATAGGAAATCTAATCTACGAAAGCATGAAACTTTAATATAGGAAAACATTTAAATCTAATCTACCACATATGTATAAGTGGAAATATAAACTATCACACATGCATAAATAGAAATATAAAATATGACAAACTTGCATAGAATTGTAAACATAATCTAGGCACACTTCATGAATTCAAAATCTAAACTTCTTTCAAGAATTGAAAAACATGAATTGAAATCTAAAAAATCTTAACTAAAATAAAATAAAAGTGACCAATCCATCTAAACCTGCAAAAGCACACAAACAAAATGAGCATATGAAAACTTAACTTATGAAAGCATGTAAATGAACATAAAAGAAATAATAACAAAGCATGAAATGAAAAATAAACTAAACATAAAGAAATGAATGAAAGTATGATACAATCTCACACTCATTTAGGTGGTCAACCCAATGATGCATGAGGATGGCAAGTGAAGAAGCTCCATATGCAAGCAAAACCAAATCAAAGTGAAAGAACACTCATGAGTATGGTGCCAACTCTAATTCTTTATTCAAAACATGAGCATAAATCCAAACTTTAAACATGCCTTTGAGAGGAGAATGTTCTCCTATTTATACAAAAACATAAGAACCTACCTCATTAATAAGGATCCACTATTCTCTCCCTAGATCCCTAAAAATATCAACCAATTAGACACATATCCCTTTATCCATGATTTTTTTCCATGAGATATGGTTGATTCCTATCCCAAATATTTTTCCAATATTGAAGAGAATTCGAAATTGATCCTTGGAGGACACATAAGAGTGTCTTGGAAGCTTCCAAATGACCTAAACTTGTCATGAAACTCAAGCCACTTTTAGATATTAGCAAGTATATGTCATTTTTCTAATTTTTAACCATTAATTCACTATAAACACTTGAAAAATATAACTTTTGGAAAATACAATTATGAACCCATATGATGATAGAGATGTAGGGTTATATAGTGACAAAGTGATGGAATGAAGGTGATAAAGGTGAAATGAGGTGTGAATAAAGTGAAAATATATGTCATTTTAAAGACATTTTAGAGACCCAACATAGCCCCCAACTAGAGTGATTGCATTTCCTCATGCAAATATTGCATTAATTCCTTTGATGTGCTTGCAACATATTTGCTTTTGAATGAACTTGGATTATATCAATACTCTTTAAACTTTGCATTCAATTATATTTGAAAACTTAATTCCTTTTTGCAAATTATTCCTTGCCATATATTGAATTGCAACATGTTTGGTTGTTTCTTGTGTGGCAAAAAAATATAATTGGTATTGGTTCTTGCGTATCAATACCTTGTTTATTTTTGTTGCAAAAAGATTCCTTTAACATTTTGAGAATGCATCTTTAAATTAGCCATATAATATTCTCATTATTTAGTCGTCATTTTGAAAATCATACAATTTTTGAACCATAATGCAATCATAATTGATTAGGAAAAGTATGTTAGGATGAAATGAAGTGAAACATAGTGAAGTGATATGAAAGTGATCATAAATGGATGTTCCTTCCCCCCCAACTAAAGGTGTTTTCAGTTTTTAAATGAGAAAGGAAAAATGGTAAAGTATTTTCCAAAAACTATAATTTCGATATTTAAGGAATTTTACGATTAAAAGCTAGAAAATAGCAGACCTTTACTTACCTAACAAGTTGACAAATTGTGAATATGTAGAAAAGTGCAGATCCTGCTACTGAATAACGGAATATGATGTGGAATTACTTCTGTTTCTTGGTTTCATAAATGGTGGATGAGATCATGAAAGTGGATTCTTTATTTCTGCTGCTAAATATGTTGTATTCACTACAAAATTCTGAAGTGATATAGTCTTCACCTACTATAAAACTCGATGGTACAATTCTAGTCATGCAAAAAATGTGTTGTTGTCAAAAATGAAGAGAAGTCATTGGATTACCGGCCATTAATGAATGTCATTAACCAATGCAAGGCAAACTCACCATTAATTTCAACGAGTGCCAAGGTACCTAAGTACATCTTGCGAAGTGTGAATAGATGAGATGATGTCGAACCACTTGTAAGATCCAATGATCAAGGGACATTGATGTATTATCATGATTGTCAGCAAGAGAACTTTTAATTAATGCATACAAGCCTCAAGGTACTAATAAAGACTCTAGCCTTGATCCTAGATAATGTGTTGATGTCGATAGGCCAATACTTGTTAGAAGGGAGACATTAATGAATCCCCCATCATCTAACGCGAGTATAGAATAATGATTTTGGAAAGACCATGAATGAAAATTTGCATCAAGTAGGATTTATTTAATGGAAAGGAAAATGACAAGAGGGTAAACAAGGGAACAGAAAGAAAAAGGACAAATCAACATGTAAACGAGTTGAATGTCTTTATTAATGAATTACTTAATGGAAATTATGGAAAATTTAAATGGAAAATGTGAAGGAAACACGCGACACTTGCAAGGAAAATGGTGGCGATTATGTTTAGCGAAAATGATTGAATAGCTTGTGAGTTTGGAGATGAAAAGTGATGGCATTTCTAGATGATAGAAATGGATATAATTGGTTCATCTTTCTTGAAATTGGTCGTAGAAAATCAATCATGCATAAATTGGCTTCCTTCAGTTCTCTGATTGTCCTGGAACCTTAAAAAAAAAAAACGACACTAACATTGCAATAAAACGTAAGTGTGTTCAAAGAGAAGTGATCAATTTCTCTAGGTACTTATGCAAAAAAAAAAAAAACCATAATTAATGCTTAGTAAAACATGTTCATGACGTGTCTTCATTTCAAATTATCATGGTTAGTCCAATTTCACAATTGCAATAATAAATCCAATTTCTAAAAAAAATGATGATATACACAATTTCCTCAATTTATGTTGAACCATAGCATTTCATAAAGATAAAGAAATATTATTTTTCAAATGCTTACTGATTCCTGCAAAACAATCTGCAATCAAAATTCGTCAATCGCCCCCTGCAGATAAAGCGCTCTTATGGTTATTCTTCTTCCCTGTATCGTGTTTGAAAACATAATATTAGACAAAACTAATGATAAACGCAAAAGCTCAATATTAACAAAATTCAATTTGCAATTAAATTTAGTTAAGGTGAGCTATTGCGCCTTTATTCAATTAATTTTGTCTTGTATTTTCTGATTCTTTTCCTTTGTTTCTTGCTTTGATAGGTGTGTTTTAAATGGACTCTCACAACAATTTTTCTTAATTTTCTCCAATCATCAATCTTGATTAGAATGCATTATCAACAAAATAGATCATTAAATTCAGAGCTGCAGGATTGTGCAATTTTTGTAGCTAAAATCCTGAACAAACAGTTAAGTACACAAAGTTATGTAAATAATAAATTTGATCTTTAAATTCAGTAATACCTCTTCCAGAAAAACTTACCATAATTATTTATTGATGCAATAAAAAAAAATCTTCTTCTTCTTCTTCTTTTTTCTAAAATTTATTTTATGGCAATAACATACCATATAATTACAATCTAAAAATTGATGGAATATTTACAAAATAAAATTAAATATTAAAACATCACTCCATTAAAAAAAACGTAACAAAACATAACATCAAAATAAATATATACGAATATTGCCATAAAAAAATGTGAAAAATTAGAACGTGGATTTTCTGGCAGTGTTGAATTGAAGAGTGTTTCGTGCATTGGTGACGTGAAGAGTAAAGAACATTTGGTGCATCTACTATGTGATATAATTGAGCATAATAGGCTTTGGATTGGATTAGGCCTAGATGATATACACAACAGAATATCGTTGTTTCATCTCCTCCACAACCATCTGGACTTCGTCGATTGAACACCAGTTACGAACATCAAAAGGATTCATCAAGCATGGACAACACTCCATGCCTCCTGTAGATCAGGGAGATTGGATCTTGGCAGATCTTCCTCTAGGGTAATCATATATTTTCCTTCCATCATAGTCGCAACTGAAGTCTACATTAAATTAAAAACCAGTTTTTCTCACGCAGTCTGAAAAATATGGATCAAAAGAACCCTGAAAATCTATCAAATGGTTACGAATTTGAGGAAATAGCTCATTACAATCATAATTCACCTCGTTATGAGAAAAAACCATGTTTTATATTTCTGATATTCATCCCCAATTAGTCACAAAATTCATTTTAACATGTTGGGTCAAAATTGTTGCGTTTTCTGGCTTCTGCTCCGGCAACGAAACCATTTGCTGCTAGATCTGAGCACAAACCGCTGCATGGAGACTTTGAAATATTTCATCGTATTTGAACTTGATACCTATCATCAATAAGCCACATGATTAATTAGAAAAATGGCTTTATTAAATTTCATAATATTAACCACGCAAAAAAATACAAGCACGTGGAGGATTGGATCAGGAGATTTGCGTTCAGCAATAGGAATTTGGCTAACCACTACGCCACATGCATCGAATTCATAAGTGCCACCGAAACATTTGATTTCAATTTGAACTCGTTTTCTTGCCACAAATCTCCAACGGATTTTATTTTCCAACCATTCAAGAGATTTCTCATTTTATAGATCAATGTGTTTTGACACTGCCTCGGAGCTGAGATCTCAACGGAATGTATATTCGAATTCTATTCACAGGTTTTAAATGTGTCGCCGAAGTGAGCAAGGATTGGGGAAAAAAATTTGTTTGTAGGAGACTGAAGCCCGTCCAATTTCGTCGTTCTTCGTGCCATTACCCTTGTTTGTAATAACTCGTTTAATCTCTCGACCTTCTATTCATTGTTACTGATCTCGTTTAATCTCTCGACCCTATGTTTAATCATTACTGATTTCAATATGTCGTTGACCTTTGTTTTATTTTATTGTTGATTTCAACGCTTATGAAATGAACTTTTATATATGGTTTTTATGGTTTTTTTTAAATATCATTTGATTTGTTTTGGTTTTATTGTTTTTTCTATTATTATTAATTTTATGATATGAATGTTGTTTTATATTTTTTATGTTTTGTTATTTTTTATATTTTGTTTGTTTTTTATTTTTATTTTCTCATTTTTTTTTGCTTTTATTGATTTGTGTTTTATTTGATTTTTTTTATAATTTTGTGTTGGTTTTATTATTTTATTTATTTGTCTTTTATTTGTTATATATATATATATATATATATATATCGTTTTCTAAATATTAATGTAATAGGATAAAGATAGCTTCTTTGAGCAAATGATGAAACAATTTTATGGGTAAAAAAAAAAATTATTAATGAATTTTGAATTTCGATTGTAAGCTAACACAAAAAAAAATTCCAGGTCGCACGAGAGCCTACTTCATCAATTTTTCAATTCTTTTTTAAATGAAAACAAAAACAAAAGAGAATCGATTTTATTTCAAATTTTACATTTTTCATATTCATAAACATGATTTTTATTGAAAATATTTGTGTTGGGTTAGTGAAGGTGCAGGAAAATAAATAAAATCTAAAAATTTTAAAGTCTAAAATAAAATGCAATCAAGCTTGATTTTATTCCCCTAGTTTGTCCTGCTTAATATATATATATTATGTTTATGAATGTTTCCAATGGAGCTATTTAGGGATTAAAATTTATAAAATGCTCATTTCCAAATTTGTAAAATGTACCTGATTGTGTATGAGGACATGAGAAATCATTTTCATCTTTGGATTCGGCGCAAAGATTGGTTGAAGGCTGAATGAATGTCGCAACATAGTCACCTGCTAAAACCATTCTTCGATATAGTCCTTGCACTCCAAAGAATGTTTGATCTACATTCTAAATCTTTCGTCCATAAATGGTTTAGTGTCAAAAATTTTATTCTACAAAAAAATGATTGAAATGTATGCAACTAACTTATTTATGCATCTACATGTTTTAACCATGCATCTAGGAATAAAAATAAAAAACTGAAAATAAACTCTAAACTGAAGACTAGTTTCTATGTACACTTCCCCGGAAACGACACCAAAATGTTGAGGCAATTTAATTACCTTTCATTTAATTGTCAACCCACGGATTTCGTAAAACTTTTGAAGCATGCATGCACTATATGCACTAGAATTTAACCTCCAATTTAGATTAATATAATTACTAAATCAAATGATGACGAACCAAAAACATAAGGAAACTGAAATCAATCTATGTAAAGGAAAAACTTAATCTATGAAAGGCAATTCAAATCATATTCACAAAATTTGTCTAATATGAATATGCACACAATATCTTGAAAATGAATATTTTAATCTAGGAATGAAAGTAAATCTAATTTTATTGCATGAAATGAAAATTTGATCTATACACATACTTGCATGATTGAATTCAAACTTAATCTAATGACAAGAAAGTAAATTTATGCTAATGGAAGAAAATCTAGTCTAGGAAAGCATGAGTTCTTTAATCTATGAAAATAGGAAATCTAATCTAGGAAAGAATTCAAAACACACTTACTAGAATTGAAATCTTAATCTACCACACACACTTGCATGAATGGGAAAACTAATCTACTTGCATGATTGAAATCAAACTTAATCTAATGACAAGAAAGTAAATTTATGGTAATGAAAGAAAATCTAGTCTAGGAAAGCAAGAAATCTTTAGTCTATGAAAAATAGGAAATCTAATCTAGGAAAGCAAGAAACTTTAATCTAGGAAAACATTTGAAATCTAATCTTCCACATATGTATAATTGGAAATCTAAACTATCACACATTCATAAATAGAAATCTAAATTACAACACACTTGCATAGAATTGGAAATCTAATCTAGGCACACTTCATGAATTCAAAATCTAAACTTCTTGCAAGAATTTGAAAAGCATGAATTGAAATCTAAACTAAACATAAAGAAATGAATTAATTTTTGATACAATCTCACACTCATTTAGGTGGCCAATCCAATGATGCATGAGGATAGCAAGTGAAGAAGCTCCTTATGCAAGCAAAACCAAATCAAAGTGAAAGAACACTCATGAGTATGGTGCCAAATCTATTTCTTTATTCAAAACATGAGCATAACTTCATACTTTACACATGCTTTTGAGAGGAGAAGTCTCTCATATTTATTCAAAAACATAAGAAGCTACCTCATTAATGAGGATCTACTATTCTCTCCCTAGATCCCTAAAAATCTCAACCAATTAGACACATATCCCTTTATCCATGAGATATGGTTGATTCCTATCCCAAATCTTCTTCCAATCTTGAAGAGTATTCGAAATTGATCCATGGAGGCCACATAAGAGTGTTTTGGAAGCTTCCAAATGACCTACACTTGTCATGAAACTCAAGCCACTTTTAGGTATTAGCAAGTATATGTATTTTTTCTAATTTTTAATCATCAATTCACTATAAACACTTGAAAAATATAACTTTAGGAAAATACAATTATGAAACCATATGATGATAGAGATGTAGGGACAAAGTGATGGAAAGAAGGTGATAGAGGTGAAATGGGGTGTGAATGAAGTGAAAATATATGTCATTTTAAAGACATTTTGGAGACCCGACAAGAATATCCAACAAAAATGCATTTTTCACTCTTAGGTTCTAAGGCTTTATGTTTCACATATGGAATATGGACCCAAGCTTCACTTCCAAACACACAAAAGTGACTTACATCTAGTTTGATTGAGCTCCAGAATTCTTCTGAAGTTATATTCCTTAAAACCTTATTGGGAGTGTGATTTACTATGTAATTTGCACAGTTAATTGCTTCTGCCCAAAAATTAAAACTAAGTCCTTTATATTAAAGTATATAATTAGCCCATTATTTTAGAGTGTGATTCTTCCTTTCAGCTACACCATTTTGTTGTGGAGTATATGGAACAATATGTTTCAATTGAATTCCATGCTTAGTGCAAAAGTGGATAAATTTGTTGTTAACATATTCTCCTCCATTGTCAGATCTTAACTTAAGAATGTGATGTCCAAATTATTTCTCAACAAAGGCCTTAAAGGCCAATAACATTTTAAAAAAATCACTCTTGAGTTTTAAGAAGTATACCCAAGTGTGTCTGGAAAAATCATCAATGAAAGTTAAAAAGTACTTGCAGCCAGAGAAAGAAACAACGGGAATTGGACCACATAAATCACTGTGCACAAGCTGCAAAGGGGTTGAAGCGTGCCAAGAGGCACGTTTGTCAAAACGATCCCAATGATTTTTTCCGAGTACACATCCAAAAAAAACACCATCTCGGCAAGATACCGTAGGAATACCTATCACTATATTTTCTTTACATAGAGTTTTAAGAGAGCGATAGTTTAAGTGAGAAAATCACTCATGCCAAAGTTTGCTCACTTCATCATTATGAGCAACAAAAATGGAGGGAAGACATGATGACCCAAAGTTTTCAAACTTATACAACCTTGTGGAATCATCAGCAATGCCAGTAGCCGAAATATGTGTAGGATATTTGAGGTCCATAATTACAACATCATGAGGTGAGAATTGTATTGTTTTCCCTTCACCTAAATGATTTATCTGATAAACAGATAGAAGGTTTCAGGACAAGGTAGGAACACATAATACATCATTAAATTGACCATTATCTAGATGAATTGTTCCAGGCCCTACAACACTAAGATATCTATCATCACCAACATAAAAAAATTTGGTGTTACAATCATTTAAAGAAGAAAACATGGCTTTATTTTTGGCCATGTGGTAAGAGGCTCCAGAATCAATGAGCCACTCATGAGAATGAAAAGAAGAAAATACATTCAAATCATAACCATATCTTGATGCTTGACAACAACAAGTGGAAAGTGCCATTCATGAAGATGAAGTTGAAGATTTATCCAAATTGATGTTTTTCTTCTTCATTGTTGCTTCCAAGGCTTCCATTTTCTTAAAACATTTTGACTCTACGTGGCCATCACGATTACAAAAGTTGAAATGTCTGTTTTTCTTCTTCCCTTTGTTTTAATTTTCCTTATCAATTTGTTGAGTTGCTTTTTCATTTTGCGGCTAAAATTTCTTAAGACCCTTGTTTGGTTTAGGACCATTCTTTTTAGGATGCTACTTCTAGGGATTATTATGGTATGGTTGCTACTCGGATACTAAGGCTTTCTTAGAAGAGTTTCCAGTATTAATAAGACCAAGATGTAAGATTTTTTCTTGTTCTCTTATCAAATAATCACAAAAGGCATCAAAGGATGGCAGCTTGTAGACTGGAGCAGTTGAGAAATGAGGCTTCTCTAAAGGGAATGGAAGGTGGAAAAAAAAATGTTGAGATTTTGTGTATTTGGGGTAGCATCGAATGTGCTCTAGCCCCCAAATTTTGTGGAGGGACTAGAGTACGCTTGATCTATAAGACCCAAAAAGGGATTTGCAAAATTTCATTTGGTTTAAGAGATATTTAATTAAATAATTATTTTAATGTATTTCCTAAGTCTAAACTTAGGAAAATGAAATAATTAAAGTTAATTAAATTAAACATGTGATGAAATTGTCTTACGTCACACGGATCAAGTTTTATTTTAATCTTAGCCATTGATTCAAGATATGATCATGGTTTTTGGTTTCCCAACAAGAAAAGTATAAAGGAAAGGCTTGGGGTCATTTGTAAAGATACACAGAGGCAAAGCACTGAAGCTAAATTGAGATTATAGGGCAGGGTTTGCTAAGAATTCTCAGAAGTGTTTCAGCTGCAGAGAGGGCAGTTTAAACAAAGGGGATGATCTAATCCCAGTGTCTAGAATCAACAAGAGATAGAGATTAGCTTCAGAAAGGCAGTGCAAAGAAGCAGGGGCAGCTTCAGCTACGGAGGTGTTGCGTAGTCTCTCCTAGTGTAGTGTAAGGCAGCTAAAAACCCTTAGAGGTTCTGCAGAGACCCTTAGGGGAAGCGTAGGGACTGTGTCACCCATTTTGGGGTAATGCAACCCTTTCAAGGCCAGTGCTAAGGGACGCTAGGGCTGTAGAGGCTGACACAGGGGCTTCAGGGGCAATGCTAGGGTTTCTAGGACCTAATTTTGGTTGAGTCCTATAAATCCCATTTGAGAGTGTGGATCAGTTAATATTTTGGCTTCAAATAGCCAGTGAGTTGCAGATCTATATTTTCTCTGTCAGGTTTTCCAGATCTTGAACCCATAATTGTTGTATTCAGAAAACTATTAATAATAAAACCCTCCAACAACCAACAGACCAACTTTCCCACATTGGGTTTTTCCGGGGACTATTTCTCCAGAAAATCACTATGTCACTTTGTTTATGTGTGCATGTAATTTTTCTAGATCTGAATTGGTGAAAGTTTGTTATGTGTTTTTCTTCGATATTAATCTGAAATTTTCAGTTAATAACTTCATTAAGCAGGAGGAGCATAACCATATTTAACAGTAGAGTTTTGCATTGTAACATTCAGAAATTTTCACATGGTACCAGAGCAATTACAGATCTAGGAGGGTCACCAGGAGAAGACCGAAGGATCTTGTTGCAGCAAGAAGTGCAGTAGCAGCAACAGAAGGGCAGATCTGAAGGGACATCACAGTTTTCAGAGAAGCAAAGTTATGTAGAGGGTAGGGTGATGCAGTCTAACGTTGTCTCCCAATAGGCTTATGCACTTATTTCATAGAGGCAGTGTTGGGATTTTCTAAAGATAGCCAATGTGACGCAGATCTAAAGTTTTTAGATCCAGAAGAGCCTGAAGCAGAGCTGCAGAAATTCAAAAGGTGCTGGTGGGGTTAAATTTCTAAAGGTTTCATAATTTTAGCCTAAGCACTAGTGACAAAGAGCGGGAGGAGATCAGCTTCTCAAAGAGTTTCTAGCTAAAGAAACTTGTAGATTGATCAGAGGATCAAAGAGAGCTAAATCATTGTTGATTTGGAAGATTTCCAAGAAGGGAAATCAAGTTTCAGAGGGAGCAGAAGGTGTGTGTTTCATCAAGGGCCTTAGATCCAGATCTCTAGCAAAGAGAAAGGGAGCTCCGAAAATTTTCTGAGCGTATGGCTCCTCACGGACTGCGTGATCAGGACAGATTGGATGGCCTATCCAACTTCTCAGTTTGGAAGGCTAGGATCATGATATTATTAGAGGCATATCATCTAAGAGACCATGTAGAACAAGTTATGGCCACATCGACTGATGCAGATCTACTAAGAAAGCATAATGAAGCTATTGGACATGCCAAGTGGTTGATCATGGATGGAATTAAGGACCGTATTGTCCCACATATAGCTGAGAAGAAGATAACTAATGAGAAGTGGAAGGCCTTAACATTCCTATATGAGGGAAAATTCGTCCAACGGAAGATGTTGTTGGAGACTCAGATGTGGTCATTCATGATGACCAAGTGAGTAGAAAAGGAACATTTCCTCTTCATATTACAATGGATCAGAGATCAGTTGACTGTAACGGGTGCTAAGATGTAAGATGAGCTGATGGTCATGACTGCTCTCAATGCAGTCACAGATGAGTGGGAAACCTTTTTCCAAATTATATTGGGTAGAGCGTACCTCCCAGATTGGGACAGCTTGTGGGCAATTTCGCATCAAGAAGAACTCCACAGAATCACCAAGAAGCAATACAGCTCTGGATCAATCGAGGTGAAGAAGGAATATGAAGAAGATGCAGCCTTGGCATCAAAGAGGTAGCAGGGAAAGAAGAAGAAGGATATATCAAATATCAAGTGCTTCTAATGTGGTGAATTAGGACATTTTTCCAGCAATTGTCCTCAGAAGAAAAAGGACACGGAAACTTCTTCTTCCAAGGCTATTATGGCAGATGATGGGTTAGAAGATGATGCAACCATGAGCTCTCATGAACCATGAAAGTGGGGCGACATGGATTCGTAGAGAGGCTACAAAAAGAAGGGCGAGATCCTTGGGCAGCTCATCTTTTTTATCACATGCGAGCTACGACAGCCTTAAGACAGTAGAGGGACAATTGGATCAGTGGGTGCATAGGTCATAGATGAAGCAGAGGAAAATCTGAAGTCTAGAAGGAGCAGCGTAGAGGCAGAAGCAGCGTAGGGGCTGATGTGACTTCAGCAGCGCAGAGCAGAGCTACAACAATGTAGGGAGCTTCAGGAGGACAACGTGATGCAGCAGCAGCATGAGAGATTTCAGCACAAGGGGTTGATGTGACTTCAGTAGTGCAGAGGGATTCTGCTTATGCAATGCAGATTTGTAGCTGTGCATCATCCTCCAAATGACAGCACATATCAGTATTCTATGGAGCTTCAGTGATGAGGATGCAGCCCAACTGACTTGTCTGTAAAATATTGGGTAGGAGATTCAGTTGTTTCTCTCAACAATTGAAGTTGTAGTGCAGCAGTTAGCAGTGGAAGTGTTATGGGTAGCATGGATTCAACAAATTGAGAGGGAGCTCCAGTACAGATGTGGCAGTGGCGGTGACATCTTCATGGGCAGCAGTACAGAATGGCAACAACAGTGAAGAGTTGAGTGGCAGCAAGCCAAGCATCAGTAGCACAGAAACCAGTGCCCAAAATCTTGTAATGCATGTTGTGATGTATTGCTAGAGCACACTCTGTGCTAAGAGGGAGTGTTGAGATTTTGTGTATTTGTGGTAGCATCGAATGTGTTCTAGCTCCTAAATTTTGTGGAGGGACTAGAGTAAACTTGATCTACAAGACCCGGAAATGGATTTGGGAAATTTCATCTGGTTTGGGATAAATTTAATTAATTAATTATTTTAATGTATTTCCTAAGTCTAAACTTAGGAAAATGAAATAATTAAAGTTAATTAAATTAAACATGTGATGAAATTGTCTTAAGTCACGCGGATCAAGCTTTCTTTTTATCTTAGCCATTGATTCAAGATCTGATCATGGATGTTGGTTTCCCAACGATAAAATATAAAGGAAAGGCTTGGGGTCATTTGTAAAGATACATAGAGGCAAAGCATTGAAGCTAAGCTAATATTCTAGGGCAGGGTTTGCTAAGAACTCGCATAAGTGTTTTAACTGAAGAGAGGGGAGTTTAGGCAAAGGGGATGATTTGATCCCAGTGTCTAGAATCAACAAGAGACAGAGAGCATCTTCAGAAAGGCATCGCAGAGAATCAGGGGCATCAGCAGCTACATAACGCAGGGGCAGCTTCAGCTACGCAAGTGTTGTGTAGTCTCTCCCAGGGCAGCATAAGGCAATTGGAAACCCTCAAAAGTTACGTAGAGACCCTTAGGGGCAGCGTAGGGACTATGTCACCCATTTTGGGGTAACGTGGCCCTTTCCAGGCCAGTGCTGAGGGATGCAGGGGCTGCAGAGGCTAACGCAAGGGCTTTAGGGGCAGCGTTGGGGATTCTAGGGCCTAATTTTGGCTGAGTCCTGTAAATCCCATTTGAGGGTGTGGATCAGTTAATATTTTGGCTTCAAAATAGCCGGAGAGTTGCAAATCTATATTTTATTTGTCGGTTTTTCCATATCAGGAACCCAGATTTGTTGTATTCAGAAAAATATTAATAATAAAACCCTCCAGTAGCCAACAAATCGGTTTTCATGCATTGGGTTTTTATGGGGACTATTTGTACAGAAAATCACTATGTCACTTTGTCTATGTGTGCATGTACTTTTTCTAGATCTAAATTGGTGAAAATCTATTATGTGTTTTGCTTTGATATTAATCTGAAATTTTCAGTTAATAACTTAATTAAGTAGGAGGAGCATAACTAGATTTAATAGTAGAGTTTTTCATTGTAACATTCAGAAATTTTCATAACAAATACAGAGTATGCAGGGCCAAGCTTAGCAATAATGGAATAGATAAGGCTACCATCTTCCTTTTTGACCTTACAACCTTCTAAAAGAAGCCTAAGGATTTTGAATTTGGATACAAAATCTTCAATAGAGGAGAAATTATTCGGGTCCAAAGTAAGAAACTCATTTTCAAGCTGGTGGGCTCTGATTAAGAATAACCGGGCATGCACTTTTCATTTAAAAAAATATATATGAAGCTGAAAAGTGCTGAAACAAACTGATCCAATGGAAAGATCTCAAAAAAATAGGCCGATTAAAAAAAAACAGCTTGAAAAACGGCTTCCGGATTAAGAAGTTATGCC